>JASVEL010013769.1:0-166115 GCA_032618575.1 Nicotiana noctiflora | reverse complement strand
CAATGGAGGATGTTGGCATACCTATAACTCTACCAGAACATAATATTAGAGTCTAGGATCATATGGGACTAAGTTTGAGTCATGGACAATAATATACAGTACTGCCATGCCTCAAATTGTAGTATAAACACATAGGGAGTGCAATTTCAGGATTCACAATAGATTTAGAATAGGCAGAAGGAAATTACAGCATGCTAAAGTAAGCGTTGAACTATACATAAGCAATAGGCAGATATGTAGGTAAAGGTAATAAATAAACACATTGTTGTGATTGCTGAAAACCTTAATCAGGACATACCAGTTTTGATAAAGCAAAATACATCAGTAGTAGTACTTGAAAAATATGCCACAACACAAGTAACAACAGAGAATACTTTTGAATGTGAGTGTGAGTTCGAAAAAATAAGAGTGTTCGTGTGTGTTGTGTCAATGAAAGAGCGGGTATTTATAATGTAAAAACAGGCAAAAAATAAGGCAAGAAATAACTGTGTACCAATTAAAATCGATGAGTAGAAGAACTTCCTTTAATTAAGGAGTTCAAACTTAAACGGAAATGAACATAAATTATTTAACCAAAGAGATTGAGTAAGCATCTTGTGCAAAGTAGATAAATATATAGGAGTTTAATTAAGGGAAAAATCTTTAAAATACACAGTTAAACAAATAAGGTAAGATACCCAATAAAATCAATCAGTACATAGTAAATCAAGGAGTTAGGGATTCGAAATCACTGGTTCATGTGTAAACCAAGTCAAAAAGGCTAAGGAAAGTTTTTGAATCAAACCAAGTAACGGGAAATTTAGCACAACAAGGAAAGAATCAATCAGACTTACAAAAAGGAGGCCTGAAATGAGTCAAAAACTAAAAGTCATTTTAGAGGGAAAGCTCAGCATATATAAAGAGTACACAAGTGTTAGGCATGCGAGGCTGAATTTAGGACAAAGAAAAATCGTCACGCAATCACAAAAGTAAGTAGTGAACTATAGGAACATAGTAGTCATTTTAGTGATAAAAAAGAGGGAGAGTATAAAATAACATGCAGAGGGTCCAGTAGAAAGACTCTAGAAGAGTTTAGCAGGAAATCAGAATCATTTAAAGAAACAAAGGTTGAAACCAAAGATTTCGAAACTCAGTTGACCAGTGGATGAATTCAGAAACTCGAATAGGTCCAAATGAGTTAGGATTTTGAAATAAAACAAGTTCAAAGATGACGAACAAGCAAATCACATAGCGAATAGTCTCAATACTCAGATGAAACCCCAAATTTTGGGGTTTTACCATCAATCGAGTGTAGAGATGAAAAGACAAGTAAACTAGGAAAAAATACTTGAAGTTCAAACTGAACAACCACCATCTTAGTCGACTACCTCTCAAAATATTCATCCAATGCAGAAATATTTGGATGAGTTAAAACAGCTTGTGGTTGAGATGAAGGAACAGGTAGAGAAAACTAGGGAAGTCACCAAGGAGACAGTTACAAATATGGCTAAGCTCATAATGGATATAGGAGCTACGCGGAGGCAAGGAAACATGTCTTTCAATTGTATGATTAAAAAACTGGATAAGCTAGTCAAAGATGTCGAGAATTTCTATGACTCCTTCTGCACCAAAGCGATCAACACCCTCAAGTACTTCCTATGAAGAAACTAATGTGTACTCGTGTGATGGGTTCAAAGACAATTTTTTTTCTAGCTTGCTGGTAGTTTTTATAAACTTTCTTTTGCCTGGGTCTGTATAACCTATGCCTATGCGGAAGGCATTACATTTGCTGCACTATTTAGCTAGTTATTATGTACATTACTTCCCATATTACTCTTGCTTGTGTTGTTTTCTTACCTTTTTTTATTGATGTCAAAGTGGGAGCACAGGGTAAGAGAAGTAAATAAGTTTGAGCATCAATTCAACCTCTCATGGGGAGCAAGCATCAAGTCAGGGGGAGCAACCTCTCAGGATAAATTCAACCTCTCACGAGAAGCAAGCATCAAGTCAGAAAAAGGGAAGTTTCATCATTAATGCTTATAGTATTTATTAATGTTTATTCTCTCTTGATTGTCATCGTCAAAAAGGTGAGATTGTTAAGTTAAATTCCAAGGTTTAAATGATGACAATGTTCAACTACTCTATTTCGCAGGAATTATCAAAGGAAATAAAAGCAATGACAAGCTATCTAAATGTGTGATTGGTAAATCAATGGACCTATAGAAGGAAGCCTTTTACGGGGCCTTACATCGGCCTCAATAAAGGGAATCAGATTTCCAATCAAGAAGTTATTGCCATATTGAGCTTCCTCAATTAAAGCTTAGTCAAAGGATTGATTGTCTCGCAAATGAAAGCTATGACAAAGGAAAGTCACGATCGAATCTGGTCTTTCCCAAAGAGTAGAATTCGAAGAGGCACCCCTTGGTCGTGCCTTTATTTCTGGTCAAGACTCAACGGCTATTTTCCTCTCCTATAAGAAGGCTTCTTGCTTCAATTGGAAGACTTGCGCAACTACACACATTGTCTTCTAAGTCTCTCTAATTCTTAGTCTAAACAATGTAATATGAAGTTTATCAGTGTCTCAAAAGATATGAAGAGTTAGAACACAACCCCTTCCCCCTCCCCCCACCCCTCCACCTACCCCCTCTTGTCCTTTCATCTTTTGTACGCAGTCTTACCCTACATTTCGGCTTGAACTTGGATATCCAATTAATTCTTTTTTCCCCAATTTGAGAGGAATAGAGGATTTATTTACCTTATAACACCTAACCGTATAGGAGTAAGGTCTGTGTACGCACTACTCTCCCCAGACTCCACTCGTGGGATTATATTTGATTTCTATCCTTCAAGGATAGGGATAAGGTCTGCGTACACTATACCTTCCCCAGACCCTATCATTAGAATTTTTACTGGGTATAGCACCAAACCGTGTGGCCTATCCGTCAATGAAATGATCGTTAAAACCATGGGAGATCAGTGTCCGAATCTCAGTAGAAACAAATACAATGTTCGTGAGTTCTTTCTATTTGCCTAAATCTTGATAGGAAGAGTTACATGATATATCGAGCTATAGAGATAACATGTACACAATGAAATAGTCGAGGTGCGCATAAATTGGAATCTGAAAATATTGTGATCAAGATACTATTTACGTTATAGAATAGACTATAGTGAATCTAAAACCCTTTCGGTATTGGTGTTCTACCAAAGTTGGGTAAAAATTAGGCCATGAATGGACCCATCTAATGTTTGGTTACTAACTTTATATGGCTTTTCTAAATCAGGTTTCAGTTGGTTTCTTCTGCTTTAATTTGAACTGTGACAGCACTTATCTCCACTATTATTGCACTTATTTGAGAAAATACTTAGGTTATCAAAAGTTTGATTGCACTCCATTGTCAATTTCTATTTGTCTAAATGATCAACTAATTCTACACATTAACGAAGTGTCAAATTTCCAGACTTTTGTCTTTCTTCAAGTTAGTTTTAACCATATTGCACCCCCTTTTCCACCATTAGTATTAAAATAGTAGCTACTAGAGGATTCATGTGCCGTGCCATAAAAAGTGCAACCGTGTACACTAAGTTTCACGGCATCCTCCGAAGAAGGGTCAAACCACAAAGTTCTATTGTACGTAGTCTTACCATATATTTTTACAAGAAGCTGTTTTCACAGCTTGAACTCGTGACCTCCTGGTCAAATGGCAGCAACTTTACCGGTTACGACAAAGATCCCCTTCTAGCCTGCTATGAAATGAAAACAACAGGTTTTCACCGGAAAGGCAGAAAAAGGTATAACAAAGATCCTGATGGATGTTAAGCAAGGTGATGTTTGTCTATGTTGCGTGAACTCTCCAAAACAGTTGCCGTATCCACGTCGGATCCTCCAAAAATACGCTATTTTTTGGAGGATCCGACACGCAACCATCGATATTTTCGTAATGTCCGAGCAACATAGATGTTTGTGTTTACATGTAAAGCAAGATAACTAGCGTAATAACACTTCTCCGTAATTCATGTTTCATAGTTACAGAAGAAACAACAGAAATTGCAAAAATGAACAATCAAAAGTAACCTGGAACTACCTAGCTAACCAGTCAGCTTAAAGTTATAATCAAACTCTGCCAAGAGATAAAAAGAAGATAATCCTAAGGTGTAAAAGAAGGAGCAATCTTGAAAAGGGAAAAACTTTTTGATACAACTTCCTCTCAATATGCTCCTTTGCATGTTCTATTTTACCACAAACAGATCCTATAGTAAGTGCAATGTTCGCTATATTACACATCGAATTGTTTCAGGTAAGCTGCTAGATATGGGCACAGCAGATTTTGGACAATCGTTTACTAGAGCAGTCCTTCCACCAGTAATATTCTGAAGCTGATTGTTAAAACCGACTTCACTTGTACTCGTCAAGTGTAGCAGCTGAACAAGGGACGAAAAGATCTCATGTCTTGTTACTAGCCTGTTTCCCTGCGAGAAAATTGAAACGTTAAATAGATGAAAACAGATCAAAGGAGAAGCAAAGTGATTTTATTTGTTGCTGCTGTTTTCCAGTTTAGCATTTACCTCAGCCTCAACAACAAAATGCGCCCACATCTTTGTCTCGCGAGATTCCATCACTCCCTTCAATATGTTCAAGCCAAAGCCTCGAATTATATCTACCATCTCCAGAAAGAAACCTTGTTCCTTGCAGAGTATCTGAGTAAAAGAGTGCACATAATCCAAGGTTAATCATATACTTAAGATAAAGGTTCCATGACTGATCGAATTAACTGCAGGTATTATAGGTGATAAAGAAACGATTACTTACTTCTATAAGCATTTGACCAGGGGTACTAAGGTCCTCAACTATCAGCGGACAAACCATTGTTTGATCGCCAATTTCACATGCCCATGTAACTCCATTGCCATTAGTCTTGGACTTATCTAATCGAATTTTAGCATCCTGCTGGTTGGAAAAATGCATGTTAATTGGCAGTGAAAATAGTGTTTATCTGTTTTACCTGCTCAAATAAATCAAATTAATCTATGTGATTCATTATTACCTTCAGATCTTCAGTCTTTTTGAGTCCTTCAGCATGTTTAGTGACACCTTGCAAGAAAAGCAAGTGCTTTATAGTTCTGTGTAGTAAGCGATCAATGCTCATCTGTCAAAGAAACAAATAAAATATGAGTTCTTCGTAAGTTTAATTAAGAGTAGAAGCATTTCCAATCTTAAGTTCTTCCTGTTAGTTCATTAAGCAAAACATAGAGAGCTTAGAGACAACACCTTCGCGCCATTAGGGATAAGCTCTCGCAACTCTGAAAGACGTTCATAGATCAGTTGTCGATCTTTAGGAATAGGCCGAGTCCCTGATTTAGCCTTCTTCTTAGTAGGCTTTGAGGATTTTTGATTGCCTTTAACTGGTAAAATGGTATTGCAAGCATTGATGCTGCATCTATCTCCAATCAATGTACTTGCATCCAATTTTGTGATGGCCTCATTCTTCACCTCGAGGTTGCTAATTGCCCTATCTAGACTACATTCAGGCAACTTTGTAATCTTATCAAAGCTTGAAAATCTAGGAGGCATTGTCAGATAATTGCTTGCTGAAGAACTTCCAATTCTTCTTCGTTTATTTGTTCCTGACAACCGATCATCAGAAACAGATCCAGCAAATGAACAAGATCCGTTCAAGGCATCATCAAGAAGCTGGTCTATTCCCAGTTTTGAGAATAACCTGTTATCTGGCCTAGATCTAAGTTCATTATCATGACCAGAGTTCCATCCACAGTTGGAAGTGCTAACTGTGTTCAAACTAGTCATTTTCTCAAAGGGAGACATGCTTGAACAGTTTCCTTTTTCAACATGGTTAAAGGCGTGGGTGATGGAACTTTGTATTGAAATAGAAGCATCACAGTCTACATTTAAATTACGCTGCTCGTTTAGATTGCCAGACGCTGAGATAATTCCCATCGTATCGAATAGGTTATCATTGATAGTACTAACTGCTCCATCATTCCTCTGGTTGATCAACGGTGTGCAATACAGCTCGGTGGACTTATCCCCATTAGCAAATACTTCAAATCCACCTAAGGAAGTGAATGATGTGCTCTCATGAAAGCTTTGAATTGCATCTGCGCGATAATCAAAATGGTTCGACTCCGTGGAAAGGACATAATCAAAATCTTGTATGCTCATATTTGATGTGAGATCTTCCCAGTTAGAAGTCAAACAGGAATCCTGGAAGCCAGTAATGAAACCGTCAGACAGAAATGCCGGTTGCTGTAATTGAGTATCAAATTGGCCGCTGCAGGAATTGAACTGCACATTTTGAAACTGGTTTTCGCTCAAAGATGATGTAGCTGCATCAGATGTCATTATCTTATTGCCCGCTATGAGATCTTCAAATAAACAAGATTCCTTCATAAAAGTTTCATTGTTTGCAGTTGGCGGAACATTGGAATTCACAAAATACAGATTCTCCCAGATTGATGAAGCTGATGATCCTCCTAATAAACCACATATTTCACCACTTGAAAATGAAGGTGAAACTTGCGATGAAAACTTTCCTTCTTCGACTTCTATCCCCTGGAAAAGTTTTCTAGTTTGATCCACAAAACCAGTCCTCTCTGGAAGCTGCAGAAAACAAAATAATTAAGTAGACATATATACAACATAAGAATCTACAGTTTGAGGTTTCAAAATTTGATCGAAAATGGACTAAATTAGCATAGATCAATGAGCATGCCTTCTTTCACTAATCAAAGTCCAAAGAAGTGATTGCCGCAATATATTGTAATTTTTTAACTCTTAATGACTACTGAATTAGTGAAATAAAGACGACATTAAGCTGAATATAGACATTAGTACTAACCTTACAAGTAGAACCAAATTGCATAACGCCTAGCGGTTCAACTGAGATTACAGCAATTGTCTGCAAAATAACAAGAAAACCATTTGTTATAGAGTAAAAACCAACATTTTGCTGGTGCTGGAATTGAAATAGGACAACTAGGAAATTAAAAGAAGAGTACCTTGATCCCAGTAGAAAATTGTTGCTCAAATTCAACATCATCCTACAAAACAAAGACACAATTGACAGGCTTAAAATCATTAAAAATTGTTATTTTACTAACAACTTTTCCAAAGAGAAGGTTAAAAATAAGTCTGCTTTTGAAAGCAAGAAAACAAATTATAATTACCTGGAATAAATTGAAATTATTAGATGATCCAGTGGGGATCTGCTTTCCATTATTAGCATCAGAAAACATCCATTTGTGTTTCTTTATAAATGCTGCTTGGCCAATTATCCTATAAAACGTCATATCATCAAAAATATGGTTGTAGAAACTTGTAACTTTAAGCCACTAGGGGCCAAAACAGTCCGATGCATTAAGCTCCCGCTATGCACAGGGTCCGCAGAAGGGCCAGATCACAAGGTTCTATTGTACACGGCCGTGACCTACATTTCTGCAAGAGGTTGTTTCAACGGGTTGAACCCGTTACCGGCTACAACTTTAAGCCATTGAATTTAACTGAAATTTCTGAAGAAAGATTTAATTTTGCAGCATACCCTGCTCCAAGAATATGGACTTGAAGTAGCATTTCATCAATTATAGCTCCCATTTGTTCCTCATAGTATGCATCTTGTAACGTTAATAATCTGACATGCAGAAGATGTCAGTGCACCAAAAACATTTAAAAAGAAAATCCAAATAAAAGCAAACTCTTTTTGCCTTCAGAAATCTTTTCTTTTACTCAATTAACATATAAAAAAGAACTTTCAGTAACAAAAAAATTAGCTATTCTCCAAAAAACAAATGCTGTAATTTCATAAAATATGTTAAGAAAATCACAAAACCAAATTGAATTTGACAGAAGAGACTGAACTTAGAATCCAAGATATTCATGTAATTTACGATTTAGAGAAATTAAAACAGTACCATTGGACTAGAAATTATCACTTATCATTTCAAAAAAGACTATTATTCCACAACTTTAACTTACCAAAAACATCTTATTGTAGTATTTGTAAAACATATGAAACAAAATAGTACTAAATTATCAACTCGGCCATTATTTACGCCGGCTATTCACTGTCATTAATTTTCCATCAAAATTCTCAACCAAAAAAATATTTAAAAAAAAATCTTCTCCTTTGAAAGAAAAGCAAGTCTTTTAGAGTAAAAAGAGAGAGAAAAAGACTTTCATTAATATAGAAAAAAAAAGAGAGAAAATAAAATGGTGAGCATGAAAAAAAGAGAGAGAGGAGTTGAAAAGCTTACAAAGAATTTCTGTGATCAAAACCCCAAAAAACTCCATAAGACCAACCGTGGCTTCTACAAAGGAGTTTGAGTGTCTCTTTTGCCATAGAATCAAACTTCCTTTCACACATTTTTTACTTCTTGAAAATAATCCAAGAATGCAACTTTGCCAGCAATAAAAAAGGTCTTTTTTTGTGTCTTCACTGTTTAATCAACTGAATTATCAAACTGATCTCAACCAGAAACTTCATTCAGTAGCAAAAAAAACAAAACAAAGTCTAAAGTGGAAAACACTGTAATAAAGTTTTCAGCTTGGAGAAGAATTTCTGTGAGACTTATCACAAAGATACTGATGGGGTCTTTCTTATACTCATATATGTTTAAATAATAAAAATTAGAGATTGGAGAGAAGAGAGAGAGAACAAGATGGTTTTTTTTTTTTTTTGTGGGGGGGGGGTAGAGGAGAGGGGTTGATATTGTCTATGCAAAAAAGGTAAGTAAAGACCAAATTAGAAACAAGTTGGAGCTACAAAAGAACTGAGATTTTCCTTTTTATTGTTATACATTTAATTTATGTTCATTTCCTGTCTTTTTCTTTTTTTTTTTTACTTACAATTAAATTAGTTTAGATTTGTGTTAAAAGTGATGTCATGTTTGGAGCTCGAACCTAAAACTGATTAAAAATAAAAGATCACATATCAAAATGTGACTTTGACGGTGTTTTGGTTAAGCTTAAAAAGCTGGTCAAATTCGCTTATTTATGCGTTTGGTAAATTAAAAATGTTTACAAATTAAATGTTTATAAAATAAATATAAGCCAAAAGTTATAAGTTGGTGTCTCTCAACTTATCAAATCTCAGCTTATAAACACTTTAGGTTTGAGTAAAATATTTACTATTCTATCCAAAAATACTTTTTTTAAAAACAAAACTCTTCGTATTCTCAGTTCTTTAGCTGCTTATTATTAATTTCAATACTTTTATCCAAACACGTAACTGCTTATTTTTCAGCACTTAAAATTAATTTTCAGCATCTAATGCTTATTAGCTACTCTAAATCAGCTAAGGCAAACGAGTTCTTTATGTTTAAAGCTCGTTTGTAAAAATAATTAAAAATGAAGAAGTACTTATCACTTCACCATAATCTTTGATGACTTCTTTTCCAATGTCTTTTTTCTTACATCTCCCCCTTTCGGAGCCTTGGTATCATATACGCCCCAAAATAAAGAGTCTTGAATACTAAAAGAAAAGTACCCAGACCTAACAGAAAGGCTAGGCGAAGCACGAATGGGATGGATGTCTGGGCTGTTGAAAGAGTCGGTCTTGAAAACTGAAGTATTTATAGAAATATCGGGGGTTCAAATCCCTCTCCATCAGCGAGCTCATAAGTTCTCTCTTGCGAGTGGTGGATTCAGAATTTTAAAGTCATGGGTGCTCACTGATAAAAAATTTGAAAGAAGAGAAAAAAAAGAGTTTAGTTATGGGTGCTCAATTAATATTTATCTAAATATTTTTATAATTACCTATATAAATTTATTAAATCTTGTAATAGATAATGGGTGCTGGAGCATTCAAAACCTGCATGTAGATCCGCCCCTATCTCTTGCATTATCTATAGACAAAAACAAATCGGATCGACTCGACTGATATGATAGAACAAAACTTTCCTTCCATATCGATCATCGTGACATGAACTAATTTCTTCGCTTCTTTGCTATAAGATCTATGAAGATTTTTTTTTTTTTTTTCATTTCTTTGACAAGATTTCGGAACCAGATTTAGATAATTTAGCTTTATATAAGTTAAAAGTAAACAAAGTATTGTTGCTATAGGTAATATTAACAATTTTCAGATTTTTTTTTATGAGCCATTGTTTGAAATTCATTTCTGTAGTTTATATGGATTAATAGTCTTTTCTTTCTTTTTGGTATAGTCAAGAATATAATCTTCGTTATGTATTTTGCTCTAGCAAAATGCACTTAAAGCAAATGTCAGCTAATTTGAGAGCTTTTGAACTAAATATCAACTAATTAAACTTCTATGGTGCTAATGCATGAATGTGTTTAATAGTAGATTTTCTTAGTTATGAATCATAAATTGTATTGATAAGCTTATATTCTGCAAACCAATTAAAATCATCTTGTTAATGTAACATAATTATCTAATATAAAAACACTGATTCTTTGCGTCCAACGAAAATAAATGTTAATTTTAATAAAAGTCCCATTTAATGACATTGATTTTACTGTCCTTCCTACAAAAGTAAAGGCTTAGAAAATAAGAAAATGATGAATTTAATTATGTTAGATTACATATTATCGAATTTATGGATTTTTAAATCGACGAAAAAAAGAAAAAACTGAAGTAGGTCATAAAAAGTTTTGACTAGCTAGCTCACTATCTGGATGATGTATAGTAGTGTTATAGTCGGTGGCAAAGCTAGGAATTTACTTAAGAATATTTAAATTTAAAATAACTTAAATAAAAATTCTGACAAAGAATGTTCAATATGTGTTACATAGCTCTAAAATGTAATATTTTTTATATAGTACAATTTTTCGATGAAAGTTTATCATTTGAACACCCTTGTAAGCCCGTGGCTTCGCCACAAGTCAACTAAGGAAGTGTACATAATTTTCAAGAGCTATTTCATAAACGCTATGGTGATCAATACTCTATTGTTATGATTAATTATTCCTCTTCTCTCCTCTTTTTTCCTTTCTTATCAAGTTACTCATTTGAAAATCTAAAATGGCTCCTTTTGTATAATTACTTGAAAGAGAAAAATATCAGAGTGAAGAGTAGGAGGAGGGAGCTATACAGAAAACGAAAGGTCCAAACCTCTTTGTTGGAAATTCAAATTCAAATTATATATACAAGCTTAAACTTTGTTTACATTTATATATAATAGATATTTGAATATGAGAATATTCCGATGATGAAGAGAATAATGGACCGTCCTAAGTAGCCGAATTCGTATTGGGAAATGAAGAGCTATATTATATGAACTTTTCAAAATGTTATCACACTTTTATTTGTATTTTTTAAAAATATATTATTTTAAAAAAGATTGACATACATTTATTATATTTTTAAAGAGTCCGAACAATTCGAGGAAAGAGTTGTGTTATGACAAGGAGGGGTTTTGAGGGGCGAGAGATTGAGTAAAGAGTGTGGGGTTTGTAGAGATCAGGTTCTGATACAGCCTTCTGCCATTGTCTCCACTCTCAAATAATGCTTCAACTATCCTCGTTTCTTGAGCATGGATCTATAAGGAGCCAAAGGATGATTACTGGACATCTATTTATTTTTATTTTTATTTTTTCATCCCCTTTTAAGCAACTAATTAATTTATTTTGTTTTTAATAAAGAATCCTCGAGCTTCAACCATAACATGTGATATGAAGCCTTTCTCATTTAGTGAAATCTACCTATATAATGTGAATTCGAATTAACAACAACAACAATCACCGTCCAGTATAATTTTATAAGTGGGGTCTGGAGAGGATAATATGTACGTAGACCTTATCCTATCCCGAGAGGCAGGGAGGCTATTTCCAGGAGGCCCTCACCTCAAGACAGCAACAAAAGACGATATATTAGTACTATCAATTGACTCATACTAAAATAACATAAAATACATAACATAACAAAATAACAGCAATATAAGAAATATAGGAAATACGAAAAAGATGGGAGGTATACTAATATCCAACAGATAAAGTGAATTCGAATTAAGTCGAACCATAAGTTTTTAATACCAAATGCATAAAGTATTGGAAAAACTATTACTCTCTCCGTCTCATATTAACAGTCATAATTAATAAAAATAGCTATCTCAAATTATTTCACTTTAAAAGTTCAAGATAAAATTAATTTTTTTCTTTCTTTTTCACTTTTAATAATAATTATTCTTGAAGATGGAGATAATACATAAATAGAATAAATATTCAATTAAGAGAGATTTTATTTAAGACTTAAATAAGAATATAACAGTCTAATTTCTTTCATAATTAATAGTATTATTTAAGGGGAATGTAAAATAAAAATACGACAGATAATATGAGACGGAGGAGTAACTTGAGAGGGTGTATGTCCAAAAGAGTCACTTTGTAATATTGAGATACCTAGTTAAACAAAACAAAAATTAACCAAAATAACTTGAGAGGGTGTAATACATAGAATTAAAGAATTTTACAACATTATTTATTTTAATATGATATATCCGGTTGCTTGCTTTTATTTCACATATAAGTATGTAACTAGTCTCAGTAATTAATTATGAGGTAATATAATACTTCCTCCGATTCACAATAACGACCATTTTACCTTTTTATTTTGATTCAAAATAAGTGTTCATTTACATAATCAAGAAGGAATTAATTTTATTTTTTTCAAATTTTTTCCTTACTTACATGTTCCAATATGTCAAGGTAATATTCCATCCGGTTCACAATAAGTGTCAATTTACTTTTAGCACGCCCATTGAAAAAATACTAAATTCTATACAAAAATATCTACTATGACTAAACTACTCATAACTAAACATTTAATATTAGGAGTAAGAAAACGTTTTAGGGATATGTACATAGGGGTTATTTTTTAAAAACAAATTAAATTCTTTCTTGATTACATAACTAGACACTTATTTTGAACCAAAATAAAAAATTAAATTGGACACTTATTGTGAACCGGAGAGAGTAATTAATTAAGGTTATTTACTTAACGGAAAAGGTTCAAATACCCCATATACTTTGCGAAAATGGCCAAATATACCACACGTTAAAAGTTTAGCCCATATCCAACCTTGTCATTATATTATTGACCCGGATACCCCCTGAACTTTAAACGGAGCCAAATACCCCTGGACTTTACGATAATGTCTATATATAACTCTCGTTTTTTTAATAAAATATTTTTTTTTTGTAAAAATATATTTGTAAAAACTGAAAATATTTTGTTGAAACTAATATCTTCAGTTCTTAAAAAACAAAAATATTTTGTTAAAAAATAATTTTTTTCTGTTTTTACAAAAAAAAATAATTTTTACAAATTTATTTTTCTAGTTTTTCCGGTTTTAAAAAAAATGAATTTTCAGTATATATGCTAGCTCATCAAGGAAATAGACACAACAGCTCACAATTGTGAAAAAAAGAAACAAGAGCTAATGTATGAATTCATATATCCTAGCTAGTAATTGTATCTGCTGCTATATAGAAGCAAAGAGGAAAGTCATTGACACTGAAAATCAAACAATTTGGAAGTAGCAACAGATGATGGATTGATGATAACCTGTTTTTACTCTTTACCTCTCAGTAAAAGTAGTTCACAGTCAAAACCTACTGAAGTAAACCTGAAATTTTTGTCTTTGTCTAATTTCACTTTGAATACTTGATCATTCCATTAGTCATTTTACTTTTTGATGTGTTGTCAACCCTTATTCTATTTTTTATATATATAGTCAAACTTTTTTATAATTATGTCGCGCCGTTTCTTATATTTTTTTTGTTATAACAAAATATTATTATAAAGAATATATATTATTTTTGTCGGTCCAAAATAAATAATTTTTTGGATATTTTCACACAGATTAAGAAATTCATCTTTTGGTATTAATTAGCAAAGGAATTGACCATATTAACATTTATTATCTCACATAAATGCTACTAACACAACAACAACAACAACAACAACCCAGTATAATCCCACTTAGTGGGGTCTGGGGAGGGTAGTGTGTACGCAGACCTTACCCCTACCCTAAGGTAGAGAGGCTGTTTCCAAATAGACCCCGGCATCCTTCCCTCCAAGAACTACCCACCTTGCTCTTGGGGAGACTCGAACTCACAACCTCTCGGTTGGAAGTGGGGGTTGCTTACCATCAGAGCAACCCCTCTTGTCCAATATTAACACATATTCCAATATTATTTACTCCAAGAACAATGTAGGAAGAAAAATTAATTCATTGGATCGAAAGGAGTACTATAAGATAACATGAAAAATAGGTTCCAGAAAAACTTGACTTTTACAACAATATATTGTTATAAAGGATGAGTGTTATAAAAAGGTTTGCTGGTATAATTAACCTAGCAAGTTCATCTTTCCATACAAGTAACTGGGTTGGAGCCAAAGTGTTAGTTGCAGGTTTAGCTGAATCTAGCAGCTTTGTTCAAAATTTGAATTTGTATTAAGAAATTAATAATTATATAGTATAAATTATTAATTTAAAAATCGATAATCTCGAATTAATAAAGTTTAAATCCTAGCTTGGCTTACGCAAATAACCATTACTACTGCCCCATTTTTTTAAGGTTTAGGAAAATCCCTTACATCAAGGGAAAAAGAGAGGAATAAGGAGTATATGGAAAGTTTGTAGTATTAGGGTATCCAATGCTCACAATCTAATAAAAGGGGAACAATATCTAATATTATTTGTCATGATATATACAAAGGGAAGACTGTAGTGCACAAAACTTAATTAAGGGACTGTTTATATAGTTTGAGAATCTTGACTTAGCCACAAAATCTACTCTTTACTAAGCACTTAAACACTTTAAGCACACCCTAATCTGATTTATCTAACTTTTGGAAACCCAACTCAACTTTTTAATTTTCTTTTTGGCTTATGGAAATATTTTGTTATTTAATTTGTCAAGACCAACCTACACGAAATCCACCCAGCTAGCCAAGGACAACATATTTAAAATGCTTAATTTCTTATTTGGGTCCTGGTATCTATATTTGATCTCGATTAATTCAAATACACATTGTATAAGGCTCATCAAATGCGGAAAATATTCTCTATTAGGATTCTTTTCATTTTCGGAGAGTCGAATCTGAGACCAATGATTAAGAATCGGTGGATTATATATCTTTCTACCACTACCCTCGAGTGTAATCAGGAGCCAACCTACATTGGAGATGGGGGTCACCGGAACCCATTAGCTTGGACAAAAAGACTCTCTATATATCCATCAAATATTTTATGCAGCCCCTTAAAAGTATAAAATCGGGACCGAGAAGTTGGTTTGTAGAAGTGCCTAAGTACCTTCATTCTTGATGACCTAGGTTTGAATCTAGGCTCCTATAATGCACAAGTTTTTTTATTTTATTTTTAAAATGGTGTCCCGTAATGCTCAAGTCCATGGTCCACCTCTGGGTGTAATAATCCCTATTTGTTGAAATTAACATCATCAAAATTATACTATGAAGATTAATTAGATTAATGGAAGGGTCTAAAACATTTTGAATCGTCTTGTTTGCTTGTTACTCTACATATGGCAATGATAGGTAACCCTAACTAACAACCCCAGCCAAAGTTTAGTGGGTAGGTATCTAAACAAGAAAATCAAAATAAGACCCACAACACTTATTATTGTAGACGCAAAGTTGCCTTCCATTTACTCTCTTTGAATTTTTAATCTTTTAGAAATTAGCATCACCAAAAAATATTTACCACCTATCATCTTTAGGTAACAAAGCTTATGATTCTATGTCTGCTTGAAACAGCACACGCTTCATCATCACCGTTGACACCTAAGTCAACGGCATTTCAAAAAGTTTTCTATGCTCCTTTGTCTTTTCTAATTCTATTTCACACAAAATTTTATTTTATGTCTCATATAATTAAAAATTAATTATAATATGAGATATTTTTCTATTTCACAGTATTGCAGATCCAAAATTTTATGGATCCATAAATTTATGAGACAAAAAGGAATATCACACAACTAATGTCAGTTGTATAAGGCACCAAAAAGATATTGGCGGAGTGGTATATTATTTCATCTCTAACTAAAAGTCTCAAGTTCGAGTTTTAGATATGGAGTCACGTATTCGCAACATGGAATTTTCCGGTATGAATCTGGATCTAATCAGAAAATTATCCGATACATCAAATATATATATTGTATTTACCATTCATAGTTATACTTTCTGCAAATTTATCATTTATAGTTATATTTAAATTTTATAGGAAATACATGAAACAAAAGATTAATTATTTTAGACAGAAACAAGAGAACAACAAGTCCTCATAGCTCAGTTGATTAGAATGCCCATTTAATTCGTTGCGCGAATGAATACAATGTTGGACTTTAAGCCATTGGACGTTAAAGTAGAAGAAGTGTTAATTGGAAATGGAGAGATATAAAATGGAGGAAAAATAAAAATTTGAAGAATTGAACTTTTGTCTTGCACTTTGTCCCTCATTTGTGAAGGACAATCACATTTGTGTGCTTATATATAGAATCACTTCTTAAAGCTCTTAAAAGAAGTTGAAGAGAATGAACCCTCGTGCCATCGTCGTTGCTCGGCTCGGCTTTGGCTTTGGTTTTGGCTTTGAAAAATGATCGATCGATAAGATTATTAATTAAATGTTAAATCACTACTAAAAATACGCCAAAACCCTGGTGAAGGTTCAGAGGGCCTCTCTGGCCGCGACCCTACCGCGCGCTAGGCAGATTCAGAGAGCATCTCTAATCGCGGTTCTGCCGTGGCAGGCAGCATATTCTTCCAAAAGGGCACCTTTTTCAGACACCTCTTCTCATAATTGCCTATAAATTGTGAGGCATGGCTCTATTTTCTAAACACGAAAAACTCCCGAACTTCTTTCTTTTTGAATATACTGCATCCTAATTCGCAGTCTCTAATCGATCGATAAGATTATTTTGGGACAAAATTTATTTAATTATTTAACAATTAATTAAATACCAAATCACCGTTGAAAATACGCCAGAACCCTGCTGAAGGTTCAGAGGGCCTCTCTGGCCGCGTTTCTACCGCGACCGCGGTAGAACCGCGACAGGCAGATTCAAAAAGCATCTCTGACCGCGGTTCTGCCGCAATCGCGGTAGAACCGCGGCAGGCATCATATTCTTCTGAAAAGGCACATTTTCCAGACACCTCTTCTAATAATTGCCTATAAATTATGAGGCATGGCTCCATTTTCTAAATACGAAAAACACTTTAGAACTTCTTTCTTTCTGAATATACTGCATCCTAAGTCGCAGTCCCTTTCTCTCTCAAATTCGTAAGTGTGATTTTGCTCCGTTCTTTGAGTTCGTTGGTATCCTGTAGTTTGTATTGCCACTGTTGCAGGAATGTTTATTCCGTTTTATCCTGGAAGGATTTAATCCATTACCTTGGCAACGTGTGAGGGGGTTAAAAATTTTTAAGGGCACACAAGAAACTTGTGGACTCGGAATATTTATGATTCTCTACTATTTTTCAGATTTCTTTAATTTTTCTAACAACTTTTCTGATTTTTGGTTTAACACAATAACGCTCACATACAATCGATGAAAGTATTGTATCCTTTGAGTATACTATTGTATTTCGCCTTGGTTACAGTCGATACAAGTTGTATTCACTGCGCGAATGAATACCGGTTATATAGGTTGTATTCGTTGCGCGAAAGAATACAAGTGATACAAGTTGATAATGACTAAACAATAGTTTCATTGATAATTAAGCAAATTATAGTATTATGCTTTAAACTATTGTGCTTTATTAAAAATTCAAATTATGGCAAAAAAACGCTAACGTGTTGGTAACACATAGTATTTCCTTTACTTCATTTTCTCATGTCTTATAAAAAAATTTTACATTAGCAATGCAATTTAACTATACCAGAGTTGATGTAAACACTTACTACGTATTATTGTAGGTCCACTAATTAACCTCATAATACGTGTAAAAGTTATTTATATATAATATGTTAGTTACAATATATGGAAGGATAAAGATTCTAATGATATGGAATAAGATATAGATGTCCCAAATTAGAGTTAAAAAAGAACATAATATTTGAAAATGCAATGAAGATTCATCTTTCTAGGAAACATTGGACCCAGAGACTTTTTTGTTATGCTAACTGATAGCTAGAATGATCATCTTATGTTTTTAATTGTACTTTACAGCTTAAAAATGACTGTAATATTTGATTATTGCAGTTGATTTTGACTATTGAAATTAAAGATGCATAGGGAACCATTTCATCAATCATGCTTCTATATTATAGCAAATGTGTGATGAAAAATAACTTTAATTCGCCGCTTGTTTCGTTAGAAAATTTCTTATGGTTGTTCTTTGTATTCAAATATTTTGTTAATCTAAAGATAAAGATATAGTTGAGATCTATTATCTTTGAAATGATTGTCACCTTTTGTTTTTCATGAGTTAAATTAAGTGAACTTTGATTAGACTTTTTAAAATGTATTCTTTTTTACATGAGAAAATATATATATATATTCTCAGAAAAGGGACATGTCTTATTATAAACAAAATGGTGTGTTGAGACATCCCTCTCAAGAAAATTGACAAAATCCTAGTAGACTATGTTAAACACTTGAACATAGGATACGGACCATATATTTGGTCCAACATGTCTTTCCTTTTGTTTTACGGCAACTATTAACGACAATCTTACTATATGAAATGTCACTGTGAGTTATTACTTTTTCTATTTCATTTATAATCATGTGATATTCTGTGACTACAACTAAATCAAATTCACTTCTTTATAACTTATTTATTAAGGGGAAAACGTTTCCTGTCGGAGCTTTTCCCTCTTAAACCATAATCTCTCCTAAATTATTTGTGTCACGATCGGATTTTTTACTGTTGAAATCGTGATGATGGCTACTCTTGAAAGCTAGGCAAGCCAACAGATACATTTCTAACGCATTAATTATTAATCCAAACAGTAATAAATAATAACTAAAGCTAAACAGATATAAAGTACATGCGGAAGTTCCATAACATCTCAAAGTTCTAAAACAAAACTATCCTACTGATCTGATGTCCCAATTTCATGAACATCTAAGAATTTCTACAAACATCGATTTAAAAGAAATATTGTTGTTCCCGAAATGAAAACATACAGGAAATCTAAAGTAGAAGCCAATGAAGGGGACTCCAGAGTCTGTAAATGCCGGCAGATCTACCTCGGGTCTCCTGTGGACTGAAGGCAGCCATCCAAACTGTACTCACGAGGTCCGTCACCAAAATTTGCACAGAAAGTATAGAGTGCAATATCAGTATAACAGATCTTGTGTATTAGTAAGTGCCGAACCTAACCTCGGCAAAATAGTGACGAGGCTAGAACACGACAAACAACATAAACATGTGTAATTAATCAATATACTAACATAATAACAATAATAGAAGCTAAACATAAATTCACGGGAAGGGGCAACATGCTATGGGGGTACCAGAATAAGGAATCATAGTAGTAACGAAAATTAAACAATTAAAGCACTTGAACAAATAACAATAAATAATCACAGCAAACAGAAAATGCACGGCATCACCCTTCGTGCTTTATCACTCTTCCTCACCATATGAATAATAAAAATGTGTACGGCATCATCCTCCGTGCTTTATCTCTCTTTCTCACCATATGCATAAATATAAATGTAAATGTGCACGGCATCACCCTTCGTGTTTTGTCACTCTTCCTCACCATATGCATAAGTATGAATATGCACGCATCACCCTTCGTGCTTTATCACTCTTCCTCGCCATATGAATAATAAAAATGTGCGTGACATTACCCTTCATGCTTTATCTCTCTTTCTCACTATATGCATAATATAAATGTAAATGTGCACGGCATCACCCTTCGTGCTTTATCAATCTTCCTCACCATATGAATAAGTATGAATGTGTTAGTAGACTGTATTTGTAAAATAATTTTGAAAATATAAATAAATACAAACAGAAATGTGCATAAATAGAAATGAAAAAAAAAACTAATTCGAGCCCATTGAATTGTCACGACCCGGATTTCCCACCATCGGGAGTCGTGATGGCGCCTACTAGTAGAAGCTAGGCTAGTCAACTCTTTCTTATCTTTCCATTCTTACAAAATCTCATATCTAAAAACATATAACAATAATAATATGATTACGGCGGAATAAATTAACTTAGTGGAAGACTTAGTAAACACTACTAGATGCGTTACCGAAATCCAAACATAGTCACTATCCAAGAACTGGTGTCACAATACACACGAACTGCTAAGGATTACTACACATAACGGTCTGAAAGAAATATAAAATTGTTTTTCTCGAATACATGAGATAAAAGACTGAAAGTAAAGCTAGAGGAGACAACGGGTCCTACGGACACCTGCAAGGCTACCTCGGTGTCTCGATGGTCGAAGTACCAACACTCGCACTACTGCTACTATCACTGTACGAAACCTCTATCTGCGCAAAAAGAGCTCAAAGTGTAGCATCAACACAACCGATCCCATGTGTTGGTAAATGCCTGGCCTATACCGGCGAAGTAGTGACAAGGCTAGGACCAGACACTCACATAAACCAGTACATTTCAAAATATATATATGTACAACAAAAGGAAACAAAGTACCGAAATAAACAGTAAGAAGGGAGGGAAACATACTATAGGGGCACAAGCCAATTATATAAAAGCAATCAGTGTATTTAAGAAACAGGGCACATTAACAAATAACAAAAATAAGGAATCCAACAATTGCGCGGCATCAGCCTTCGTGCTTTTACTCTCATCCTCGCCCAAAGCAATCAAACAGAAGGCACGGCATCACCCTTCCTGCTTTTACTCTCATCCTCACATAAACCAATCAAACAGAATGCACGGCATCACTCTTCGTGCTTTTTCTCACATAACTCTCATATCATGGCACGGAATGACCCTTCGTGCAAATATAATCAATAATGGCATGGAATGTTCCTTCGTGCATAAATAATCAACAATGACACGGAATGTTCCTTCGTGCATAAATAGTTAAAACATGGCACAGAATGACCCTTTTTGCAAATATAATCAACAATGGCACGGAATGACCATTCGTGCATTATCACTCTTCCTCACCCAAACATCAATCACAACCAAACGGGCGAGAGAAATACACAATAATAAAAAATGTCCCGGCAAAGGAATAACATAATTAACAACTGAGTCCCGGCAAGGGATTTATCACAACTTTTTTCAATACTTTCAACTTTTACTCAATAGTATTTATCATTCGATTCAACGCTCCAGAGTATTAGTATTTCATAATTTATCCTCAAACTCTTCACATTATGTAGAAATCATTACTTAACTTAGAAGGGTTCCAAATTATCTCAAAAACAAGTACAACCATAAACCCGGGGAGGGAGCAAAACATTATCTCAATCATCCCAGCAAGGGGATTTCTATAACCACATTAGTTCCAATATCTAACTACCACCTACACTCCAACATCTAACCACCATAGATATAACCAACCTATTACCACACTTAACCACCTCAGATATATCTAACCGACTACCAACCCAACCACCCCATCTATAACTAACCTGTTATGATACTTAATCACCTCAGCTATAACCATAACCTAACATAAGGAAACACCACCCTAAGAGTTCGTAATATCAATTTAAGAACACAATACCAGGGAACCATAACTTATCCATAGCCCCCCAAGAGGGCAACATAATGATCTCTCCTCTTTCTCGCTTTTACTTCACAATTCATTTCAAGCAATTGCTCTAGAGGTTCAATTATCACTTGTACTTTCACAATTCGTTCTACAACCGGAGCCGACGCTCCTAATTGACACAAGTCATTTCATATACTTTCAATATTCATATCACAATTCGAGCCGATGCTCGTAGGAATCAAATTATCATATTATTATTCACATGTTATTCACAACATAAAGAAATACTCCAATAAACATGGAATTCATAATCAGTTCATGATAATCACATTATAAAGACCCACAGTCATGCTAGACTCCGGTGTATAGACACTCATCACCACGCCTATACACCGCACTAGATCATTTATGAAATAGAAATTAATTATACTCTAATCCTATTCCCTCAAGTTAGGATAGATCAACCACTTACCTTAAAGTCTTGGAGTCCGCTTAACCTTCAACTATTGCTTTACCTCGTAATTCAACCTCCAACTCGCTCGAATCTAATCACAATTTGTTCAATTACTTTAATAAATACTATATGAATTGCTTTGAATGCATAAAAATAGTTTTCCCAAAGTTTTACTCAAAAATTTCCATATCCGCAGCCCAGCTATTTTTATACTTAGGCTAATTTTAGGCACTTCTTTTCACTATTCTTTCAAAACCCAAAACCCCATAGGCGATTTTTTAAGAGCAATTTCATCTCAAATACTTGTAAGTCAATTTTCACTCAATTCTTTCAACTTTTAAAATCATTAAACATGTTTTCCATTTGAAATCAAAGATTTTCATGGGTGAAATTGGTGTTTTTGGGTAGCAGCTAGGTTTTTCCATAAATTAAGGAGTTGGACCTCGATTTGAGGTCCGATTTAAAAACAAATTATATATGTGAACTCGTGAGGGAATGGGTAATTAGATTTTGGTTCGAACTCTGAGATTCGACCACGTGGGCACGGGGGCATTTTGGAAATTTTGAGTAAAACTTTGGGAAAACTATTTTTATGCATTCAAACCAATTCATATAGTATTTATTGAAGTAATTGAATAAATCAAGATTAGATTCGAGCGAGTTGGAGGTTGAATTACGAGGTAAAGCAATAGTTGAATGTTAAGCGGACTTCAAGGCTTTAAGGTAAGTGTTTGATCTATCCTAGCTTGAGGGAATAGGATTAGAGTATAATAAATTGCTATTTGCTAAATGATCAAGTGCGGTGTATAGGCGTGGTGATGAGTGTCTATACACCGGAGTCTAGTATGACCGTGGGTCTTATAATGTGATTATCATGAACTTACTATGAATTCCATATTTATTGGAGTATTTCTGTATGTTGTGAATAACATGTGAATAATAATGTGATAATTTGATTCCTATGAGCATTGGCTTGAATTGTGATACGAATATTGAAAGTATATGAAATGACTTGTGTCAATTAAGAGCGTCGGCTCCAGTTGTAGAACGAATTGTGAAAGTACAAGTGATAATTGAACCTCTAGAGCAATTGCTTGAAAAGAATTGTGAAGTAAAAGTTAGAATCATTATGTTGCCCTCTTGGCGGGCTATAGATAAGTTATGGTTCCATGGTATTGTGTTCTTAAATTGATATTATGAACTCTTATGGTGCTGTTTCCTTATGTTAGGTTATGGTTATAGCTAAGGTGATTAAGTATCGTAACAGGTTATTATAGATGGGGTAGTTGGATTTGGTAGTCGGTTAGATATATCTAAGGTGGTTAAGTGTGGTAATAGGTTGGTTATATCTGTGGTGGTTAGATGTTGGAGTCAAGGTGGTAGTTAGATATTGGAACTACTGTGGTTATGCAAATCTCCTTGCCGGGATAATTGAGATGATGTTTTGCTCCCTCCCTGGGTTTATGTTTGTACTTGTTTTTGAGATAATTTGGAACCCTTCTAAGTTAAATAATGATTTCCACATAATGTGAAGAGTTTGAGGATAAATTATGAAATATTAATACTTTGGAGCGTTGGCTCGAATGCTAAATACTATTGAGTAAAAGTTGAAAGTATTGAAAGAAGTTGTGATAAATTCCTTGCCGGGACTCAGTTGGTGATTATGTTATTCCCTTGCCGGGACATTTCTCATTATTGTGTATTTCTCTCGCCTGTTTGGTTGTGATTGATGTTTGGGGGAAGAAGAGTGATAAAGCACGAAGGGTCATTCCGTGCCATTGTTGATTATATTTGCACGAAGGGTCATTCCGTGCCATGTTTTAACTATTTATGCATGAAGGAACATTCTGTGACTGTCACGACCCAAACCTCGGTCATGATGGCGCCCAACACATTGCTAGGCAAGCCCGACTATTTCCCGATAACCAATCCATTTATAAATTCAAAGACATTTTATTTAAGTCAAATTATCTTGATTTCGTAATAATAATAATAATAATAATAATAATAATAATAATAATAATAATTATTATTATTATATTATTATTATTATTATTATTATTATTATTATTATTATTATAAGGCGGAATTCAAAACAAAGAAATACTGCCCAATATGGTCTGGTGTCACATGTATGAGCCTCTGCACATCAGAGTAATACTCTATATAACTGAGTCTAAGCAGAAAAACAAAGGTAGATAATGGAAGGAGAGATCGGGTCTTGCGGACGCCGAAAGCTACCTCGATGTCTCCGTAAAAGCAGGAACGACAGTAATACAGCTCAACTGCCCTCCTGAATCCATGTATCTGCACACAAGGTGCAGGGAGTAGAGTGAGTACTTCCAACTCAGTGAGTAGTAGCAATACATAATAACTGAAAATAAGAACACTTGTAAGAACACTAAACAGTTCTAAAGGAAACAGTACAGGTAATAACATCTCTAAGGTAGAAAGTCCAGCCTCAGTCTACTATTGTCTCACATTTATCCAACACTATTGCGGCGCGCAGCCCGATCCTTACTAATACTAATGTGGCGTGCAGTCCGATCCAATATAGTATATATAATGTTGCGGCGTGCACCCCAATCCAATATAATAGATAAGACATTGTGGTGTGCATCCCGATCCAATAATATATAACTGCGCTCACTGGGGGTGTGTGCAGACTCCGGATGGACTCCTTCACCCCAAGCGCTATAATACTGCGGTGTGTAGCCTTATCCACATATATATTACTGCGGCGTACAGTCCGATCCATATATATATATATATATCATATATATAATACCTGCGGTGTGCAGTCCGATCCAATACATGTATATGTATATACTGTTGCGAGCCCAATCCGGTAAATATATCAATACATCACCATGGGTCCTCGACCCCTCTCAGTCAATATAGACTTGGCCTCTCGGGCCCACCCAGCTAGATCAGGGTATTCAACCCTAGGTATTCTCACTTAGAGTACATTTCTAGTACAGGTTCATGTTATGATATACAACTAAGAGTACGACTGAGAGTATGTGTTCAACAGATATAGGGGTCATTAAGCTCCACAGGCTTCCCTAAGGTTCTACAGATCGGCACTGTGAGCACGTGATTTTTGCCCTATATGAGAATTACTCCCAAAAATTCAGAATAAAAAGAGTTTTGTGTTGTTTGCAATATTTGTGGATTTTATGTTATTTTTCTTTTATTATTCATGTCTATGTGTGCGTGTTTATTTGTTTAAATTAATAAAAAATATAAAATATGTTGCATTTATATTTTTAGGATTAATTCCGCACTTAGAAATAATTAAGTTTGCTTTATGAAAATGAAAAATAACCACAAAAATATGTATTTTTGCATTTTTAGCCTTTAAATGTCCAATTGTATGATTTGTTTTTTTAAATATTTGTGATAATTACTATTTATAGTTAATTAGTATTCTAGGATAACTTGGTCAAGTATTAATTTAAGATTGTATTCTTATTTTTAGAGAAAAAGAAAAATATAAATAAGGCAAGGAGAAATTCGGAGTGGGTTAATTTTAATTAAATCCCTAAGCCCAATTCTTGAAACCCAACCCAAATACACCCAAATCCGACCCATTCCCAAGATGAACCGACCCAACCCCCATTTTAATTCATTTGATCTCAGCCGTTGGTTGTTATAATCCAACGGCTAAGATTAAAAGCTTGATTTTAATACACAAAAAACCCCCAAAACCCATTTTTTCTTTTCATTTCCCCATCCCCTTCAACCCTAATGAAACACCCCTCTCAAAGCCGCCGCAGACCCCTGACCCCTTCCCCTTCTCTTCTCCACCACGCCGCCGGCCACCCCACTTCAACCAACCACGTCGCCGACCTCTCTTCTCTCACCCTTTCAACCAACAGCCACCAGCCTCACACCAACGATCACTCCCTCCCACGAACCAGACAGCCGCAGCAGCTCGACAACCCCATCGCCATCTCCTTCCACCGTCGAAAGCAACACCAATGAACCAACATGTTACTCCCGCCCCAAATCCCATGTTAGTTTTGCTCAAATAATAGCAGAGCTCGGTGAATTTCAATTCGATTTGAACGAATCCTAGAAGCCAAGACAGAATCATTCGTCGGACGATTCTCTTGGAAATAGGCAGAGAATGAAGCAGTTTTGGTCTCAAAATAACGTCGCTCGCTTGGTCTTGACCAAGAACGAGCAAGTGACATTATTTGGAGATTAAATCGAGGAAAACTGTTTCAAAGCTTAAGTTCAATAGGTGAGTGTTTGTTTCAATTTGCTTTACCCTTTTCTTCCTGTTTCATCTCGTGTACTCGAATTCGCCATCGATTGGAGGTCATGGTCGTGCCGTGTGTGTTCTAGTTCGCGGTCTCATTTTTTGAAATCATGTTGTTGCTGGTGTTTTGATTTAAGAGGTGTTTACTTTTGCAATTCAATTGTTAAAGCTATTTCAGTAATGTTCGAGTGAATTTTGATTGAATTCCTAGTTGTTGCGAACTGAATCTGTGTTCTTGCATTAAATGAAAAAAAAAACCTCATAGCCATTGTTGTTCTGGTTCGGAAGTGAAGTATCAATTCTCAGTTCCATTCATTGCACTGATTTAGTCCTCTAGTGAGTCATTGTGTGTTATTCTGGTGACTAGGAGTTGATTTTCTTCATTCGAGTATTCAAAAATGTTTAAGCAGGTGCATTTTTCTGCTTATTATATCTGGTTAAGATTGTTATGTGAATTTTGGTTAGGCATTGGTTATAGCTGATAGGTTTTTGGATAGATTAATAGCTTCAGTAGCTTTAGGAGAGTAGTTTAGGGGATTGAAACCTGAAAACTATTCAATTTAAGTGGTCTACCAATGCTGAATATTAATGTACCACTAAGCTATTGAATTGTTTAATTAAAAGGGACAAGTAGTGCAAAAGTACACCATGTATAATACCTTTATTAGCTGGTAATCAGATAACACATGGGGGGACTGATAAAAGGTTCAAAAGGGGGTGCACATGGGCTAGGGAATAACATAGGCTGGAAAAGGAATTGAGATGGGGGAATCTGAAATTTTGAGGTTATAAATAGGGACTTGGACAATTCTGAAAAGGGCGAGAAACATACTCTTTTAAAAGATAGGGATAATTGGAGAGTCTCATCAGAGGAGATTAAAACACACAGAACTGGGGGGGAACTGATCACATTTTGGGCGAGAGAGAGAAGTTTGCTGTCAAGCTGAGCTTTAATTTCTATTTTCTGCTATCTTTTATCAGATTTTCTACGACTTTGCATTCGCGTGAATCATAGTTGTTTGAAGGTGTAATTTGCTCGGGTATTTCTGTTGATCTCGCTGATGCTTTTAGCTGGATTTTGAGTTCAACTTTTGGCTCAAATCTATGTTTAGAAGCTGTTGTTCTCGCTGTTGCTGATAAGCCCCGAGGTTTTATTGAATACACTGTCCGAAACTTATTCTCTATTGGATTCTGCCTGATTCAGTTGATCTCAATCGGTTGAACGACTTTGCTGGTGTATCAAACTTTTTGGTGTATCAAACCTTGTCTCAAAAGTCCTTTATAAATACACAGAAGAGTTTTTCACCGAGGTTCTTTCTCTTTTTTTTTTTTTTCTTTTTTTTTTAAATCTCATTTTTATGATTGATTTGTTCCGAATTGTTATTCGAACTGTTTGAGTATTTGAATGCCTTCAAATTGGTTGATTCTATGTTTATTAGTTACTCTATTATGTCCAAATTTCTCGGTTCTAAGCATTTTCGTATTCAATTTTTTAGGTCAGTCACTGCCTTATCCTTTGTTTATTGGTTTTTGTTCTTACATGTTGTATGAATGATTTTTGTTTTAGTTATCTGCCTTATATGTTTGTGATTATGTTTAAGTCATAAGAAAGGTATTATGTTACATAAATGTTTCTGCAAAGTATGTTATATTGCTGTTTAAATCTCTAGTAAAAAGGACTCATTACACGTAGATATATAGGTATGCCTTTCTCAGCAGAAGTTTCCATTGATTTTTCTGTTAGTTGTAGTGCAAATGAACTAATATTTGAGATTAGTTGTAAGTGACAGGAGTAAAGAACACAAAAGTATGTAATGCATCCGTTTTCAAATAGCTCAAGGCTTACAGTATATTAAAAGTCTTTCACCACAGAAGCTCTTTACCCGTAGCTCTCTTATTAGGGAAAAGAATTTGCTTTATTAATTTGATCCATGGAGCACGTTCAGGTCGGAATCACTCGGGAAGACTAACATTTAGGCACAATTTAATATACTATCGTTCGCTTAATATAATTACGATTCTAAAAAATAAAATCGGAGTATACGTTCGTGCAACTTCGATCATTTTTTTTTAATAGTAACACGGGTTTTAGGCCTTCCAAGCTAGGTAGCATATGTAAATTAGGAGGTTTTCCTCTTGTTCAAGTGTGGACCTGAGTTTGAAACTCGACTTCCGCAAAATGCTTTATAATAATAGTAATTAATGATGCTAATTTATTAATGCCCCTTTAAAGTCAAATAATAAAAAATGAAAATCCTAGCCTGTTCTAGATTAGACTTTAAAATAAGATGAGATGAGCCTCGCCGCGTTAAACACACAAATGCGGAGCCCGCAATTAATTGTTATAAAACCTTTAGATTCGGAAGGACCATTTAGCGAATTTCACGGCCTTCTCAAAAATAATAAATACGTTAGTTGCTTTAAGTCCGCTACTTAAATAATTTTGCTTTATTAAACCCGGGTGCACATTTATGTGACCCAAATCCAAGTCTCGACGAAGTCAAAAATGTATTAAAAGCCATAGGCGTACCGGTACGGTGTGGTCCGAAGTACGTTTTCACAACATCGCAATTCGTATAAAAACGACAATAACCACAAGCGATTAAAAGTTAAAATTCGCACATAAGTTAAAGCATGTTATAAAAATCAGATAATTAAGCCAAATACGACAGTTGAGCGACCTTGCTAGAACCACGGAACTCGGGAATGCCTAATACCTTCTCCCGGGTTAACAGAATTCCTTATCCGGATTTCTGGTACGTAGACTGTTTAATAGAGTCATTCTTTTCCTCGATTCGGGATTCAACCGGTGACTTGGGACACCATAAATCTCCCAAGTGGCGACTCTGAATTGAATAAATAAATCCCGTTTCGACTGTCCTTTAATTGGAAAAACTCCTTTCCACTCCATACGTGCCCTCGCGGGGGTGCGGAAAAAGGAGGTGTGACAGCTCTGGCGACTCTGCTGGGGATAGTTAACTCACCCAGAACTTCGGTTCAGGGTTTAAGAATTCGAGCTCAGTTAAATTGTTGTTTTTGTCTATATCCGATTTTATTATATGTTTAATTAATGTGCTACATGTCTACCGCTTTGATACTAGTTGCACTGTATATACAAACTGCTATATGTTTACCGCTTTGATATTGCGTGAACTGTATATAAAACTGTGCCGAAAACCCTTCTCTTCTTACCCCCGGGGATGTGCTCACTGGTTGAGACTCCTTATTCTGTTAGTGTCATACCCCGAAATAATAAAGAGGCTCGGAAAGTTTCTAAGCCGGCTGGCCTATTGGTTCCCGGAAAGGAGCTCCTTCCTCAACCCGAGTTGTCCGCTTGGGTACACAGTCTAGAACACATACCCAGGGTTTTGAACTTAGAATAACGTGACTTCATGCCGGATCCCTAGTAGGAACGCTTATTCGCATCATGTTGCATTTGACTTAGGGGACTCAACACAGGGGTTGGGTCCGTCTAGGACAGGTGACCCGGTAATCAAAGACCGAGCATATTATATGTTACATTTATTTGTCATGTATTATTATGCTGATTGGTTAAATTCCTGAAAACAAAAAGAAAGAAATTTGGAACAGGAAAGTAATATTGACAAAACTCACTCGAAAATTTGAAAAGAAAAGTTTGAAAAATAGGTAGAATAATTTTGTTGAAATAATCGGTCATAAAATAATCTGACCGAACTACGCAGGTTTGATTCTCGCCATTAGGTGGGATACGTAGGCAACCCTCATCGGGTCCAACCACCCCTTTAAAAAATCAAAAAAAAATGTGTGTTTAATTTTGTCAATAAAATCAAAGTGATGCCGTTTTTGCAAATAGCCGAATGTTCCGAAAGGACGCCGGAAGGTTGTTTTTGCAAAAATAGCCACTTTGAATCTTTATAAATAATTTTTGGGCACAACCTTGAAATATTCCCTCGCGGAAATGTTGAAAGGTCGTAGCCGCAAAATCAAGTTTAGGTTACCATCCTTTTTCAAAAAAAATCAAAAATGTTGAATTTTAGTTTTCAATAAATCGAAGTGACGCTGTTTTTGAAAATAGCCAAATGTTCCGAAAGGACGCCAGAAGGCTGTTTTTTTGCAAAAATAGCCACTTTGAATCATTTTTAATAATTTGCAGCCACAGCCTTGAAATATTCCTTTTGGAAATGTTGCAAGGCCATAGCCGCAAAATCAAGTCCGGGTTCACACCCCTTTTGCAAAAATAACCAAAAAAATGTCAAATTTTTTATTTTTGTTATAAATAAATCGTGTGATGCTATTCTTGTTTAAAATAAGCCGAATGTTCCCCAAAAGGACGCCGGAAGGCTATTTTGCAAGAATAGCCACTTTGAGTCTTTGTAAATAATTTTGGGCACAACCCTGAAATATTTCCTCGCGGGAATGTCGAAAGGCCGTATCCGCAAAATCAAGTTTGAGTCATCACTCAACTTTACAAAAATAACCACTTTATCAAATAAGCCATTACATGGCCGGTTTTGCTGAAATAGCCACATTTGGCATTTAAACTTTCTCAGTCTTGTGTTGGCCTGTGTCGGTGCTGAACGATGCCCCATGGGCCCCAAGATGAAAAATTTTGAATTTGTAGTCTCTTAAATAAAATTTTGCAAAAATATCCGCTTTGTCAAATAAGCCATTACATGGCCAATTTTGTAAAAAATACAATTGATATTAAAAACTTCTCAGTCTTGTGTTGGCTTATGGCAATGCCGAACGATGCCCCCATGAGCCACAGGATGAAATTTTTTTCAAAGTTTATCTTTCTTAAATAAATTTTGCAAAAATAGTCATTTTGCCAAATAAGCCATTACATGGCTAATTTTGTAGAAATAGTCATAATTGACGTTAAAACTATTCCGATTCTTGTAGAAATCTCTGGCACAAGGTGTGAAAGTTTTTCATCAGAGTTTGTAGTTGGAGTCGGCTTTTATAATTTTGCTTCAAAAAGAAAAAAAAAAATCAAATAAATATCTCTTTATTTCTTGCATTAATTTGCAAGAACTACGCTCGATCTGATTCATGCGGGGTCATGATACGTAGGCAATCTCCATAAGATTCGACCACAACTGTATATGTAGATATATTAAAAAAAAATAAATAAATAAATTGAAAAGGAAAAACTGGAATGACGCATGCGGTGAATACGTATATGGTTAACTGGCTAGGTGCATTGCATCCTACGTGCTATAACATATCCGTTAAACTCAGTAAGCTAACAAGTTTGTTGCAATCCCAGAAAAGTTTAGCAGTTGACTTGACAGAATATACTGGCCAGCCACCATTACCGTACTAGATCTAAAGGGCCAATTCCAGCAAGCATGTCTAGTTCCGGTAAAAGTCTCGAGGAAGAGAAATCAGAGATACAGGTCATGAAAGAAGAGGTAGATCGGTTGAAACGACAGATAACAGAGATGCACCTAGCGTGGGCTAGGGGACAGTCATCACTAAACCTTCCTACTCTTACACCAGCACCAGGGCGTCCGCCTATTGATCCCTCGACAAGTGCACCGATCTATCCATATGATCAAGGGGAAAAGCCTTATACGTCCCAGGTTCCACCAGCTAGACAAAATACTCCTCCTCCGGTTACCCCTGTTTTTGTGGCACCTCCACTCGCTACTTTACAAAAGTCTTCCAGTGAACCACTTTTTCAAATACATGACAATCATTGTTATTCTCCCGAGCCAACCTTTAAGGCTCCTGAACTGCATTCACACACCCCTCACTGGGATAACCCGGCAGAACCGGAAAAGCACTTCAAAAGTTTGGAGCATGAGGAGGTTATTCGGAAAGTTAAGAGCCCGGAGCAATCCTTCAGGAATATGCATGGTTTGGGCAACCAAGTCAGTGTCGCTTACAAAGATCTGTGTCCATTCCCAGATGTCCAGTTGCCAGCCGGGTTCAAAATGCCCAAGTTTGACCTATACGAGGGGCATGGTGACCCAGTAGCCCATCTTCGAGGTTTTTGTAGCAAAATGCGAGGAGCTGGAGGGCGAGATGAAATTCTGATAGCTTACTTCGGTCAGAGCTTGGGAGGGTCTGCATTAGAATGGTACACCAGGGAGGATCCCAGCAGATGGTTTACATGGGATGACCTGGCCCAAGCATTCATCGGTCAGTTTCAATATAATCTTGAAATAATCCCTGATCGCTTATCATTGCTAAAACTAGAGAAGAAACCCGCCGAAAGTTTCAGAGAATTTGGGTTCCACTGGAGGGAACATGCAGCAAGGGTAGATCCACCGATGAGAGAGAACGAGATGGTGGGTTACTTCTTGCAGACACTGGAGCCAACTTACTTTAGTCACCTGGTGACATCGGTTGGTAAATCTTTCAATGAGGTGGTCAAAATGGGCGGAATGATAGAAGAGGGACTTAAGTCCAATAAGATCTTGAGCAATTCCGCGTTAAAAGCAACAACTCAAGCTATTCAGAATGGCACAGGGGTTGCATTCGGGAAGAAGAGAAAAGAAGAAGTTGCAACAGTAGAGGAGGGTACTTGGTCCAGATCGAAAGGTCCTTCACCTTATTACCAAGCCAGACCCTACCACCCAAATCACCCTAATCACCCTCCCCGAAACACATATCCACCACCAAGGGCTTACAATAACCCTCCAGGACCAGGTTTCCGAGAGAATCATGCCTTCAGAAAGGAAAAGACACAAAGAACCTTCACTGAGTTGGGAGAAACTTATACTGCTCTGTTCCACAAATTGAAGCAGATAGGTTTGTTAAGTCCTGTTGAGACAAGATTGCCAAATCCCCTACCCCCAAATGTGGATCGCTCAGTAAGCTGTGAGTATTGTTCAGGAGCTCCCGGACATGATACCGAGAAATGTTGGAAACTGAAACATGCCGTACAAAATCTTATTGACGCCAATAAGATCGAGGTGCGGACACCAGAGGCACCCAACATTAATCAGAATCCATTGTCAGCTCACCCTTAGACCCAACATATAAGAAGTCATGCTTGGTAATCATGAGGAGTCTTCGGTGGTTTGTTTTGTTGTCATTTCTTTTGTCCGAGTTGTTTTCGGGGTTGTGACCTGGATCTTGTTTTGAAGTGAAACCCTCTTATCTTTCCATTTTTGTTCATTGCAGTTTGCTTAGTCGTTTCAACTTTCGTTTCAGTTTTGTATTCTGGTTTGCTTGATTGTATTTGAACCACTTCTCCGTTTAGTGAAACTTTTGTTCTTTTATTACCCAGTTCGTCTTTTTGTTTAGTTTTTCTATCTTTCAATTTGTCATTTGTTCGAATGCCGACTCTAATGACATGGCATCGCACATAACTTTGGCCTAATATTAAGGGTAAATCATGAAGCAATTCAAAGATAATCAGGTCATTTTAAAAAGAAATAAAAATGATTTGAGATTATTTGGAGCCCGAATCATGTGAGACTGGGGCAGGTAAAACATGAAGAAACCCTTAAAGGAAAATTGGCTATGCTAAGACGGGGTTCGCTCGTGATACCGAAATGAAAGTGTCATCCTACAATACTTTAAAATAACAGATGAAAAGGCGAATGGACGATATGGTTATCAATCATGGCACAAACAGAAGATGTCGTGAATATGTTGTTTGAACTTGGCATGTTTTGAAAATTGGAATGACGAAGGCATTTTGTTCTGCTATCCAAACACTTTATCCATCGTCAACCCTTTGAGCTTTATTTTAAAATCTTTCATACCCCTCCTTCGGAGTTAGTTGCAAAGACTAGAAACACAGGTTTGAAAGACAAGAGAAAAAAGGGAAGAAAAGAAAACAACAAAAGGAGATAAAGAAAAGAAAAGAAAAAGAAAAATGTGTGAAAAAAGAAATTTGAAAAAGAGGGAATTGGGAACTACGTTTGACCTGATTCCTTAAAGAGGATACGTAGGCGCTTCACAGCTCGGTCATAGTGTAAATAAAGTAATAAAAAATTCCCCAAGTAAAAAAACTGGGGCAAAGAAAAATGGTGTTGATTATAAATAAATTTAGGTCCGAAGGTTGTAAATTTTGAACTCAAAATTGATTTTGTTTTGAGCCTTCAATACCCTTTCTTTATAGCCCTATCCAAATCCCACATTACGGTCCAAAGAAAGACCTTCTGATCAGTCTTCAAAAGATGCCACGTTAGGCGAGTGAGAGAATCCTATCAGAATATAACACGCTGATTCTCAGCAGAAAAGACTCTGATTCCCAACAGAAAGGAAATACGAGAGAGTCTTAGCAGTGACACCCCAATCCCCAGCTAAAAGTAATACAAATGAGAGAGTCTTACCGGTGAAAACCTTCACAGGCACCATAAGGCGACGAAAGCCGAGAGAAAATCAAAATGAGAGAGGCTTGAAAGTGAAATCCCTTCGGGAACTAGAAGTCAAATAAAGATGATAATCAGATGGAAATCATGAGACAGAAATCGTGAAAGGAAATTAACGACGGAGGATAGGCCATATGTGCATGTCATGACAAGTAGAGTTGGTATCCGCGTTTGATAAGTTTTTATAGTTGTTTCTGGTTAGAGAGTCAGTCCTCCCTTGTCTTCTATTTGTTGTTTCTTTTTATCTTTCTCCTTTTGTCAAAATTCTCCATCAAAGTCGGTCTAGTCAAAACATAGTGAGAAATGACTTCAAAACTTGCCACCAACTTTCCAATTATTATGCAAGGCAAGGAAATGCCATTGACGACAGAGAAGTATGGTGCAAAGAAGGTTATTAAACTGGGGCAAAAAATTTTATTTTCGGTTTGAAAATTTTCTGGAAGTCAATACCCACTTGGGGAAGAAGGAAAGTCTTAAGGGAAATGGTCTTCGAACCAGTGTCATCCTCAACAGCCTTCAAGAAGAGTGAAACACCAATTTTGAGGAAATGAAAATCCCCCAACAATGTTATCTACAGCAAGTTCCGAGGTGGTCGGACAACACAGAGTGGTAAAGGAAGAAAAGAAATCCCATCTTCTACAAAATAACCCCCAGCAAGTTGAGAAACACAGAACGGGGAAGGGATAAACGGAAAAACCCATCCCCAGCAGGAATATCATCTCCAGCAAATGAAATCATTCCCCAACAATGTTTTGGGAACCCCGAGCGAGGGAAAGGAGAAAAGGAAAAACCACCCCACAGGAGCGGCACAGCCGCTCACAATGTTTTGAACTAACAAATTTTCTTTGATTTGAAACAGGGAAAGAAAGTGCTATTGATAGCAGAAAGTCATGCCACAAGGAAGAACACCAATATTGGGGCAGAAAATTTTCTGCCGTTGTTGAAAATTTTCTCGGAGAAACGAGGAAGGCAATTCAAGATGACGTGTCAGGTTTGTCCACCTTCAAATAGGATGTTTCAGGTTTGTCCACCTTCGAACAGGACGTCTCAGGTTTGTTCACTTTCATACATTGATACAATGGGAGTATTCGCTCTCGAACAGGATACAATGGGAGTATTCGCCCTCGAATAGGATACAATGGGAGTATTCGCCCTCGAATAGGATACAATGGGAGTATTCGCCCTCGAATAGGATACGATGGGAGTATTCGCCCTCAAATAGAATACGATGGGAGTATCCGCCCTCAAATAGGATACAATGGGAGTATTCGCCCTCGAATAGGATACAATGGGATTATTCGCCCTCGAATAGGATACAATGGGAGTATTCGCCCACGAATAGGATACGATGGGAGTATTCGCCCTGGAATAGGATACAATGGGAGTATTCGCCCTCGAATAGGATACAATGGGAGTATTCACCCTCGAATAGATACAATGGGAGTATTCGCCCTCGAACAGAATACGATGGGAGTATTCGCCCTCGAATAGAATACGATGGGAGTATCCGCCCTCGAATAGGATACGATGAGAGTATTTGCCCTCGAATAGAATACGATGGGAGTATCCGCCCTCGAATAGAATACAATGGGAGTATTCGCCCTCGAATAGGATACGATGGGAGTATTCGCCCTCAAATAGAATACAATGGGAGTATTCGCCCTCGAATAGGATACAATGGGAGTATTCGCCCTCGAATAGGATACAATGGGAGTATTCACCCTCGAATAGGATACAATGGGAGTATTCGCCCTCGAATAGGATACAATGGGAGTATTCGCCCTCGAATAGGATACAATAGGAGTATTCGCCCTCGAATAGGATACAATGGGAGTATTCGCCCTCGAATAGGATACAATGGGAGTATTCGCCCTCGAATAGGATACAATGGGAGTATTCGCCCTCGAATAGGATACAATGGGAGTATTCGCCCTCGAATAGGATACAATGGGAGTATTCGCCCTCGAATAGGATACGATGGGACTATCCGCCCTCGAATAGGATACGACGGGACTATCCGCCCTCGAATAGGATATTTTACGTTTGTTTTTATTTTACCTTGTCCTATACGTTTTTCATAAGTTATTGCCAGAATGCATTTTAAATACAAAAGTTGCTAATAAAAGCAGGCGCCTACCTGTATAACAAGAGGCAAGTCTTCAATCTTTACATTGCAGGTCTTGAAACCAATAACCCACCATAAAGCAGAGGGTTACAACAAGAGATCCCAGCGCAAATTCAAGCGCATGAGTCAAAGGAAAGGAGGGAATGAAGGAAAAGTTTCCCAGCATCATTATCCTCAGTAGGAAAGTAAATAATTCTAAAGATATCCCCAGCAGTCAACACGACCTAGGAGTAAAGTAGTTTCGGAACAAGGTAATTTAGGAGAAAGGATGGTTTAAGAGGCGATACAGGAAGAAGAAAGTGGTGCAGGAAGCAAAGGAAGACGATAGGGATAGGATGGAGTTCAAAGTTTATTGTTGAAGTCAGGGAGCTCGCCTGAAGAATGGAGTGGCGATTTAGTTTTGAGTTGTAATTGAAGTCAGGGAGCCCGCCTGAAGAATGGAGTGGCGATTTAGTTTTGAAGTTATAGTTGAAGTCAGGGAGCCCGCCTGAAGAATGGAGTGGCGATTTAGTGTTGAAGTTATAGTTGAAGTCAGGGAGCCCGCCTGAAGAATGGAGTGGCGAGTTATTATTTTGAAGTGTTGTTGAAATCAGGTGCCCGCCCGAAGAATGGAATGGCGATTTATGATTAGAGTTTGTCGATAAAGTCAGAAGCCCGCCGGAAAAGCAGAACGGCGTCTCAGTTTCCAAGATTTGATAAGGATAGTGAAGGCAACAAGGATCAGAAAGATAGGTTCAGACTTCGAAGGAGAATAGTTCGAAGATTACAAAGAAGGGACCAATGGTCGGAGTTCGGCAATCAAGATAGGCCAAAATAACAATTGTCGAAGAAGCATGCGAAGAAACATTAGAGCCAGCAGGATGGCAAGGAACATGACAAGATCAAGTTGAAAAGATAGATAAGAATTTGCAATATTGTAACTTAGTCTAGCTTCTTATTTTTCGTTTAGCACGATGTAATAAGGAGATTAGTTAAGCAGTGGCAATAGCAGCAACAACAGTAACAGCAAGATCACAGCAGTCATGGTAGCCCCAGCTACCAAAACTTCCCGAACTACATTGACCTGATTCCCTTTTAGCCAGGGATATGTAGGAGACCTTTTGAAGCAAAGGTTCGGTCAAACTTTTCCAAAAAATGCTTCATACGGAGTGCTCAAATGGGCAAAAATCGCTCGTATCCGCTCACTTATCTTTGCACGAAAACTCTTCATGTTTCCGCGCAAAGAGGGGCAGCTGTGAACACGTGATTTTTGCCCTATATGAGAATTACTCCCAAAAATTCAGAATAAAAAGAGTTTTGTGTTGTTTGCAATATTTGTGGATTTTATGTTATTTTTCTTTTATTATTCATGTCTGTGTGTGCGTGTTTATTTGTTTAAATTAATAAAAAATATAAAATATGTTGCATTTATATTTTTAGGATTAATTCCGCACTTAGAAATAATTAAGTTTGCTTTATGAAAATGAAAAATAATCACAAAAATATGTATTTTTGCATTTTTAGCCTTTAAATGTCCAATTGTATGATTTGTTTTTTTTAAATATTTGTGATAATTACTATTTATAGTTAATTAGTATTCTAGGATAATTTGGTCAAGTATTAATTTAAGATTGTATTCTTATTTTTAGAGAAAAAGAAAAATATAAATAAGGCAAGGAGAAATTCGGAGTGGGTTAATTTTAATTAAATCCCTAAGCCCAATTCTTGAAACCCAACCCAAATACACCCAAATCCGACCCATTCCCAAGATGAACCGACCCAACCCCCATTTTAATTCATTTGATCTCAGCTGTTGGTTGTTATAATCCAACGGCTAAGATTAAAAGCTTGATTTTAATACACAAAAAACCCCCAAAACCCATTTTTTCTTTTCATTTCCCCATCCCCTTCAACCCTAATGAAACACCCCTCTCAAAGCCGCCGCAGACCCCTGACCCCTTCCCCTTCTCTTCTCCACCACGCCGCCGGCCACCCCACTTCAACCAACCACGTCGCCGACCTCTCTTCTCTCACCCTTTCAACCAACAGCCACCAGCCTCACACCAACGATCACTCCCTCCCACGAACCAGACAGCCGCAGCAGCTCGACAACCCCATCGCCATCTCCTTCCACCGTCGAAATCAACACCAATGAACCAACATGTTACTCCCGCCCCAAATCCCATGTTAGTTTTGCTCAAATAATAGCAGAGCTCGGTGAATTTCAATTCGATTTGAACGAATCCTAGAAGCCAAGACAGAATCATTCGTCGGACGATTCTCTTGGAAATAGGCAGAGAATGAAGCAGTTTTGGTCTCAAAATAACGTCGCTCGCTTGGTCTTGACCAAGAACGAGCAAGTGATATTATTTGGAGATTAAATCGAGGAAAACTGTTTCAAAGCTTAAGTTCAATAGGTGAGTGTTTGTTTCAATTTGCTTTACCCTTTTCTTCCTGTTTCATCTCGTGTACTCGAATTCGCCATCGATTGGAGGTCATGGTCGTGCCGTGTGTGTTCTAGTTCGCGGTCTCATTTTTTGAAATCATGTTGTTGCTGGTGTTTTGATTTAAGAGGTGTTTACTTTTGCAATTCAATTGTTAAAGCTATTTCAGTAATGTTCGAGTGAATTTTGATTGAATTCCTAGTTGTTGCGAACTGAATCTGTGTTCTTGCATTAAATGAAAAAAAAAACCTCGCAGCCATTGTTGTTCTGATTCGGAAGTGAAGTATCAATTCTCAGTTCCATTCATTGCACTGATTTAGTCCTCTAGTGAGTCATTGTGTGTTATTCTGGTGACTAGGAGTTGATTTTCTTCATTCGAGTATTCAAAAATGTTTAAGCAGGTGCATTTTTCTGCTTATTATATCTGGTTAAGATTGTTATGTGAATTTTGGTTAGGCATTGGTTATAGCTGATAGGTTTTTGGATAGATTAATAGCTTCAGTAGCTTTAGGAGAGTAGTTTAGGGGATTGAAACCTGAAAACTATTCAATTTAAGTGGTCTACCAATGCTGAATATTAATGTACCACTAAGCTATTGAATTGTTTAATTAAAAGGGACAAGTAGTGCAAAAGTACACCATGTATAATACCTTTATTAGCTGGTAATCAGATAACACATGGGGGGACTGATAAAAGGTTCAAAAGGGGGTGCACATGGGCTAGGGAATAACATAGGCTGGAAAAGGAATTGAGATGGGGGAATCTGAAATTTTGAGGTTATAAATAGGGACTTGGACAATTCTGAAAAGGGCGAGAAACATACTCTTTTAAAAGATAGGGATAATTGGAGAGTCTCATCAGAGGAGATTAAAACACACAGAACTGGGGGGGAACTGATCACATTTTGGGCGAGAGAGAGAAGTTTGCTGTCAAGCTGAGCTTTAATTTCTATTTTCTGCTATCTTTTATCAGATTTTCTACGACTTTGCATTCGCGTGAATCATAGTTGTTTGAAGGTGTAATTTGCTCGGGTATTTCTGTTGATCTCGCTGATGCTTTTAGCTGGATTTTGAGTTCAACTTTTGGCTCAAATCTATGTTTAGAAGCTGTTGTTCTCGCTGTTGCTGATAAGCCCCGAGGTTTTATTGAATACACTGTCCGAAACTTATTCTCTATTAGATTCTGCCTGATTCAGTTGATCTCAATCGGTTGAACGACTTTGCTGGTGTATCAAACTTTTTGGTGTATCAAACCTTGTCTCAAAAGTCCTTTATAAATACACAGAAGAGTTTTTCACCGAGGTTCTTTCTTTTTTTTTTTCTTTTTTTTTTAAATCTCATTTTTATGATTGATTTGTTCCGAATTGTTATTCGAACTGTTTGAGTATTTGAATGCCTTCAAATTGGTTGATTCTATGTTTATTAGTTACTCTATTATGTCCAAATTTCTCGGTTCTAAGCATTTTCGTATTCAATTTTTTAGGTCAGTCACTGCCTTATCCTTTGTTTATTGGTTTTTGTTCTTACATGTTGTATGAATGATTTTTGTTTTAGTTATCTGCCTTATATGTTTGTGATTATGTTTAAGTCATAAGAAAGGTATTATGTTACATAAATGTTTCTGCAAAGTATGTTATATTGCTGTTTAAATCTCTAGTAAAAAGGACTCATTACACGTAGATATATAGGTATGCCTTTCTCAGCAGAAGTTTCCATTGATTTTTCTGTTAGTTGTAGTGCAAATGAACTAATATTTGAGATTAGTTGTAAGTGATAGGAGTAAAGAACACAAAAGTATGTAATGCATCCGTTTTCAAATAGCTCAAGGCTTACAGTATATTAAAAGTCTTTCACCACAGAAGCTCTTTACCCGTAGCTCTCTTATTAGGGAAAAGAATTTGCTTTATTAATTTGATCCATGGAGCACGTTCAGGTCGGAATCACTCGGGAAGACTAACATTTAGGCACAATTTAATATACTATCGTTCGCTTAATATAATTACGATTCTAAAAAATAAAATCGGAGTATACGTTCGTGCAACTTCGATCATTTTTTTCTTAATAGTAACACGGGTTTTAGGCCTTCCAAGCTAGGTAGCATATGTAAATAAGGAGGTTTTCCTCTTGTTCAAGTGTGGACCTGAGTTTGAAACTCGACTTCCGCAAAATGCTTTATAATAATAGTAATTAATGATGCTAATTTATTAATGCCCCTTTAAAGTCAAATAATAAAAAATGGAAATCCTAGCATGTTCTAGATTAGACTTTAAAATAAGATGAGATGAGCCTCGCCGCGTTAAACACACAAATGCGGAGCCCGCAATTAATTGTTATAAAACCTTTAGATTCGGAAGGACCATTTAGCGAATTTCACGGCCTTCTCAAAAATAATAAATACGTTAGTTGCTTTAAGTCCGCTACTTAAATAATTTTGCTTTATTAAACCCGGGTGCACATTTATGTGACCCAAATCCAAGTCTCGACGAAGTCAAAAATGTATTAAAAGCCATAGGCGTACCGGTACGGTGTGGTCCGAAGTACGTTTTCACAACATCGCAATTCGTATAAAAACGACAATAACCACAAGCGATTAAAAGTTAAAATTCGCACATAAGTTAAAGCATGTTATAAAAATCAGATAATTAAGCCAAATACGACAGTTGAGCGACCGTGCTAGAACCACGGAACTCGGGAATGCCTAACACCTTCTCCCGGGCTAACAGAATTCCTTATCCGGATTTCTGGTTCGCGGACTGTTAAACAGAGTCATTCTTTTCCTCGATTCGGGATTCAACTGGTGACTTGGGACACCATAAATCTCCCAAGTGGCGACTCTAAATTGAATAAATAAATCCCGTTTCGACTGTCCTTTAATCGGAAAAACTCCTTTCCACTCCATACGCGCCCCCGCAGGGGTGCGGAAAAAGGAGGTGTGATAGGCACAAGGTCCCAAACATGGCAACTAGCCCAATTATACATATATAAGCTCAGTCTTAGTCAATAAGCATAGTAAACCATTAAATCGGGATGGACTAAGTCCGAATCCCCAATTATAATATTACCACGCTCATCACACGACGCGTGTTTCATCTCAACATAGCACTATATAATGCTAACACGGGGTTTCAAACCCTCAGTATATCATTCATGACTACCACTCACCTCGAACCAGCCAAAGTCCTAGCTCGCCTTGCGCTTCCCTCGCGAATCAACCTCCTCGGGTGAAAATCTGATCAAAACCAATAAGAATACATCAAAATAGGCTAATGGATAATAACCCAATCGAAATGACTCGAAAAATACCCAAAAACACGAAGTTGCCAAAACCCGAGCCCCGGGAACACTTCTAAAAAAATTACGAAATTCACATTTTCAGAATCCTCATCTTGCCACGAGTCCATGCATTTAAAATTTATCAAAATCGGACTTCAAATGAGCCGCCAAATCACGATTTTATATAGCAAAAATCCAAGCCCTGACTTCTTCAATTTATGCCCAATTTTAGAGAATTAATCGAAGATTCTTTGATAAAATGATGTATTAAGACCACGAGACTTACCTCCAATCACTTCCTGATGAAATCCTCTTCAAACTCTATCAATTATCTCTCAAGGTGCTAAAAATGCAGGAAAAATGTGAAGGGTTCACGGCTGATTTCTTCTTAAAACCCTTTTGTCCAGTTGTTTTTAACTCTACGCGAACGTGACACTCTTCACGTGTTGGCGATGAACAATCTGGCTTTAGCCCATTTTTACTCTACGTGATCGCGTGCTCCCAAACGCGAACGCCATAGTCATCTTCTCCCATGCTACGCGAACGCGGCCAGTCTATCGCGATCGCGGTTTACCAGGTCCAACACCTATGCATTTGCGTCCCATACTTCGCGAACGCGAAGGTAAAAATCCCTCAACTGTCCAGATACACTACGTGTTCCGTGAACTTCATCGCGAATGCGATGACCAAAATCCTACTGCAATTATGACAGCAAACCTGATCTCTCACTTAGCCAAAAATGATCTGTTTGGACCCCCAGATTCACCCTAAGGCCCCCGGGACCTCAACGAAACCACCAACCTACTCCAAAACACGATACGAACTTGTTCCAATCATAAAAACATATCCTTAAACACAAAAATCATCAAATCAAAGGGGATTCAAGCCTATGTTTCAACTAAAACTTTTGAAACCAATAACCAATCAAACACCCGACCAAACGATGTCCGAATGACCTAAAAATTTGCAGACATATCCATAATCACCTAACAAAGCTACTGCAACTGTCGAAATTCCATTCCGACTCCCGGATCAAAATCTCACCTATCGACCGGAATTCGCCAAAAATTCCAACTTCGCCAATTCAAGCTTCTTTCTACACCGGACCTCCAAATTCAATTCTGATAGCTCTCCTAAGCTATAAATCATCCCCCGAAGCTAACCGAACCATCAGAATTCAATTCCGAGCCCTCTAACTCACATGTCAACATCCGGCTTACTTTTTCAAACTATTTCTTTATCAAAGAGACTATTTGTCCCATTTCCTATCAAAGTCGATCCGAATTGAGTCAAATTCACCAAATACATATATTGAAACATGGACAAGCATATAACAGGGAAAACGGGGCGGTAACTCACGTGACGACAGGCCGAGTCATCACATTCTCCCCAACTAAAATAAACGCTCATCCTTGAGTGGGTCAAGAAACATACCTGGAGTCTCAAATAAGTGGGGATATCTACTCTGCATCTCCTACCCGGTCTCCCAAGTAGCCTCATCCACGGGCTAACCTCTCCACTGCACCTTTACTAAAGCAATATCCTTGGACCTCAACTTCCAAACCTGTCGACCCAGAATAGTCACCGGCTCCACATCATAAGATAGATCATCATCAAGTTGAATCGTACTAAAGTCCAATACATGAGACAGATCCCTGACATACTTCCGGAGCATAGACACATGGAATACTGGATGCACACTGGACAAGCTGAGTGGCAAAGCTAGCTCATATGCCACATCTCCAATCCTTATAAGTATCTCCAAAGGGCCAATGAACCTGGGACTCGGCTTCCCTTTCTTCCCGAACCGCATAACACCCTTCATTTGTGAAACCTTCAACAAGACTCTCTCGCCAACTATGAAAGACACATCTCAAACCTTCCGGTCTACATAACTCTTCTGGCGCGATTGTGTTGTGCGAAGCCTCTCTTGGATCAACTTCACTCTCTCCAAAGCATCCCGAACTAACTTAGTCCGTATCAATCTAGCCTCACCAGGATCAAACCATCCCACAGGAGATCTACATCGTCTACCATACAATGACTCATAAGGGGTCATTTGAATACTCAACTAATAACTGTTGTTGTAGGCAAACTCGGCAAGCGACAAAAACTCATCCCATGAACCTCCAAAATCGATCACACAGGCACGCAACATATCCTCCAAGATCTAAATAGTGCACTCAGACTGTCCGTCTGTCCGAGGATGAAATAATATGCTCAATTCTACCTGCGTACCCAGCTCCCGCTGAAATGCTCTCCAGAACTGAGAAGTGAACTGAATACCTCTATCCGATATAATAGACACTGGAAACCCATGTAGTCTGACAATCTCCCGAACAAAGATCTCTGCTAACCGCTCTGATGAATAAGTAGTACATACTGGAATGAAGTGTGTAGATTTGGTCAGCCGATCAATAATCACCCACACTGAATCAAACTTCCTCGAAGTCTGAAGGAGACCACTCATGAAATCCATAGTAATCCGCTCCCATTTCCACTCAAGAATAAGCATACGCTGAAGAACACCGCCTGATCTCTGATGCTCATACTTGACCTGCTGGCAGTTGAGACATCTAGCTACATAACTAACTATATCCATCTTCATCTTCCTCCACTGTAATGCTGTCTCAAGTTTTGATACATCTTCACTGCACCCGGATGATTGGAGTACCACGAGCTGTGAGCCTCCTCTAATATCAACTCACGAAGGCCATCTACATTGGGCACATAGATCCGGCCCTACATCCTCAGAGCACCATCACTATCAATAGACACATCCCTGGCATCATCATGCAGAACTCTGTCCTTAAGGACAAGTAAATGTGGATCATCATACTGACGCTCTCTGATGCGATCATATAAAGAGGACCGAGAAACAACACAAGCTAACACCCGACTTGGCTCAGAAATATCCAACCTCACTAGTCGATTGGCCAACGCCTGAACATCACATCCAAAGGGCCTCTCCCCAACTGGAATATAAGCTAAGCTTCCCATACTGACCGCCTTTCGGCTCAAAGCGTCGTCCACAACATTGTCCTTCCCCGGATGATACAATATGAAAATGTCATAATCCTTAAGCAACTCAAGCCACCTACGCTTTCTCAATTTAATATCTTTCTGTTTGAACAGATGCTGAAGGCTGCGATGATTAGTATACACCTCACGGGAAACACTATACAAATAAGTGTCTCCAAATCTTCAGAGCGTGAACAATGGCTACTAACTCCAAATCGTGCACATGGTAGTTCTTCTCATGAGGCTTCAACTGGCGAAAAGCATAAGCAATAACTCTACCCTCCTGCATCAACACACATCCAATGCCAACTCTCGAGGCATCACAATACACAGTATAAGAATCTGAAGCTGACGGCAATATCAAGACTGGTGTCGTGGTCAATGTTGTCTTGAGCTTCTGAAAGCTCTCCTCACACTCCTCGGACCACACAAATGGGGCACCCTTCTGAGTCAACTTATTCTAGGATGAAGCAATAGAAGATAATCCTGAACAAATTGGCGATAATATCCTTCCAATCCCAGGAAATTATGAATCTCAGTGGCCGAGGTCGGTCTAGGCCAACTCTGCACCACCTCTATCTTCTTCGGATCCACCTGTATCCTATTACCGGACACCACGTTTCCCATAAAAGCCACAGACTTGAGCCAGAACTCACACTTGGAGAACTTTGCATAAAGCTTCTCCTCCCGCAACCTCTGTAATACAACTCTCAGATGCTGAGCATGCTCCTCCTGTCTATGAGAGTACACCAGGATGTCGTCAATAAACACAATCACAAAGCAGTCCAAAAATACGGTCGGAACACGCTGTTCATTAAATGTATGAATGCGGATGGGGCATTAGTCAGCCCAAAAGACATCACTAGAAACTCATTGTGCCCATATCTCGTCCTGAAGGTTGTCTTTATGATATCAGAATCTCTAATCTTCAGCTTGTGATATCCTGAACGAAGATCAATCTTCGAGAATACCCTCGCTTCCTGGAGCTGATCAAACAAATCATCAATGCGTGGCAGAGGATACTTATTCTTCATTGTTACCTTGTTCAACTACCTGTAATCAATACACATCCTCATTGAGTCATCCTTCTTCTTGACAAACAAGACCGGTGCACCCCATGGTGACACACTCGACCGAATGAACCTCTTATCTAGGAGTTTCTGAAGCTGTTCTTTCAATTCCTTCAACTCAGCTGGAGCCATACGATAAGGAGGAATAGAAATAGGCTAGGTGCCTGGCACCACATTAATCCCAAAGTCAATATCCCTGTCCGTCGGCATGCCCGGCAGGTCCGAGGAAACACATCAGGAAAATTCCTCACAACGGGAACAGAATCAATACTGGAAGTCTTAGCTCCAACGTCCCTCACAAATGCCAAATACGATAGACATCTTTTCCCAACCATCTATTGGTCCTTCAAGAAAGAAATAACCCTGCTGGGTACATAATCAGTCATGCCTCGCCACTCGATCCTCGGAACACCCAGCATAGCCAATGTGACTGTCTTGGCATGATAGTCTAGAATAGCGTGGCACGGAGATAGATAGTACATGCCCAAAATGACATCAAATTCAATCATGCCTAATAGCAGCAAGTCTACTCGGGTCTCCAGACCCCTAATAGTAACAACACAAGACTGGTACACATGGTCCACAACAATGGTATCGCCTGTCGGGGTAGATACATGCACGGACAATGCAAGATACCCTCGGGTCATGCCCAAATGAGGGGCAAAATGTAAAGATACATAGGAATAAGTGGAACCGAGATCGAATAAAACTGAGGCATCCATGTGGCAGACTGAAATAATATATGTAATAACAGCGTCTGAACCAACCGCATCTGAACGGCCCTGAAGAGCATATCAACGAGCCTAACCACCTAATCGGCCTCCTCCTCGAGGGCGACCCTTGGCTGCCTGACCCTCACCCCTAGCTGGCGGGGTGGGTGCTGAAGTAGATAGACCAGATGTTGAGGGTTGTCCCCTCTGCTGAGATGGCCTAGATAAAGGTGGGGACACTCTCTTCGAATATGCCCAAACTCCCCACACTCAAAGCAACTCCCAGGTACTGGGGACTGGGACTGAAGGGAACCCCTTACACCAGAGTGGCTAGCTGAAGAACTAGGTCAGGAAGAACCCTGAACATATGGAGCCTGAGATGAACTCTACTCTAGTAGGGCACCGAGAGATGGCTGGCCCTGATGAGAACCCTGATGACCTCGGCCAGAAGATGACCCACGATACTCTGAGCGGGCTGGCTGTGAAGACCTAAAAGAACGACCTCGGCTCTGCTGACCCTGGCATCTAGATTGAGCACCGCCGAAACTACCTAATCCTTGAGGCCTCTTGGTCTCCCTTTCCTCTAGCTCTCGACGATGGTTTGTCTCAATATCATGAGCTATATCAACTACATCCTTGAATGAATGACTCAGGACCCTCACTCGGGTCATCAAGATACGAATAGGATAAATAAGTCCATCCACAAAGCGCCTGATCCTCTCCTGATTATAGGAACCATCCATGGTGCATATCTAGCTAACTCTGAAAACCTCACCTCATACTCTGTCACTAACATATCGCCCTGACGAAGCCACTCAAACTGCATGTGTAACTCCTCCATATGAGATCATGGTATCCACTTCTCCAAAAAAGTAGTGGAGAACTCCTGCCATGTCAATGGTGCCGCACCTGCCGGCCTACGACGCTCATAAGCCCCCCACCATGTGAAGGCTACTCCCTGAATCTGGAAAGTAGTAAATGACACCCCACTCGACTCGAGAATTCCTGTTGTACGGAGCATACGATGACACTTGTCAAGAAAGCCCTGGGCCTCCTCACCCGGAATACCACTAAATATAGGTGGTGAAAGTCTGATAAATCTCTCAAGATGACGCTTCTCGTCGTCAGGCATCACTGGGACCCTGTCACTGCTGAATCTGAACAACTAGTTGTACCGGAGCCACTAGCTAGACTGGTGGAGCCTCAGGTGTCTGAAGGCCCTGCACTACTTGCTCTGGAGTGCGAGCTGCAGGGTCTGATGACCACCCCCGTTCCCGGATGTAGCTGCTGCAGTGGAGGCTGAAACTACCTGAGCCAGGCCAGTGCAAACCGTCAATATCTGAGCTAGGGTCTCCTGTAGACCCGGAATCAAAATAGGCACAGTTGGTGCCTGAACAGGTGTTGCTGGGACCTCTACAACTAGAGGCTGATCCAGAATGGGGATAGCTGGTGGGTCAACTGGTACTACCCCAGCTACTCTACCCCTACCACGACCACGGCCGCATCCACAGCCTCTAGCAGGTGGCAATAGTGGTCATCCGACTTGTCCTGTAGCATGAGTTCTCGCCATCTGCAAGAGAATAGAGTGCCCAAGTTTAGTTTCGGATCAACCAAATCGCACGAACTGAATTTCAAGAATTTGATATTTTCCTAAAGGTTCTACAGCTTCCCGAGGATAAGTACAGACGTCTCCGTACCGATCCGTGGGACACTACTACACCGGCTCATGACTCGCAAAACCTGATAACCTAGGCTCTGATACCAACTTGTCACGACCCAACCCCGATCATGATGGTGCCCAACACATTTCTAGGCAAGCCCGACCATTTCCTGATAACCAATTTATTTATAAATTCAAAGATATTTCATTTAAGTCAAATTATCCTGATTTCATAATAATAATAATAATAAGGCGGAATTCAAAACAAAGAAATACTGTACAATATGATCTAGTGTCATATGTATGAGCCTCTACACATCAGAGTAATAATCTATACAATTGAGTCCAAGCAGAAAAATAAAGGTAGATAATGGAAGGAGAGATCGGGTCCTGCGGACGCCGGCATCTACCTCGATGTCTCCGCAAAAGCTGGAACGACAGTAATACAGCTCAACTGCCCTCCTGAATCCCTGTATCTGCACACAAGATGCATGGAGTAGAGTGAGTACCTTCAACTCAGTGAGTAGTAGCAATAAATAATAACTGAAAATAAGAACACCTGTAAGAACACTATGTGAGCACGTGATTTTTACCCCAAGCAATTAATTCCAAAAAAATAAAAATACAAAAATAATTTTTGATTGAAATTGGTTTGATTATTGCGTAGAAAGTGTGAGTGTGTGTTTTAATTGTTGAAAATAAAGTGAAAGAAATTTGAAACAAAAATACAAAATGAAATTAATTAGAAAATATCAAAAGAAATATAAGGTAATTACTAGAAAATTTGAAAATCAAAGAAAAAATATAAATTACAAATAAAAGAAAACAGATCAGTAATGAAAATACCAAGAAAAATAAGTCTAAAATACAAGGAAAATACAAAAATTAATTAAAATAAATACAATTTGAAAAATACAAAAATAAGATAAATATAAAAATACAACAATACAAGGTATTTTGGGCCAAATACACGAAATGGTTAGCCCAAATCAACATCCAATAGATTTGGTTCAATTTGTAATTGAACCGGCCAGCCTTGCAACAAACCAAACGACGTCGTATCAAATAGCAAATCAAGACTATTAATATGATCAATCAACGGACCAAATAAGGCAGTTACCATGCAAATTAAATGACGATGTGTAAAGAAGAGATTACAACCGTTCATTCCAATTAATATAGCGGATACAATCAGAGTCACTTAAACCAAAATGACACAGCTTAGCTAAAGAAATCACAACCGTCCAAAGAATTGATCTAACGGACGAAATGAAAGTTTTATTTAAACCATACGACGACGTTTAAAGGGAAAAGTAATCCCGGTCATTCATCTTAGCTAATCTAACGGCTGATAACTAATTACCGAAGTTTAATATATATCTTCCCTCCTCATTCATTTCATATCATTACACACACATTCCCCCCAAAGACATAAACCCTAGCCGCCTCTATGCTCTTCCTCCTCCTCTCTACAGGCCACTGGAACCCTACTGGTGGTCTGTCAACTGTTCATCTTCTCCGACTAGGTCCTTTACCCCTGAACCCCCCTCTTCCTCTCTAACACCCTATACCACTAACCTTACCCAAATACCTTACCATCTCCCAGATCTTGAAACTCCGATCACCGGAACCCTAGCCGGCGACCACCCAAACTATGAATCAATCTCCCACCTTTACACCCCAAAACCGCCTTAAATCCCTCTTTCACCCCACCCAAGTCTCATCTTTCGAATCTTATCCATACTCGTCGAATATTCAAATATGTCACGCCGGAACCCTACTCCGGCGGACATCCAACTCCAAACTTTTCAAAGCCATAAACCTGGTCTCGAAATACACCCTTTCACATCCCAAACCAAACTACTAAAGCCCATCTGAAAGATCTACTGTAAAAAATGAGACTCAGAGTCTCTGAATCATCTGAGAACCAAGAAAAAGAAAGAAAAGAAGAAAGAAAGAAAAGAAGAAAGAAAGAAAAGAAAAAGAAAGGAAAGGAGAAGAAATCCCCAAAAAATGCTAAGTACCCTAAACCACTTTTGTTTTCTGTGCTTCACTCTTCTGTGTTATTATTTGATTAAAACCTGAACCTATTACATGTTTAGAAGATATCTCTGTGTATGTTTGAAATCGATTAAGTATTCTTTTGGTTCTGATTGTAGCTATCTGTTAAATCGCATGTTGTTAGTTGTTTGATGTTCTTGTTCAATAGTTCCTGTCTCGACTAAGGGTTTTGATTAATTAGGATTCAACTATTATCAATTTGTCTCTCTAAAATTTGATTAATTAAAATTAGTTGTAATTGGGGCTATATGTACAAGACTACATAAAACTGGCTATTATTGCAATATAGTTTATATGTTTGGTTCTTCTGAACTTCTGAGTACTTAGTCTCATTTAGGTTATATGTACAAATGATTAATGTGACTATTATTGCAACACATTGTAACTTCTGACTTGTAAAGTCATTTGTGGCTATTTTTTGTAAAGTGGTTAACCCTGAAAGAGTTTTACTTAGTCTAAAATTAGCTAAAATATAAAGTCAAGTCTCAGGGGTTATATTTTAAACACTATTAATTACCCCCAGGTCTTAACAGACCTAAAGGCAGGTCGGGGTAAATACTTGTAAAACATAAAGGGTAAAAGAGGATAGAAATTGGTATTTCTGAGAATAACATAGAAGTAACGAGGGCATAAATGACAATGGGGCTTGGTTTTACTGAAAATATATGAATAATAAAGGGTGAATTAGGCATAGTTAAAAGGTAGATATGTAATAATTCTTAGCAAGTGAGGGCAGCTAAGTCATTTTTGCCCAATAGAATAGTAAAGAATAACCTGGAACCTTCTAGCAGGGGTTCAAGTGCATTTTCATTAAAAATACCCTATACGTAACTGAAATAATTGAAAAAGAGTAGGGGTGAGAAATATGAATAATTAATTCAAATTTTCCTCACAATTCACTCTATAAATAGGCTGTCTTAGGCCTAAATTAAGGGGTTCAGATTTTGGGAAATTTTGAGAGAGGTTCAGAATTTGAGAGTTCATAAATTCATAGATTGAAAATTCATAGAGAAGTTAGAAAAGTCCATAATTACTAAAGCTTTGAAACTTATATATTATAGTTCTGCTGGTCTTCTACTTAGCTGATAGTTCGAGTATTACTTCTGGGAATCTCTGCTGGCCGTTTCTCTACTTGTTTACTTCGACTTTGTTGGGTTTACAATTTGCTCAAGTTATTTGCTCGTTTACCTGCTGGATTTTGGGATTTGTTGTGTTTATTCATTCCTGTTTGTTGTTGTTATATCATCGTTGTTGTTACTGATTTTTCTTCTTCTCCAAGCCTAGAACTCATCAATTTGTATTTGAATCAGGTACACTACTATGACCTGGAGCTGAATATGAATGGTTATTGAAGAAATAAATGATAATTTTACTTCGACTAAATCAATTGTATATTTGTAATTTCATTATATAGCTTTAGTTGTTAGATTTTTGTAATTCTATTAGGGCTGGGTTGTAATAAGTATTAGATTAGATTATTATACCTTAGACTTAGTAATAACGATGGTGACCTAAACATAGGTTAAATAAACTAAATAAAACGATCACTTAAATCTAAGGTAAAAACTGACACAATCGTTGTTAAATCACCTTAATCTGAAACTATTACAAATTGGACATGAAGTATTAACACTAGGACTTTCTATAAATCCAGTTTTGAATCTGAATTAATCAATGCTAAAGTATAAGTAGCTTTTGAATTTCAAATTGTATGATGTTGCCTAAATTGATCTAGTTATAAATTTGCTTCGTGGTTCTGCAATCTGATAGTAATTCGAATCTTCTTAGTTAGACAAGAATATTATCTTCGTTGATTGTTTAAAATTACAGAAACGATTAATGTCATAATAATGATTTAAATAATTGACTCTGCCAATTAAATAGTGAAATCATCATTCTAGATTAGTTAGTAAATAATAAAATAAGTAGTGATTAAATACAAATTATGTTTGTAAATTGCTGCATTTATCAAGCATTGTTAAAATGAATACTATCTCCTGTTTAGCCTTGAACGTGAAGGATCTGGGCCCAGTTACGAACTCAGGCCCCGATCAGGATAAAATGGCGATAAAGCCTGTGAGTAAATAAAGAGATGGATACTAGGCCTTAGTGACCCAGTTAGTTTTGACTGCGGACTGGTGAGCCGGTCTAAAGTCCAGGCCCAACGATAAATATGGCCTGGACTCTTGTACACAGTGCTGTAAAATAAAATGCAACAGTTACCTTAGGATGAAAAACCAAAAATAGAAAATGTAGTATATTTAAGATTGAACCTTAATAAAAACGGAGATGAGCCTCACCAAATCACAAATACTTAATTGTGGGGCTCTCCATAAATACCAACTGAAGGATATAGAAAATCGGAAAGGCCGTTTAGTAAATTTCATGGTCTATCCAAAAGTTAACGAGAAGTAGATACTTTAGGCATGATTTGTAATAATTATACATTCTTAATACGGGTGCATATTTATGTGACCCAAATCTAAATCTCGGCGAAGTCGAAATATACCAAAGTCATAGGCGCACTAGTGCGGCGTGATTCGAAGTGTATTTTTACGATGTTGCAATTCTTATAAAAATGACAAAGCGGAACACTAATAAAGCATAAAAGCGAAACATATGAAGAAATCAGATAAAATAAACAAAGACAATAGTTGAGCGACCGTGCTAGAACCACGGAATCCGGGAGTGCCTAACACCTTCTCCCGAGTTAACAGAATTCCTTATCCGGATTTCTGATTTGCGGACTGTAACAGAGTCATACCTCGGTTCGGGATTAAATGGTGACTTGGGACACCATTATTTTCCCAAGTAGCGACTCTCAATTTAATAAACAAATCTCGTTCCGACTGTCCTTTAAGTGGAAAAACTCCTTCCCTTTGGTTATTATATCCCTTTCTCGGGGTGTAGTAAAACCAAAATAGGGCATTGTGCGAATGTTGAACCGTCATAAATGACTTTGTTTGATCTCCCTGAACCTAGATCTCGGAATCTCTAGTCTTCTAAGTAGAGTTACCGCCATTATGACTTGTTCTCGGCCACAGTCTCATTTCCCTTGATGATTTCTCAACTATATCTCTAGTTAGACCTTTTGTAAGTGGATCCGCCACATTATCACTTGACTTTACATAGTCAATCGTGATAATTCCTCTAAAGAGTAATTGTCTAACGGTTTTATGTCTTCGTCGTATATGACGAGATTTACCGTTAGACATAACGCTCCCAGCCCTTCCAATTGCCGCTTGACTATCACAGTGTATGTATATTGGTGCCAATGGTCTAGGCCAAAATGGAATATCTTCTATGAAATTCCAGAGCCATTTAGCTTCTTCACCAGCTTTATCCAAGGCTATGAACTCAGCTTCCATTGTAGAGTGGGCAATACAAGTTTGTTTGGACGACTTCAAAGATACTGCTCCTCCACCAATGGTTAATACATATCCACTTGTGGACTTGGAATCAGTTGATCTGCTGATCCAATTTTCATAACAATATCCCTTAATAACCGCAAGATATTTACTGTAGTGCAAAGCAAAGTCGTGGGTATGTACTAAGTACCCCAAAACTCGTTTCATGGCCATCCAATGAGATTGACCTGGATTGCTCGTATATCGACTCAATTTACTTATAGCACAAGCTATATCTAATCGTGTACAATTCATGATGTACATTAAGCAACCCAACACACGAGCATAATCCAATTGTGATATGTTTTGGCCTTTGTTCTTTGCTAATGCAAGATTCACGTCAATTGGAGTCTTTGCAACTTTAAAGCCCAAGTGCTTGAATTTTTCAAGTACTGTCTTGATATAATGAGATTGTGACAACGCCAGACTTTGAGAAATCTTATGGATCTTAATTTCTAGAATTAAATCAGCAACTCCCAAGTCTTTCATATCAAACTTGCTAGTTAGCATACGCTTAGTAGCATTTATATTAGCAATGTCATTACTCATTATGAGCATATTATCCATATATAAGCAAACAATGACTATGTAATTTTAAATATTTTTAATGTACACACATTTATCACATTCATTTATCTTAAACCCATTTGACAACATTATTTGGTCAAATTTCGCATGCCATTGTTTGGGTGCTTGTTTTAATCCATAAAGGGACTTAACAAGTCTACAGACCTTCTTTTCTTTATCTGGAACCACAAATCCTTCTGGTTGTTCCATGTAGATTTCTTCCTCCAACTCTCCATTTAAGAAGGTCGTCTTAACATCCATTTGATAAATTTCAAGATCATAAACTGCAGCTAACGCTACTAATGTTTGTATGGACATAATTCTTGTAACTGGAGAGTATGTATCAAAATAATCAAGACCTTCTCGTTGTCTATACCCTTTGACCACAAGTCTTGCCTTATATTTGTCAATAGTGCCATCATCTTTCATTTTCCTCTTAAAGATCCATTTAGAACCCAACGATTTATTTCCAGGAGGAAGATCAACAAATTCTCATGTATGGTTGTTCAATATGGATTCTATTTCACTATTGACTGCCTCTTTCAATAACAATGATTCTGAAGAATACATAGCTTCTTTAAATGTTTGAGGCTCATTTTCCAATAAGAAAGTCACAAATGTGGTCCAAATGAAGTAGACGTTCTTTGACATTTACTACGCCTTGGATCCTCCTGGTTAAGTGTACTTTCTTTTGCTTATTCCCGAGGTCATTTAGATCTTTGGCTAATTGATTCACATTCCTTTTTATACGGATATATATTTTCAAAGAACTCAGCATTATCTGATTTTATAACCGTATTATTATGAATGTCAGGATTTTTTGATTTATGAATCAGAAATCGATATGCTTTACTATTAGTCGCATATCTTATGGAAACACAATCAACGATTTTCGGTCCTATTTTTATACTTTTAGGTTTAGGAACTTGCACTTGCCAAACACCCCCACACTTTAAAATAATTCAAGTTGGGCTTCCTTCCTTTTCATTTTTCATATGGAATGGATTGTGTTTTGCTATGGGGTACTCGATTTAATATTCGGCTAGCCGTAAGTACGGCTTCCCCCCCACAAGTTCTGTGGCAAACCAGAACTTATCAATAATGCGTTCATCATCTCCTTTAATGAATGATTCTTTCTTTCTGTAATCCCATTGGATTGGGGCGTGTAAGGGGTCGTTGTTTGATGAATAATTCTGTTTTCTAAACATATTTTTTTAAAAGGAGATTCATATTCACCACCCATATCACTTCTTATCATTTTGATTTTCTTGTTAAGTTGTATTTCAACTTTATTTTTGTATTCCTTGAATGTGTCTATTGCTTCATCTTTACTAGTAAGTAAGTAAACATAGCAATATCGAGTACTATCGTCAATAAAAGTTATGAAATACTTCTTTCCACCGCGAGATGGTATGGACTTCATGTCACAAATATCTGTGTAAATTAAGTCTAAAGGTTTGAATTCCTTTCAACCGACTTATAAGGATGTTTAACATACTTAGATTCCACACATACTTGGAATTTTGATTTGTCACAGTCAATTAGGCAATACTTCCAAATTAATCATTTTTCGTAAGGTTTTATAATTGACACGACCCAAATGTATATGCCATAATTCATTTGACTTAAGTAAGTAAGATGAATTTGAAATTTTATTTTTATTTTCAACCACCAATACATTCAGCTTGAAAAGACCCTCAGTGAGGTAACCGTTTCCTACAAACATTTCATTCTTCTTATTACAACCTTCGGAAACAAAAACACATTTAAAACCATTCTTAACAAGAAGTCCAGTAGATACCAAATTCTTCCTAATCTCGGGAACATGAAGGGCATTGTTCAAAGTCACCACTTTGCTGGAAGTCATTTTGAGAAATATCTTCCCACATCCTTCAAACTTGGCCTTTAAAGCATTTCCCATAGAAATCGTCTCATCGGGTCCAACATGAGCATAAGTAGCAAACGCTTCTCTAACAGCACAAACATGGCGAGTGGCTCCAGAATCAATCCACCACTCTTTAGGATTGCCCACCAAGTTGCATTTAGAAAGCATGGTACATAAGTCATCAACATCATCATGCTTTTCAACCATGTTTGCTTGACCCTTCTTCTTGTCTTTCTTTTGGAGCTCAACACTCCGTAGACTTGTGTCCGATTTTTTCACAGTTGTAGCAGTTTCCACTGAACCGCTTCTTGCTTGTGTTGTATTTTGGTCCAGAAGCCTTCTTCCTCTTTTTGTTCTCTTCAACAATATTTAATCCCATTATTGTTGAGTTTCCACAGCCTCTCTTTTCAGCATCTTTATTGTCCTCTTCGATTCTCAACCGAACAATGAGATTTTCAAGAGACATCTCCTTGCGTTTGTATTTCAAGTAGTTTTTGAAGTCCTTCCACAAAGGAGGCAACTTCTCAATCATTGCCGCTACTTGGAATGCTTCATTGATAACAAGACCTTCAATGAAATTTCATTAGTAAAAATACTAAGATTACTACTTTCAACATCAATATTAATTTGATTTGTACCTTCAGCAAGGAGATCATGAATAATCACTTACAATTCCTGGCTTGGGTAATAGCAAACTTGCTATCTACTATTTTGTAGTCCAAAAACTTTGCAGCAATAAACTTTTTCAACCTGGCATCGTCAGTTATGTATTTCTTTTCAAACGCAGTCCACAGTTTCTTTGATGTTTCTACGCCACTGTAGACGTTATACAAAGCATCTTCCGGCCCGCTCAGAATATAATTCTTGCATAAAAAATCTGAATGTTTCCATGCATCAATCACGAGAAAGCGTTCAGTTTCTGGAGTTTCATCAGACAACACGGGAACATCTTCCTTGATGAACTTCTGGAGACTTAGAGTAGTCAAATAGAAGAACATCTTTTGTCGTCGGCGCTTGAAATCAATCCCGAAAAATTTTTCGGGTTTTCTGCTGGTGCCAATGCTGCCGGAGTCGTTCGGCTTGTTGAGGCATTAGCAGTCACCATTGGAACAACTTGATTCTCGTTCTCATGAGTCATTTTTGTAAAAGAATGTGACAACTGTTAAAATCACGTAGATTTTAATATAGTACAAAACCACAAAGGTTTTATTCTTCCAGAAGCAGTAAGAACAAATACAAAAATATTTTAAATTCCTTAAGCTGTTAGTGGACTGTATTTGTAAAATAATTCTGAAAATATAAATAAATACAAATAAAAATTTGCATAAACAAAAATGAAAAAAAAAACAATTCGAGCCCACTAAATTCACAGTGTTTCCTTAGGAATTTAATCCCCTTCTAGTACCCAAGGTTATGGATTATTTCCTCACAGGATAGAACGAATTACACACTGGTGTAGTAGTACTTCAAACCCCAGTGTTTCAGCTAATACAAAGTTCGGCAGCAAATCACACTTACTTTTTATTCTCTTTGTAGTGAAAATATGCAGAAGAAAGGAGGAGAAACTCAGAAAATTCGTAGTGAAATTTAGAGCAGAATAGTATTGTATTTATAGCCAAAAGTTGGGTTGAAATATGAAGGTGTGCAACTCTTCAGAATGGCTATTTCTGTAAAACTACCACAGCACAAATGTCATTGCATAAATGGCTATTTACTCAACAATAAAGAGGGAAAATTAATGAATAGTTAATTTTCTATTACAAAACAGAAAACTAAAATTTGAATTTAATATTAATATTTATTTAATATTAATATTCTGTTATTAAAATAAATATTTAATAACACTTCTATTAATATTTTACTATTAACAAATAAATTTGGTCAAAAAATTTAATCAATCAGTCGATCATTTGACCAAATCCAAATCCCAATCCTAATCCCAATCCCAATCCGAAGCCGAAGCCGAAGTCGAAGCCGTAGCCGTAGCCGAAGCCGAAGCCAAGCCGAGCAAGCGATGATGATAACGGCGCGAGGCTTGCTCTCTTCTCAACTCTTTAAGAGCTAGAAGAAGAGCAATTGCTTATATACCCATAAAAACATCTTCCTCTTACGATATGGGACAATGCCCATTTACCAAGGAGGGGGAACTTGAAATTTCACTCAAAATTTTTATTTTTCTCCATTTCCCATTCACCCTCTTTTAAATATTTAATATATTAAAAAATTCAACAGAATGTGCACGACATCACCCTCTGTGCTTTATCACTCTTCCTCGCCATAACAACAACGGAAACACAACAACCCGACAAGGACATCACAATCAAACTATCTTGTTTCATCATTTAATTTCACAATAAAAATCTCAACTTGAGCCAATACTCACCCAAAATCCAAATCAGAAACAACATACTAAAACTTGTCAACATGAACCATAACTAGCTTAAGCAGGAATGATACATATAGAGAAACACAAGTGTCACAAGTATAGAACTCACTCGCATGCTATGACCCAACAATGACGTATATATACTCGTCACCGAACCTATACGTCGTACTAAATAACTAACAAGTAGCAAATAGGGCAAACAATACCTAATCTCTCAAGCTAAGGTTAGCCACAACACTTAACTCGATTCCACGGCCACAATCAAATCTCAATTACCGTTTTACCTCTCGATTTCACCTCCAATCCGCTTGTATCTAAGCATAATTAACTTAATAACATCAATAAATGCTAAAGAACTCAATTTCAATGCTTAATTATAGATCCAACATTTTATTCAGGACCAAAACTCGATTACCCATTCACCCCCGAGCCCGGATATAAATTTGATTTTGAAATTCGACCTCAATTTGAGGTCTAAATCTCCAAATTTTGAAATTCCTAAAATCTACCCAAAAACACCCAATTCCTCCATAAAAATTACTAGATTTTGTGATAAAATTATGTAAAAAGATGAAATAGATTGAAGAAAATGAGTTAGAAATGGTTTACCTACAATTTGGGAAAGAACTCTTCTTTAGAAGATCGCCTATGGGAGCTTAGGAATTGAAACTTTGACAAATAAAGTGAAAATCAAGTCAAAACTTGTCTTTGAAGAATTGCAGGTATCACATTTGCGATCATATGTTCGCAATTGCGAATTCACAAATGCGACCAATGCTTCGCAAATGCGAAGCTTGGCTTGACCTGTTGCCTTCTCAAATGCGAACAAATGTTCACAATTGCGGCCATTGTTCATGTCGCATTTACGACGATGAACTTCGCAAATGCGAAGGTCTGCAGCCTAGCCCAATGATCGCAAATGCGATGATTCTTCGCAATTGCGATGCTCGCATTTGCGAGCCATACTTCACTATTGCGAAGTCTGCAGTTCTGTAACACCAACAAATTTCCTTAAGGCTCAAAACACTCTACTGCCTATTCAAAACTCACTTGAGCCCTCATGGCTCCAAAACAAACATGCACACAAGTCTAAAAATATTATACGGACTTGTTCATGCGATCAAATCACCAAAATAACATCTTAAACAACGAATTTAGCACCAAACTTATGAAAATTTCAAGATAGTTCAAAATTTCTAACTTTTCAACCAAAGACCCAAAATACATTAAATCACCTTCGCTTTCCACTAAATTCCATAGATAATGTCTAAATATCATAACAGATTTGTACCGGGCTCCGAAACCAAAATATGGGTCCGATACCAATAAGATCAATCTTATTAATTTTTTCAAAAATTATTATGTTCAAAAAATTTTATTTTTCGGGCAAGGGACCTCGGAATTTGATTCCCGGCATATGCCCAAGTCTCCGGGACCGTCGGAATAGGACTCCGGGTCCGTTTACCAAAAATATTGACCGAAGTCAAGTAAAAATCATCTTTTTAAGCCAAAAATTATTATTTTCTCAAATTTCCTCGCACAAAAGCTTTTGGTATCGTGTCTAGACTGCGCACGCAAATCGAGAAGAGATGAAAGGAGGTTTTTAAGGCCTCAAAACACGGAAACTGAATCTAAAACAAAAGATAACCTTTTGGGTCATCACCATTTGTGATGCCAAAATAATTCAAATTCTCTTCTTTATAACTTAATAAGGGGAAAACGTTTCTTATCGGAGGTTTTTCCCCTTAAACCATACTTGGTTGACTCAAAAAATATAAAATCTTTTGAATAAATTAATCCAAGATTAAGGGATAAATCGTAGTCAAACTTAATTGATACCAAATCGTAAGATTTAAACAATAATGGTAACATATAAGACTGAAAAAATGCCAAAGATCTTATTAAGATTATACAATGCCTTTTTGATATGTAGCTAAGGAAGAAGGCTTACAATTGTCTTTCTCTCCCTGGATACAAGAATGGAGATTTCTTTTTGTCTTTCTTCTCTGAGAATCCCCCCCTCCCCCTGTTTGTGAGCTTCTTTGGGCTTATAAATAGTCGAAATTCTCTTACTTCTGCCGTGACTTAACATATCTGGGTTAGTAGAGCTTTTCTGGTCCTAGCTAGGCATTGCTTTCTTTAAAGTGGGGTCGTGTTCAACCTGATCGAGACGATCAGATTTTGACCAATACAATACTCGCATGGCTTTATATACATTTCTTTGTGGTAAATAAGCACTTATAGGCCAAATAATACTAAGATATTTTGTAAAAGTTGGAATGTTTTCTTATGGGCTCTGTCGTTATTAAAAGAGTGTTGTTTGAGTTTGCTTCGTTAATTGATGAAGAGACGTACAGAATATCAATTGTTTCACTTTGTGTAGCAATTTATAGAAGTTAGTATTTTTTTGTTTTTACATAGGTATGCCAAAATAGTTATGCCAATTGGACTAAAATGGAATATAATAGTGCAACAAATTGTTATAGTGATATAATTGTTAGAAGCTTCCTCCAACTTGATTATTGATGTAAGCAATGACATCAATAGATGGTAGGTGAGGTAGGTGAGATGGGAATATTGCAAATTGATCCTTCTTGATAGGTGAGATTTGCACTTTTGGTCCCTATCTCAAAACTATAAATACCCCCTCATCTCATTGTTTTAAACACACCAAAAACATTCAATAACTCAAGTATAAGAGTTAGAGAGAAAGAGAGAGTTTGTTTTTCTTTAGGAAGTTTTTCTAAAGGGGAGTGACAAAATAGTGAGTAAAATACTAGTCGGGTATTTTCGGAAAACACTTTTGTGTGCGCCACTATTTTGGGTAGAGCTCGGGAAATTGTTGTACCTCCAAACTATTGGAGAAGTCTCTCTTTGTAAGCCTACTAAAAGTTTTAGTGGAAGTTGGTGCCGTGTTTGTGGACGTAGCCTAAACGTTTTAGGTGAACCACGTTAAATTCTTTGTGTCATTTATTTTTCGTTGATCATTTATTTTTCCCGTTGTGAAGAAGTGTTTAGTGTCACCGGGTCCTAACAAGTGGTATCAGAGCTTTGGTTAGAATACTATTCATACGTACGGTACTATTCATACGTACGGGAACTATTCATCCATACGGGCACTATTCATACCTACGGTTACTATTCACCGTCGGAAATATGGAGGCAAGGACAAGCAAGATGGTCAACCTGAACGGCACAAATTACCACTTATGGAGAAACAAGATGAAGGATCTCCTGTTCGTGACGAAGATGCACCTGCCGGTGTTCAGTGCTCAGAAACCTGAAGATAAGTCAGACGAGGACTGGGAATTTGAGCACAACCAAGTATGCGGCTACATACGGCAATTTGTTGAAGACGATGTGTACAACCATATTTCTGGTGTGACACATGCAAGGTCATTATGGAACAAGCTCGAGGAGTTGTATGCCTCTAAAACAGGTAACAACAAATTATTTTACTTGACAAAATTAATGCAAGTAAAATATGTAGAAGGGACAACTGTGGCAGATCACCTTAATGAAATACAAGGGATTGTCGACCAGTTATCGGGAATGGGCATAAAGTTCGATGACGAGGTACTTGCTCTTATGGTACTGGCAACACTCCCAAAGTCATGGGAAACCTTGAAGGTTTCAATCACCAATTCTGCACCCAACGGTGTGGTAAACATGGAGACAGTCAAGAGTGGCATTCTAAATGAAGAAATGAGACGCCGATCACAAGGATCATCTTCTTCATCAGAGGTGTTGGCTGTTACGACCAGGGGGAAAAGTCAAAACAAGGGCCAGAGTAACAGAGATAAGAGCAGAGGTAGATCCAACAAATTTGCACATGTTGAGTGCCATTACTGCAAAAAGAAGGGCCATATCAAAAGATTTTGCCGACAGTTCCAAAATGACCAGAAGAAGAACAAAGGCAAAAAGGAGAAACCCGAAGAAAGCAGTGATGATGAAGCGAGCTCCTTTGGTGAGTTTAACATTGTCTACGATGACGACATTATCAATCTGACAACCCAAGAGACGACATGGGTGATTGATAGTGGAGCTACCATTCATGCAACGCCACGGAGAGAACTCTTCTCATCTTACACACCCGGAGACTTCGGTCGTGTAAAGATGGGAAATGCCAATTTCTCAACAGTTGTAGGCAAAGGAGATGTTTGCCTAGAGACTATGAATGGGATGAAGCTACTTTTAAGAGATGTCAGGCATGTTCCAGATATGCGCCTAAATCTGATCTCCGTACACAAGCTCGATGAGGAAGGTTACTGCAATACCTTCCATAATGGCCAATGGAAGCTCACGAAAGGCTCATTGGTGGTGGCGCGGGGCACGGAGCAGTCAAAGTTGTACGTGACCTAGGCGAGCATCTCCCAACAAGTTATAAATATTGCGGAGAATGATAGCAATACCAAGTTGTGGCATAGACGTCTTGGCCACATGAGTGAAAAGTCAATGGCGTGTTTGGTGAAGAAGAACGCCTTACCAGGTCTAAACCAGATCCAGTTGAAGAAGTCTGCTGACTGTTTAGCTGGGAAACAAAATAGAGTTTCGTTCAAAAGATTCCCTCCTTCCAGGAAAGCAAGACGTGTTGGATCTGGTACACTCAGATGTATGTGGGCCTTTCAAGAAGTCCCTCGGTGGTGCCCGATATTTCGTGACCTTTATTGATGATCATTCACGAAAGACATGGGTATACACGCTGAAGACCAAGGATCAAGTGTTTCAAGTTTTCAAACAATTTCTGACCTTGGTGGAAAGAGAGACTGGTAAGAAGTTGAAGTGCATCCGGACAGACAATGGCGGTGAATACCAGGGTCAATTTGATGCTTATTGTAAAGAGCATGGTATTCGACATCGGTTCACACCTCCTAAAACTCCACAGTTGAATGGCTTGGCTGAGAGGATGAACAGAACTTTGATCGAGAGAACCATATGTTTACTCTCTCATTCAAAGTTACCAAAGGCTTTCTGGGGTGAAGCACTAGTTAAAGCAGCCTATGTGCTAAACCATTCACCCAGTGTCCCTCTTCAGTACGAGGCTCCAGAAAAGATTTGGTCAGGAAGAGATATCTCTTATGATCAATTGCGGGTATTTGGCTGCAAAGCCTATGTCCATGTTTTGAAAGATGAAAGGAGAAAACTTGACGTCAAGACAAGGGAGTGTGTATTCATCGGCTATGGTCAAGACATGCTTGGCTATAAGTTCTATGATCCGGTGCAGAAGAAGCTCGTCAGGAGTCGAGATGTTGTGTTTGTTGAGGACCAAACAATTGAAGACATTGACAAAGTAGAGAAGTCCACTGATGATTCTGCTGAGTTTGAGTTGCCTCCAACAATGGTGCCGAGACAAGTTGGAGACGATGTTCAGGATAATCAAGCTGAAGCCCCTGATCTTCCAAATGAAGATGAACCAGCAGATGCCGAAGGTAACGAGGATAATGGTGATGATGATGCAGACGAGGATGATCAACCTCAACCAGCAATCCTCAACAACCCTCCTTATCACACAAGATCCGGAAGAGTTGTGCAACAGTCTACCAGATATTCTCCACATGAGTATGTGTTACTCACTAACGGGGGAGAACCCGACAGTTTTGAAGAAGTTGTTGATGATGAACATAAGGAGAAGTGGATAAAAGCCATGCAAGACGAGATGAAATCCTTGCATGAGAATAAGACGTTTGAGCTGGTGAAGTTGCCGAAAGGCAAGAGAGCTTTGAAGAATAAATGGGTGTTCAAGATCAAGCATGATGAACACAGTTCCTGTCCGAGATTCAAAGCAAGATTGGTCGTCAAAGGTTTCAATCAAAGGAAAGGTATAGACTTTGATGAAATATTCTCACCAGTTGTGAAAATGACCTCAATACGCACGGTGCTGGGATTAGTAGCAAGCCTCAACCTGGAGGTTGAGCAGATGGATGTGAAAACCGCCTTCCTACATAGTGATTTGGAAGAGGAGATATACATGGAGCAACCAGATGGTTTCCAGCAAAAGGGGAAAGAGGACTGCGCTTGTAGATTGAGGAAGAGCCTCTATGGCTTAAAACAGGCACCAAGGCAGTGGTACAAGAAGTTCGAGTCGGTGATGGGGCAACACGGCTACAAGAAGACAACTTCGGACCATTGTGTGTTCGTTCAGAAGTTTTCTGACGATGATTTTATCATCCTATTGCTCTATGTGGATGATATGTTGATTGTTGGCCGGAATGTTTCTAGAATTAATAGCTTGAAAGAGCAGCTAAGCAAGTTCTTCGCCATGAAAGACTTGGGGCCAGCAAAACAGATCCTTGGGATGAGGATTATGCGAGACCGAGAAGCCAAGAAGTTATGGTTGTCTCGGGAGAAGTACATCGAGAAGGTACTTCAACGGTTCAACATGGAGAAAACTAAAGCAGTTAGCTGTCCTCTTGCTAACCACTTTAGATTGAGCACCAAGCAAAGCCCGTCAACAGATGATGAGAGAAAAAAGATGGAGCGGATTCCATATGCTTTAGCAGTAGGAAGTTTGATGTATGCCATGGTTTGTACACGGCCAGATATTGCTCACGCTGTAGGAGTGGTAAGTAGATTACTTTCTAATCCAGGAAAGGAACATTGGGATGCTGTTAAGTGGATTCTCGGGTATCTTCGAGGAACCTCCAAACTATGCTTGTGTTTTGGAGAAGACAACCCTGTGTTGGTTGGCTATACTGATGCAGATATGGCCGGAGATGTGGATTCTAGAAAATCAACTTCAGGATACTTGATTAACTTTTCAGGGGGAGCTGTGTCATGGCAATCAAAGTTGCAAAAATGTGTTGCACTATCAACTACTGAAGCTGAATTCATTGCAGCAACGGAAGCTTGCAAAGAACTGCTATGGATGAAGAAGTTCTTAACTGAACTTGGATTTTCGCAAGACGGTTATCACCTATTTTGTGATAGTCAAAGTGCTATCCACCTTGCGAAGAATGCCTCATTCCATTCCAGATCCAAGCATATTGATGTTAGATATAATTGGATCAGGGATGTGTTAGAGAAGAAGATGTTGCGGCTTGAAAAGATCCATACAGATGAAAACGGATCAGACATGTTGACCAAAACTCTACCAAAGGGTAAATTTGAGTTCCGCAGAGAAGCTGCAGGGATATGAGACTCTCCAAGTAGTCGAAAGGGGGAGAATTGTTAGAAGCTTCCACGAACTTGATTATTGATGTAAGCAATGACATCAATAGATGGTAGGTGAGGTAGGTGAGATGGGAATATTGCAAATTGATCCTTCTTGCTAGGTGAGATTTGCACTTTTGGTCCATATCTCAAAACTATAAGTACCCCCCTCATCTCATTGTTTTAAACACACCAAAAACATTCAATAACTCAAGTATAAGAGTTAGAGAGAAAGAGAGAGTTTGTTTTTCTTTAGGAAGTTTTTCTAAAGGGGAGTGACAAAATAGTGAGTAAAATACTAGTCGGGTATTTTCGGGAAACACTTTTGTGTGCGCCACTATTTTGGGTAGAGCTCGGGAAATTGTTGTACCTCCAAACTATTGGAGAAGTCTCTCTTTGTAAGCCTACTAAAAGTTTTAGTGGAAGTTGGTGCCGGGTTTGTGGACGTAGCCTAAACATTTTAGGTGAACCACGTTAAATTCTTTGTGTCATTTATTTTTCGTTGATCATTTATTTTTCCCGCTGTGAAAAAGTATTTAGTGTCACCGGGTCCTAACAATAATATCATTACCGACGAATTACGGCACTTAAACTAAGTTATACTAGAAGCGTATACGTGTCACAACTGGAAAAAGGGGTTGACGTGTAAAGAAAATCCATGAAATTGAGATGTGTCACAAAGATATAGATAATAGTTGAAGGGGCAAAGTATAAATTAAGCCAATATAGTATACTGTATTTACTATTATCATGTGCGATAAATACAAACATAACATAGATAAATAAATATTGTTGATAACATTTTACTATTTTTCGAAATTAAGACAGTATAATGAGTTTGAAATACCCATAAATGGTGGGAAACAAAAGCTGCCATGAGTTCTTGACTTGGTTGACATTTTTAAAGGAAGAATAATGAGAAAGAATTTGGGCCATTTTATTCAAAAGGGAAATAACCCTTTAATTTCTCCAAGTTTTTTTCTACATGATTGCACTTTATAATGTATGAGATTCCTCTAGGGATAGGTATATATATATGAGTGCACCATCAAATTTAATCTCCTACATATTCAGTAGCATTCGAACGTAGAAAAGACTACCAAAAATAATTTAAATTTAGCTGCAAAATTCGTTGCATATTAGTCACTAAATAGTCCTTAGCTATCAGAAACTACCTAACCGTATTACTCCCTCTAGTCTAAAATAAGTGATCAATTTATTTTTTTATTTTCGTCTAAAACAAATATTCATTTATATAATCAAGAAAAAATTTAGTTTGTTTTTCTAAAATTACTCTTATTTGCGTATCTCTATGGTGCAATATTTAATTAAGGATAATTTAATGACACTAACTATGTTTATCTAGAATTTAATATTTTTAATGAATATGCCCAAAGCAAATTTATCACTTATTATGGATCAAAGATAGTATATTTTTATGTTATATATTTCTCTTGTTCCCTCTATCTTAGAAAATACACTGTCATTATTTGAACAACAAATATAGCCGCATGGATGCATTATATCTGCCCACCTAATATAATTTCTTAAACAATAAATAGCCCATAATGTATAATATGTGTATTATTTATGTATAATATATATAATTTTATAAAATTAATGTATAATTTATGTATGCTGATTAAAAAGAATAAATATTAAATCTGTCCTATATATTTTTGTGTAACAATCCCTGTATATATTTATCACAATTCTTTATATTATAACTTAAAAACCTACATTTAAACTCACACTTAAGTAGTAGTTTTTTTTTTCACAACTGCGGGAATGTTTTTAATTTTCCTAAATGAAATGAGAATATCTTGAGCTGAGGATCTATCAAAATCGTCTCACAACTTGCACGTAAGAGCAAAATTTGCTCGCCTATAACCTCTTCAGAACTCATTTATGAGATTACACCAATTATATTATTATTGTTAAAGTGTGAAATGCAATTGTAACATTTTTCCCTCGACATTCGATATCATATAAAGCTAGCGTTTGGACATAGGTTTGATAGAAACTTGAAAAATGAGTTTTTGAAGTTGTGATGAAAATAAATTTTGAAAGTTGAATTTATATTTTGACATCCATTAATTTGAAGAAAACTTGAAGTTTTGTGAAAGGAAGAAAAAAATTTACCAAAAAAATGCCTTAAACTAGTTGTTGAGAACTGGGAAAGTTTGAATTTTTTTTCCAAAACATAATCATATTTCATAAATAAATAATATTTTCAATTTTTTTTAAAATAAAAATAAAATCTATACTAATTTGAATTCGAACATTTATTAACAAAAGGTGAGGATGTTAATAAGGTTGGTGTGAGGCACTAATGATTCAATGATGAAGAGGCATATATTATCACAAAGTTCAAGAACGTCAAACTTTTTCTGTTGCAATAAGTCAGGCCCATGATAATTGATACGTCTTTCAAATGGGCCCCCAAACCCCTCGGAAACAAACAAAAGCTTATATTCTGTCCAGAGAATGTCTCCCATTTTGCTTCCTCGTTTTTTGTTCTTTTATCTTTTTTCTTGTTTACCTTCTTATAGAAAATTCAATTCTTCTTTCTTTCTTTTTCCAATTTAATTTTCTTTTAAAATTTTCATCCATTTTAATTATTTCAATTTAAACTCATAAAGTAAAAATTAAACTAACTTAAAAAAAAAAATTGAAGCCTATAAGATTGTTACACACTTCAATATAATATTACAGCAGAATCAATCCTAATTTTTATTACCTTGTATTAAATTTACGCTCAAGATGTCGAGCCCCGGTGCATAAGGCGGAGTGTGACGGGTCCTACAAAGAATGAACGTTCTCTTTAATATATATTGTTTGAAACTATAAAATTATATCCAAAATCTTGTAATGCAATTAGTGACATGTGACACTCTAGAAGGTAGAAGGTGTGACTAAGGCGAAGTCAGGATTTCTGTTAAAAGGTTTAAAATACTAAAAAATTTAAAAATTAAAATAGATTGTTTAGCAAGTGAAAATTGAACCGATGATCTTTATAAAAATTTTAAACCCCTTAATCACTAAGTTATATTTTTGGTTATATCAATAAAATTCAAAATATTATATATAAAAATAAAAAATAAATTTTACCTTATATATATATATTGTAATTATTAACCTAAGGGATTCGGGTGAATGCATTCCGCTCCTGAATTTAACAGGAAGTGTTAATCCTAGTTAGACCGAGTGGGTACCTCGAGGGAGCTAGCGTTTCAGAAATAAGGACAACAAACAAGAAATAGGAATTGGAGGGTTTACTTATTCGAGGCGTCAAATGTCGGTGATAAGGTAGGCAAATGAGTTCTGTAATAACTGACTTTTGTTTACTTTTTTCTGTTTTGGGGCTCACTGTCTTTGGGACCATTAACTGAGAATGATGATGGTTGTAGTATAGTGGGGCTAATTATGACATTTGCAGGCTTATCATGGGATCATACATCATCACTTACATAGTGGACTTGCATTTACTTGTCACACTTATTGGGCTTTTTGGGATTCAATCTTGGGCTTAAGCTTAGTCTTGGGCTTGGGCTTCATTTTTGCCCATTCTTGGATGGATGATCGACAGAAATAGCTCCATAAGAAGTTGATTTTAGTCAATGTCCCGATCAGGTGGATAAAATGGTTAAAAGAAAATAATTAATCACTCATATTATTCATTAGAAAATGGGTTGGGTAATGAACTTTTTAACGATGGATCAAATATGAATAAGAACCATTTTATCAATTTAGAAAATGGATAACTAACGAGTCTAACTTTTATATTTTTAAAGCCTCAAATTGGGGGTTCCTCAAGTTAGGGACACAATTCTCCCATAAGTGATCATATGTTGACGTCATGAATAATATGTTTACCCATATTATCCGTCAGTTAATTATTTTTATCCGTATAAAATATGGCTCGAGTCAAATAATTGATCCGTATTTTTATTACCCGTTTTCGACCCAAACGATATCCGACCCGCCTCGTTCGTTTGCCACTACTAATCCCAGGATTAGCGATGCTTAAAAAATAGTCTCACCCGCACACTGTTATGACCCTTTAGCTATTTATTTTTACTTAATTTATAGAGTTTATGTTTATATTTTCTTTACATATTTGTTTTGTTGTTCATTAAAGTCTACCATGTTCACTTGATTTTGCTCTTCAGCAATTTCTCTACTAGATTCGTAGAATTTATGCCATATTTTATTTATTTATTTATAAGTTATTTACCAAAATTTAATCGATTATTTAATTTTTATGTGTTGTTTTAACAAAATGTTCTTCTAATTTACAACTTCAATTTCGATCAAAATACCTCAAATCTAAGCCAAATAATTTTAAATTTGAAAGATACCAAATACTAGCACAAACTAGTCACCAATTTAGTCAAAATAACATTAAATCAAAAGAATTGACTTCATCTTATTCAACACTTTCTAAGGCCCAATAATGAAGTTTTGAGCTTTTTATAGTAAATCACAAAATCAATATTAAGTTTGCCCAAATCCAGTGGAGTGCTTCGAAGTTCATCGAGTTCCGCCTAGTTTCGAAGTCGAAATTTTCCTCTTTTGTTAAATCTAATAGTAAAAGCACATATGGTATGTCATATAGCTAGCTCACGCTTTAGCTTTTCATACTCATACATGAATCCTCTCTTCTATTACTTTTTTCTTCTTCTTCTCTCTGTTTTGGTTTGAAGTGAATGTTTTGAAAATTAGAATTTTTAGTTACTCGATGTTCGAACTTTCTTGAGCTCAATATATTTGAACTAAGGGTAAATTTATATTATTTTAATACAAATATTGAGCGCAAATAAATATTTGTTTGAGTTTTTAATTATTTTGATCCGGTTTTGTATGTGTTAGTTTGGAAAGTTGATTGGAGGTTGTAGCTAAAGTTTTAGTCAACATGGCATCATCTTATTCATCTATCAGAGCTTATGGAGGAGAAAAACTGAAGGTGAATATGAAGGTGAACAATGAACAAAAAATGATGGAAGATGAAGCAGAACAAAAGTGAATGAAAACTATTTGTTGTAACTTAGAACGAAAAAAAATAAGAGAAAGAAAAGCATTTTATCTGGTCGATCACCTACCTATTGTTGAAGTTGGATTGGAATTTCTTTTAGCAATAAGCTTTCCTCCTAATTCAGTTCATAGTTATAATTATTAAACCATTTGGGCGGGTAAATAGTTTTGATTGCATAGGTAGACAAAGTAAATAGTTTAGGCATAGATATTTAAGGGCAAATAGTTTAATCTTAAAATCCATACCCTCAAATTTAAATCCACCATTGATGGACCTTGAAGCTTGAAACTCATAACTTGGTTTGTTTGAGTTTTTAATTATTTTGATCCGATCCTATATGGGTTAGTTTGGAAAGTTGATTGGAGGTTGTAGCTAAAGTTTTAGTCAATTTAGTAGAGATTTTGTAATAAATTTTAGAAATTTGGGTTGAAATATAGTTGAACCAGAGAAGAAGACGAATTTGGTTGTATACCCAAATAATATACCAATATATCATTTTAGTATACAATTCATTCCAACTATATACCGTATTAGTATATCTATATACTATATTGGTATCATATGCTAGTTGAATTATTTTATGTTTGTATTAGCTGCATCTAATTGGTACAATATTTGATTTTCTTTTAATAATAGTAATATAGTACAATAGCTTGAAATACCTTATTATATTAATATGTTGTACACTATTTTATATTTTTCTCTTTATGCATATGTGTTATGTAATAATAGTATAGGCATATAGTTACCGGAAATTAACTAGTAAAATTGTATACCATGTTGGTATAGTTATATGCCATATTGGTATCATATACTCCCTCAAACATTGTTTTGGTTGTTTTAGTTGCATTTTAAGTGAATTCTATCATGAAATTATTTATATCAACATGAGTTGCAATAATGCTGGAATTTTCATGTGTTGATGGACATAAATTATGTGTATTAATAGTTTTTATAGTTATAGGCAATTGTTGGAACGACCCCATACAACTATATACCCTCTTAGTATACGAAATGAGCAAGTTATTTTGCGAATATTTAGCTTACAATACGAGCATGTAATTTTCTCATACTTTTATTGTGTCCTTTATTGTTTTGGTAGAGTAGTATAGTCGCAGATAGTTGTAACAATATTCTAGAGAAATCATATGCTTTATTGGTATACATATATACCATATTGGTATCACATGGTAATAGAAGTCTTTTTCGCTACTTATACTTTTGTTGTATTTTTAATACTTTATCATTTTAATTCCAACTAGTATATATGGAGATTTGATTGCCGTAGATTATATTTTCTTGCTAACTGGTTGTGTTACTGCTAATGGTAGAGTGTGTGTATTGATATTTATAGGGAAGGAGATCAAGGTTTGCATGGCAATCACGTGTTGATTCTTAGAATTTAATTATGTAATATATGGTGCTCAACAACAGTCAATGTGATATTCAGTGTATTAGATCAAGTCACAACTTGATATTATTTCAGTTTAATAATTGAATTTATAAAATTAGAAAGAAAAAAATAATAAATATATTGTACTAGTTATATTAAAAAAAGTGAGCAAAATATTTACTATATCAATTATTTTTCTTATTGTATAAAAAAAGAATAACAAAAAATAGTGAAAACGGTAAATGAAATTAGATTATGAAGATAAAAGAATATAAAAAAAGAAGTTAAATGAAATTAGAAAAGGAAAAAAGAAAAAAAATAAGAAGAAAACGATAAAAAAGAAAAAAAAAAAGAAGGAAACGATAAAAAAGAAAAGCAGAAAAGAAAAAAAAGAAGAAGAAGAAAAGAAGCATAGAAATATAAAAAAAAATTGGAGAATAAAGAAATTATTCCCCACAAAAACTACTATGGTATGAAATGTAATTAGTTTATGGGTAGAAAAATAAAATGGGTAGACAAGGGTAAATAGTTTTGTTTTTATGGGTAGGTGTGTCAAAACCCCAACCAAATAGCCGCCCCAGTTCGTCCAATTACCCTTCCTACCAATTATAGTTTTTATGGGTAATTGACTCTTTTTCACATTTTCTTTTTTCTTCTTTTTTGTTATTTTTGGTCTTTCTCCCTTTCTGTTATGTTTTTTCTATCATATCATTTTTTATTTTCTTTTTTACCATAATATGATTCAGAACTCAATTTTGGCTCCTTTATTTTTATTTTATTTCTTTCCTTTTATTCATTTTTCTTTTATTTCTTTGTTTCTTTTTTAATTTCACTTAACTCTTTTTTTCACTAGATAATCTAATCACATTCATTTTATTATTTTTTTGGCTCTCTTTTTTTATTCTTCTTTATTTTATACAACAATAAAAAATAAGTAATATACTAAATATTCATTCATTGTTTTTGTCATATAACTGATATAATATACCTTCTGTCTTTTATCTCATTTTTTATCTAAATCAATTATTAGAACTACTTATACATTATACATGTTTTCTCTTCTATTTTTTCATTGTATTTTTTCTTTTTGCTCCTTCGCTAATTTTATTTTTATTATTTTTAAATTATTTGTTCTATATTTCCTATTTTTCCTCATAATCTAATTCTACATATCTTTTTGGCTCTTTTACTTTTGTTCTTTTTTCTCTCCTTTTTTTTACTATATCAAATAAAAATAACTGATATAATACATATTTTTATTTTATTTAATTTTTCATTTACTAGTTATTAGAAAATAACTCACTCTAGCATATGTATATAAAAAATAATATTAGTAGCAGTTGAAGTATATTGTTGCAGCGTACTATGATACTCACATGGTATATTATTATATACTAACATGGTATCATAGAGGTCTAGTTCATTCCTTCGAGAAATACACTTTGTTCACTATGATACCTATATATTATATACCACATATTGACATGATATAATATGGCATTCCTTCCAAAATAACACTCAACCTTGTTGATACCAATATGGTATATAGCATATGATAACGGGACTGACATGATATAAGTATGGTTCAGTCCTTTAAAAAAGAACTTATTCCTCAATGATACCAAACCGGTATACATGTATACTATTTTGGTATATAGTATAAATTTATCTCTATCACAAGTTGAACTCAATTTATCGAGGTTGTTCTCTCGATATTTTGTACTATTATTAAAAAAATTAAATATTGTACCAATTAAATGCAGCTAATACAATCAAAAAATAATTCAACTAGCATATGATACCAGTATAGTATATAACTATACTAAAAGGGTATAGAGTTGGAATGAATTATATACTAAAATGGTATATTCGTATACTATTTGGGTATACAATACAAATTTGTCTTCTTCTCCGGTTCAACTATATTTCAACCCAAATTTCTAAAATTTACTACAAAATCTTCACCAAATTGACTAAAACTTTAGCTACAACCTCCAATCAACTTTCCAAACTAACACATACAAAACCGGATCAAAATAATTAAAAACTCAAACAAATATTTATTTGCGCTCAATATTTGTATTAAAATAATATAAATTTACCCTTAGTTCAAATATATTGAGCTCAAGAAAGTTCGAACATCGAGTAACTAAAAATTCTAATTTTCAAAACATTCACTTCAAACCAAAACAGAGAGAAGAAGAAGAAAAAAGTAATAGAAGAGAGGATTCATGTATGAGTATGAAAAGCTAAAGCGTGAGCTAGCTATATGACATACCATATGTGCTTTTACTATCAGATTTAACAAAAGAGGAAAATTTCGGTAAAATGAAAATTGTACGCTAGAAGGAGGGCGGGTAAATAATATTGATAGCATAGGTAGGGAAAGTAAATAGTTTAGGTATGAGTATTTAAGGGTAAATAGTTTGAATTTAATGGGTATAAAGTGAGATTTTCCCCATTTTAATTGAATCAACCAATGTAACGACTTAGCTTCGAATGAAACCCCGCCGGGCAGTCCAATTATAACGAACAAATTGTGTTCGAGCTTTTTATAGTAAATCACAAAATCAATATTTGAAATAAAAAAAATAAAATAAAATAACATTATCCAAATGATTTTAACAATAATGTATTATTCACTTTCAACTTTTTATCATGAAATAAGAATTTTAAGCTTTAAATATTGAAGGACTATAATGTTCATGCGGAAAAACAGGGAGAAATTCAAAAATAAATCGATTTTCAAAAGTAGGCATAGTTTCAAATTATTAAAATGTAGCCAATTTTCATATAAAGGTAAATTTGAACGAAAATACTGTTCACAATCCGGAAAGTACTCCAGCATAATATACTTGAATTCTAGTATAATATACTGGAATTTCAGTATTTTATGCTGGAGTTCTATTATATTATGCTGGACTGGTCTCTGTTGCAGCAAAATAGTGAATTATTTCTAATGACTTGACAAATGATGCTATTTTTAAATGACCAATTCAAAAACTAGCTAAACCGTGTTATTTAACCGAAGAAACACGAATATTTTTCTGAGACCTTATAAACCGAGAACATTCTATTAAGACCAGCCCCGTTGGGAACTTGCCATGTAATTTTTTGTTCTTTTGGTGTAAAAATAGGGTGTAGTAGTCACTATTGAAAGTGTTATTTATTTTTTATCCAGCAATTTTAATATTGAATAAAAATAATCACTACTCTATTAAAATTAATAAAAAAAAGATATTTTTACCCTTTCTATCGTTGTTTTTCTTCTCAAACCCTGGCTTCTCTCTGAACTGGGAACTCTAGTTGAGATATATTACAGCTCTATAAGCATGGTTAGGTAACCAGAAACAGGTTAAACAATTCTAATTTCTTCATAGGATCTTCTCTGTATCACTCTGTGCTATGATTTTTAGGCAGAAATTAAAGAAATCACCTGCTTTATCCTAGCTCTCTTTTGAAAGATTTGGTCTTCATAAACTGTTGCCGCCTGAATAAAATGTTCTACTCTATCCAAAATCGGCAACAAAATTTGAAAGCTTTTCTCAAAGTTAAAATTCAAAGAGATTCGAATCTCCATGCTCCTCGGAGCCCCTGTGCACTCATTTCATTTGCCATATAAATACGTATTGGGTATCATTTGTTGACAAGTGTGAACTTTTGGGTTGGTTGTTACTCTTTCAAATTGTACTTATTTTCTTTATATTTGTAATTCTTTCAATTTAGTAGAAATGCAATTTTTTGTTGGAAAAATAATTTGGAGTACTTAACTTAGAGTTACAAGCACAAAAATCAAGGACAAACTTAGAAATAGAAGCATAGAAATTAAGGATAGGTAGTTCTAAATTTACAGTTACAAGTTTAAAAGTTAATGACACTTGATCCTGAACTTCGAGTTCCAAGCTCAAAAGTTAAGGACCTTGGTCCTTAACTTAGAATTACAAGTTCAAAATTTAAGGACGCCCGGTCCTTGACTCAGACTAACAAGCTCAAAAGTTAAGGACAATAGACCATGAACTTACAGTTACAAGTTCAAAAGCTAAGGACAATATAGGTCATGGTGTCCTGAACTTAGACTAACAAGCTCAAAAGTTAAGGACAATAGGCCCCGAACTTAAGCTAAGAAACACAAAAGTTTAGGACAATAGGTCCTGAAGTTACAGTTACAAGTTCAAAAGTTAAGGACAATAGGTCTTGAAATCCTCAACTTAGACTAACAAGCTCAAAAGTTAAGGAAATAGGTCCTGAACTTAGGCTAAGAAGGCCAAAAGTTAAGGACAAAAGATCCTGAACTTAGACTAACAAGCTCAAAAGTTAAGGACACTTGGTCCTGAACTTACAGTCACAAGTTCAAAAGTTAAGGACATGTAGTCGTGAAGTTAAGTTCAAACGTTAAGGACATGTAGTCCCGAAGTCCTGAACTTGTCACGACCCCAAATCCGGTCGTGATGGCGCCCAGCACATTGAAGTTTATTAAAGCAGTAGCTAAAGACTAAAGGCATTTTAAAGTGGCTTAAAAATAAATACATATGTTATTGGTGACTAATCGTGCACTTCCTCTGTCACGACCCGGATTTATCCCACCATCGAGCGTCGTGATGTCGCCTACTAACGGAGCTAGGCCAGCCAAACACTACACATCTTCTATCAACATCACCAATAAAATACTATCAACAATTAAATAAATGCGGAAGACTTTTAAGTTTAACCAAATAATATAACAATGCGGAACTTTTGAAACATATCACTACCCAAAACCTGGTGTCACTAGCTAACAAACTGCTAAGAGTACTACACATAACTGTCTGAAAGAAATATAAAATTGTTTGTCTCGAATACATGAGATAACAGACTGAAAATAAAGATAGAGGAGACAACGGGTCCTGCGGATGCCTGCAAGGCTACCTCGGTGTCTCGATTATCGAAGTACCAACACTCGCACTACTATTACTGTTGCTGTCTGAAACCTGTATCGCGCAAAAAGAGCGCAGAGTGTAGCATCAGCATAACCGACCCCATGTGCTAGTAAGTGCCTGGCCTATCCCGGTGAAGTAGTGACAAGGCTAGGACCAGCCACTCACATAAATCTGTGCAGTTCAAAAAATATATATGTACAACAACAGGAAACGAATTACCGGAATAAACAGTAAGAAGGAGGGAAAATATACTGTGGGAACACAATTGAATATACATAATTCATCAATGTCATAGAAACAGAGTGCAACAATAATTATCACAAAATAAGAAATTTAATAGTTGCACGGCATCAACCTTCGTGCTTTTACTCTCATCATCACCCAAACAATTATATAAAAGTGCACGGCATCACCCTTCATGTTTTTACTCTCATCCTCACCCAAACAATCATATAAAAGTGCATGACATTACCCTTCGTGCTTTTACTCTCATCCTCACCTAAACAATCATATAAAAGTACACGGCATCACCCTTCGTGCTTTTACTCTCATAACTCTCATTCATGGCACGGAATGACCCTTCGTGCGAATATGTTCAACAATGGCACGGAATGTTCATTCGTGCATAAATCATCAATAATGACACGGAATGACCCTTCGTGCGAATATAATTAAAGACGGCAAGGAATGACCGTTCGTGCAGTACCACTTTTCCTCACCCAAATAACAGTCACAACCAAACGAGCAAGAAGAACAAAATAAATAACAAGTACCATCCCGGCAAGGGAGTAATAACAACAACAATAAGGTCCCGACAAGGAAACAATAACAATAACTTTCACAACCCGGCAAAGGTTCAGTAATTTAACCATCCAGGTAGGGGATTAATCATAATTTATTGTCACATCCCTTTTTTTACCAAACCTTCCACTAAACCCTCTTAAATAAATAAAAGAATTTAGTAAAAGCTTGAAAAGAGTTTTCAATTTTGAAAGTGACAAAAAATTATGTTTAAAAGGAAATAACTCAGAGTCGCCACCTAACATTGGTTTCGGTGTGCCAGGCCACCGTTTTTAAAATGATTTTCCTTTTAAAACACTTTGGACTCCAAAACATAAGTCCGGACCAGAGATTCGGGAAAGGGGGTTCATTTGACTCGGGAGAAGGTGTTAGGCACTCCCCAAATCCCGTAACTAGTATGATTGCATACTTGATATTGTTTGCTTTTAAAATATTCGATTGAGGCAAAACAACACAAAAAAAAGAAAAAGAAATAGCACACAAGAGACTCCCCACCTAGATGAAAGAAAATGAAAAGGAAAAGAAAAATCCTAAGCTAACCTATACTACGATTTCTCCGCCATGCTCGCCAAGACCTCCAAAATATTCACATAGTTCTTCGGGGCATACCCCGGATAATAATATATACAAATTCTTCGGGGCATTCTCCGGATAAATTTAACTACGGGAACGACCTCTCGCCTCGAATCAACGAAAATCCTAAAAGCTTGCCTACCCAAGTGTGGCCGGCCTAAAACATGCTCCTAACGCTTGAAACAATAAGATGATAAAACAAGAAAAGAGCTAAGGGAAGATGAGCTAACAGAATACTGACTTTTTTACAACAACCCAGTATAATCCCACTTAGTGGGGTCTGGGGAGGGTAGTGTGTACGCGGACCTTACCCCTACCCTAGGGTAGAGAGGCTGTTTCCAAATAGACCCCCGGCATCCTTCCCTCCAAGAAAAGAGCTAAGGGAAGATGAGCTAACAGAATACTGACTTTTTTTCTAAATTCTTAGTTTACCTCATTACCAAACAACCCCATAAACCAGTCGTACAAAAATGACTTACTCCAAATAGTTGCACACACAAAGATAGTTCTTAATATAGAAAACACACAGATGAGGAAAAATAACACTGATAAAACAGAAAGATCAAGCAAACGAGTGAAGGAACAATAGATTCAATGCATGACAAGGGCCTTCTACACCTACTGATATAAACCCAAGCAAAAATAATGAAACAGAGTGACCTAAGACAGCTTCAAACAGTGACTTTAAACATGCTTTCAGGACAATTAAAAGACCAAAGAAGTTCCAACACTCGTTTCACGCCTAAACTAACAGGAATGACATCAATTTAAACCCACATGAACCAGCTTTTCAGCATTTTTTAAGTCATTTTCAAATCACTCGATGCTTTATACTAATTTTTATGTTGAAACAGAAATTGATTACGCCAATTTTAACCACAAACCATGAGATGCTTCAACCAGGTAAATGACTAACAATCTAGAGAAGACAATTGAGATTACTTCTAATTAAACTTTCATTCATCGCACCCAACATATGACCAAAAGAAACCAGATTAATGCATATCTTGACAAAGGACAGTAACAACTACCTCACCAGCAGAAATGGCGACAAATCATTTTCCAAATGAGTGTTTACCAGAAATCAAAAGACTAACCAGAACATATCATTGACTCAAACTCGCTCGACACTGTGACAGTGTCGTCGTTTTAACATCCTAAGAGTCGTAACGAGCTCGTTTTAGACAAGAGATTGCAACACAATTTAGAAAGATTGAGTCACACTAATAGTGAAACCAATTTTGAAGAAAATTCCAGCACCCATTTCATTTAAACTGACAGAAGGAAAATCAACTTTCGATGTTCAGTAATCAAAACAGAATTCCACTCGAATGAATCTGATGCTATCATCAACAAGCACGGAAGGGCATAATGAGAAGCTTAATAGCGAGACAGTATGCTTTCGAGTTCTTTTAAACTTAAGAACGCAAAAATCTTCACCAAGGAAAACAAAGCTAGTAGAGGCATAGGAAAATAAATTTTACTATAATGTACAGAAGTAGATGAAGCTAAGATTCAGCTATGTATTAAGCATTTTAAATCATTGATCCTCCTTTTCACATGTCGCAAAACCATGAGATCAAACAACGAATAAAGGAGAATAAGGAAGACTAAAACAAAACACGTAGCGATGCAAAACGAACAGAACAACGCACATCAGGAATCCATTTAATCACAAATAGAGTCTCACTTTAATCAATTGTGTTAGGCTCAAGCAGATTCTGAGAACATAAGATGTATGCACACATAGAACACGGCAGAACACACAGGACTTCTAAGTCCATAATGTCATATTTTGAAACATTATTAACAAGAATAAGAAGGAAAGAGGATTTATTTTAATTATTTCAGAGTCGCCACTTGGGAGATTTATGGTGTCCCAAGTCACCGGTTAAATCCCGAATCGAGGAAAAGAATGACTCTATTTAACAGTCCGCGAACCAGAAATCCGGATAAGGAATTCTATTAACCCGGGAGAAGGTATTAGGCATTCCCGAATTCCGTGGTTCTAGCACGGTCGCTCAAATGTCGTGTTTGGCTTATCTATCTGCTTTTTACAATTATGTACTCAGTGCAAGTTAATATCCCTTTACCGCTTTTATTATTGGTTGTGATTTAAGAAAGAGAAAGTTGCTTAAAAATATGCTTTCGAATCACGTCACATGAAATGCACCCGGATCCTCGACATATCTTCATTCAACATTTCGGGGTTTGGATTTGGGTCGCATGAAATGCACACCCGTATTTAAAAGATAGAACTAAAATATGCGCCCGGATCGACTACTTATTTACACTGTAATATTCGTTAAGAAACGACGCGTCTCAAAATCTAAGTATTTCATATGTACATTTAGGACGGCTATGTGATTAGCGTAATTATTGGGCGAGGCGCACCTTTGATTCAAATATAAGGCAAACTACATCCCACTGTATCTTACTTAAGAGTTGATCCCAAATTATTTAAAACTTGCTACGAACCACACCACATGAAATGCGCCTGTGTTCCTGACACGCTTTGTTTACTCTTGCCCAAAATTGGGGTCGGGTCACATGAAATGCGCCCCCGACTCTTTTTTAATCTAATTACGTCATTCCGTTGAGTAACAACTCCCTAGCTAATCTTGCTTTTAGCATAAGGTCTAACGTTAACAGATTTGGAGATTACACACACGAGCAGAGAAGATTGAATAGAGATACAACAGACTAATTCAGGTTTACGTGCTTATCTAACGACAGTGTATCTTTGGCCTAGCTACACTTTTCCATAACCAAGACTAGCAATACAAGCTTAATTGGAGAATAACAGAATGTAATCAAACATAAGAACTTTAAACGACTACATGTTTCAATAGACTTTATGCATAAGCTTCAAACTTCATTCTTTTCGAACCAAGGAACTACAATAACAAAGGTGTGTACCTGGAATGCGGAAGAACAAGGAAGAGTGAGCAATGGCAATGCAGCAACAGCAACAAGAACAGTAACAGGAGCAACAATCAAAGACCAATAACAACCAACAATAAACTAACAGCAACAACAACCAGTGAACCAGCTACAACCCAACAACCAACAGTAATCGAACTTTATCAATCACTGAATTGGTGACTAAAACTTGAACCAAGCAGCAATAAACAACCAGGCAGCAACAAACACTAATACACCAGTAGCAAACTGGACCAGCCTCAACAATACTGGACCAGCAACAAATTTGGACCAAGTAGTAACAACACACAGCAACAACTAGTGCCCTACAGCAGCAACAAACGACCAAGAGCCACAAACTGGACCAGCAGCACCCAAATGAATACAACAGTAGCAACAACTAGTGGCAGCACTCAACTAAACCAATAGCAAACACTTCCAGTGGCAGCAATCAAGTGAACCAGCAGCACATACTAGAGCTATCGCAACACTCAACCACTGAACCAGCTAAAACAATGGCTCAGCACTACCAATAACACAAGAACAACAACAAACCAGCGACCAAATACTCAGCCACTGGATAGAAACACACGACACTGTCCAGAGGCCAATGAAACAGTAGCCTCTTTTGTATCTTTCTATATGTGTATCCTTGTATCTATTTTTCTTCAGGTGCTCTAGTTACTCTCAGCTCTCTCTAGCGATGACTCTGTTTTCTCCAGGTATATGCCTGTTATCACTGTTTTATCTCCTCTCCAGGTATTCTAGTCCCTACTGTATGTATATCCCCCTCTCTATGTTGTTAGCCCCCTTATACTTATAGCTAAGAGGACTCCTAAAAACCAGAAGATTCAGGAACTCCCCTCTGCCCATCCCTATTCCCTGAACCCCACTACCTACTGTCCAAAGTATGGACTCAGCATTAAACAATGCTGGTGGCAGTGTTCAGTGGGATGCCCTGCTGTGCAGGTTCCACTAGCCCTTGTATGGGTGTGTGATTAAACAATTAACCTATTAACTACAACCAATTATCCCCCTTTAATCTGAATCAAACAGTAACAAGCCCTACACCAATGAATTGCATCAGGCAGATTCAGGGATCAATACTACGAACTAATTCCTTGACGACTTTAATCACATTGAACCTATGATTCATTTTAACTACTGAAAACAGAGAGAATTGGCCAAATAAAAGGCCTCAAAGGAGGATAACAGGTCGACTGTTATGAGAAATTAGAAGCATGCTAGATGAGAATTGAAACAATGAATAAAACAAACCCACATATTCACAAAAATCGAATTAAATCGACCAAAGAAGGAATGAATACCTTGTAAGAAATCTGCCGACCAAGCTTCGAACTAAGATATGGAATTATTGAAGCCAAACGGGCTTTAATCAAGATGTTCTCGATTGAGAACACCTAGACTAAAGTCCCTTGGACTTCAATTACGGCTAACCCGGCTTGAATTGAGTTTCTTCAAAAATTAGGGTTCTTGGGCTCGGATTTGGGGCTTTTGCATTTTTGGTTAGATTCGAAGCAAACCAATGTCAATGGGAGTGTGGGGGAGGTGTGAGGAGACCGTGGTGTGAATTTGGGGTGATTTGGCATTGGTTCGAGTTTGACTCGAATCTTCAAATGAAGATTCGAGGAGCTCCGGCATGATTCGAGGTTAGTGGAGGCTGGGTTCGTGATGGGGGAGGTGAGGGGAAGGTTTTGGCATTGGTTTGGTGGTGATTGGCCTACCGGAACCGCCGTGAGGCGATTTCCGGCAGGCGGCGCAAGGCGGCGTTACGCTGGGTGTTTGAGAGCTCCTGAGGGAGATGAAGGGAGAGGGGGGGTCTGGCTTGGGGGGGCGGGGTAAGGAATGAGCCTTATATACGAGATACGAGATTGAATCCTGATCGTTGGATCATTTACGATCAACGATCAGGATCCCCTCACTTAAATCAAACGACGTCGTTTGGTTAAGATATAGTCTGAGTGTATATTGGAATTAAAGGATTAATCTGGGCCGTTGGATAATAAAATCCAACGGTCCAGATCGAATGCCACAATGATAGATGCTGGACGGATTGGGATTCGTTTGGGCCTGGCTTTCCTGGACTAAGCTATGGCCCAACTTGATCTCATTACTACACATATATATATGTACATGTATATATATATATATATATGCATACAATTATCCCACACAATTATATATCACCTAAAAATGTAAATCACATGACTTCGATATCAAACACTAAAAATGCAAAACTTAGCATATATTTTTTGTATTTTTTTTTTAATTTAAATAAATAAACGTGCACACAAAAGATAAAATAACACAAAATCACAAAAATCATACCCAACACGAAACTATTTTTATTTTTGAATTTTCCGGGAGTACTTCTCAAGTAAGGCAAAAATCACGTGCTCACAGCTGCCCCTCTTTGCGCGTAAACACGCAGAGTTTTCGTGCAAAGATAAATGAGCGGATATAAGCGATTTTTGCCCATTCGAACACTCCGTATGAAGCATTTTGGAAAAGTTTTGACCGAACCTTGCTTCAAAGGTCTCCTACATATCCCTGGCTAAAAGGGAATCAGGTCAATGTAGTTCGGGAAGTTCTGGTAGCTGGGACTACCAGCCTGCTGCGATCTCGCTGTTACTGCTGTTGCCGCTGTTACTGCTGTTACCACCGCTCAGCTGATTTCCTTGTTACACCGCATTAGGCAACGAAAAACAAGAAGCTAGACTAAGTTACAGTACTACAAGTTCTTATCTATCCCTTTTTAACTTGATCTTGTCGCGCTCCTTGCCATCCCGTCTGACTTGGCGTTCCTTCTGATGCTTCTTCTCTTCTTACGAACTTGGATTCATGCCGAAGATTTCTGTTTCCCTGACTTCAACTACAACTTCAAAACTAAATCGCCACTCCATTCTTCAGGCGGGCTCCCTGACTTCAACTACAACTTCGAAATTAAATCGCCACTCCATTCTTCAGGCGGGCTCCCTGACTTCAACTACAACTTCAAAATTAAATCGCCACTCCATTCTTCGGGCGGGCTCCCTGACTTCAACTACAACTTCAAAATTAAATCGCCACTCCATTTTTCAGGCGGGCTCCCTGACTTCAATTACAACTTCAAAATTAAATCGCCACTCCATTCTTCAGGCGGGCTCCCTGACTTCAATTACAACTTCAAAATTAAATCGCCACTCCATTCTTCGGGCGGGCTCCCTGACTTCAACTACTGCTTCAAAATTAAATTGCCACTCCATTCTTCAGGCGGGCTCCCCGACTTCAATTACAACTTCAAAATTAAATCGCCACTCCATTCTTCGGGCGGGCTCCCCGACTTCAATTACAACTTCAAAATTAAATCGCCACTCCATTCTTCGGGCGGGCTCCCCGACTTCAACTACACTTCAAAATTAAATTGCCACTCCATTCTTCGGGCGGGCTCCCCGACTTCAACTACACTTCAAAATTAAATTGCCACTCCATTCTTCGGGCGGGCTCCCCGACTTCAATTACAACTTCAAAATTAAATCGCCACTCCATTCTTCGGGCGGGCTCCCCGACTTCAATTACAACTTCAAAATTAAATCGCCACTCCATTCTTCAGGCGGGCTCCCCGACTTCAATTACAACTTCAAAATTAAATCGCCACTCCATTCTTCGAGCGGGCTCCCCGACTTTAACTATCGCTTCAAAATTAAGTCGCCACTCCATTCTTCGAGCGGGCTCCCCGACTTCAATTACAACTTCACCGATTTCATCCTATCTTGATTACCTTCCTTTGCCTCTTGTACCCCATCCTTGTTCCCGCATTACCTCTCGGACCACCTTCTCTTCTGAATTATCCTGTCTTGGAATTGCTTTCCCCGGTCGTATTACTTTTCTTCTGGCTGCTGGGGATATTTTTGGAACTGTTTACTCGCCTGCTGGGGGGTGATGCTGCTGAGGAAGTATTCTTTGTTTCCTTCACCCCTCATTCTCTTCCTTCTTCTCCTACCTCTTCGGGAACTCACGCTTTTGTTTCCTTGATCAAATTATAGGATGTAATACTGCTGGGGGAATCTCGAAGCCATTTTCTTTTTCCCACTGCTGGAGATGATACCCGGCTCAGAGATCACCCCATCTTGTGTTGCTTTCTACACTTATCCTCTGAGTCTTGCTTTCCAGAAAATTTTCGCAACAGGAGAAAATTTTCTGCCCCAGTGTGATAAACTTCTGGACGGTATGCTTTTCTGCCGTCGGACCCTCTTTTCCTGCTTTAAATCAAAGACAAATTGTTAGTTTCAAAAGGCCGCGAGTGGTCGTGCCACTCTTGTTGAGGCCATTCTCTTTCACCGCTTGGCCTCTCTCGAACTTTGAGGACGACGTTGACGCTTGCTTGGGAAGATGCTTTTTCCACGAACGACCTCTCATCTTTCCTTTTATTCCACTCTTTGGTTTGGTCCGACTCTTTTTAGCCGGTGATCTGTTGCGTGAAATCATCTTTCGGACATGCCACATGTGTCCATCATACTCCATAATTCTTGCGAACCTTCCACTCAGTCTGTCATCCCAATCTCACTATCGTAACGACTTCTGTCTCATTGCCTTGTTCCATGCCTACTCACTTTTCAATATACTGCTTTGGGAGACTTGGTAGTAAGCTTTGAAAAATCGATTTTTCGAAAATGAAAGAAAAGAAAAGAATACTGACCGCAAATGACAAAAGAAGAGAAAAACTTTTCTGAACTCAAAAAAAATAAGAAAACTTATCTGAATGTGTGCCCGATCCAATGTTATGCCGCGCCTTTGAGATTAAACTACCCAGTCTATTCATGTCAATCACTTTCTGATACCGCGTCCTGCTAGAGGTAAACGGATGTCCCAACCTTGTCTTATGCAGACATCTTGTAACCATCTCATCCTGCCACCTCACAGTGCCCTTCAAAGGGTTTTCACTAATGAGATTCTCTCATTTCTCTCTATCTCCCGTCGCCTTAAGGTGCCCGTAAAGGTTTTCACCGTAAGACTCTCTCATTTTACTTCTCTCAACTTCCTTCGCCTTAAGGTGCCCGCGAGGGTTTTCACCGTTAAGACTCTCTCATTTATGCTTTCTTTCCTTGCGGCGGGGTATCACCCCCGAGATTCCCTCTAGAGCGTTATCCCCTTTCGGCTTGCATCCCGGATTCAATCGAGGGTCGGGATGTCACTCTTGGCTTTCATTCACATGCCTTGGCACTCTTCAAATACTGATCGAGAGGTCTTTCTGGTTCTTAATATGGTTTCTGCGCGTGAGGCTGAAGAAAGGGGTTTAGCCTCAACGGTTAACTTATTACAACTTTCGGAATCCACACTATCTTTCAAACGAAACAATGACTTCTGCCCCAGTTTTGTTGCTTGGGGGATTTTTTGATTTTTATTTTATTATGACCGAGCCGTGTGGCGCCTACGTATCCTTCTTGAGGAATCAGGTCGAACGTAGTTCACTTTTTCTTGTATTTTTTTCTTTGTTTCTTTTTCTATTTCGTTACACATCTTCCTTGATGATTCCGAAAGAGGGTATATGAAAGAATAATTAAGGCTCAAATGGGGAAACAAAGGTTAAAGTGTTTGGGTAGTAGAAAAATTGCCTCTGTCATTTCATTCTCCGAAAAATGCCAAATACACACAAACGAAACCAAACGTTGACAAATGCATTAAAGAATTACACATAATATCTCTTAACCGCATCAGAATTGATAGCCATATCGGTGCATCTTCCCTCGACATCAGTCAGACATAGAGCGCCGTTGGATAATACTCTAGTCACCACAAAAGGTCCCTGCCAATTTGGAGCGAACTTGCCTTTCGCTTCGGCCTGATGGGGTAGAACTCTCTTCAGCACATGCTGTCCCACTTCAAATCTCCCGGGACGTACCTTCTTGTTATATGCTCTCGCCATTCTCTTTTGATACAATTGGCCGTGACATACTGCTGTCAATCTCTTTTCATCGATCAAGCTCAATTGCTCTAATCGGGTTTTGACCCACTCGTCGTCGTCAATCTCAGCTTCAGCGACAATTCGGAGGGATGGGATTTCAACTTCTGCCGGTATTACTGCTTCGGTCCCGTATACCAACAAGTAAGGAGTTGCACCTACCGAAGTCCGGACGGTAGTGCGATAACCCAACAGCGCAAATGGTAACTTTTCATGCCATTGCCTAGATCCTTCTACCATTTTCCTCAATATCTTCTTTATGTTCTTGTTTGCCGCCTCGACCGCACCATTTGCTTTTGGGCGATACGGTGTGGAATTTCGGTGTGTAATCTTGAACTGTTGACATACCTCTTTCATCAATCCACTGTTAAGATTTGCACCGTTATCCGTAATGATCATCTTTGGAATTCCAAACCTACAAATGATGTGGGAGTGTACGAAGTCCACTACCGCCTTCTTGGTCACTGATTTGAATGTTTTGGCCTCCACCCACTTGGTAAAATAATCAATCGTTACCAGAATGAACCTGTGACCATTGGAAGCCGCAGGCTCAATAGGTCCAATAACATCCATACCCCATGCGACAAACGGCCATGGCGCGGACATTGTATGCAATTCAGTCGGCGGAGAATGAATCAAATCTCCGTGTATCTGACACTGATGGCATCTTCGCACGAAACTTATACAATCCCGCTCCATAGTGAGCCAATAATATCCCGCTCGAAGAATCTTCTTTGCCAATACGTATCCGCTCATGTGTGGTCCGCAAACTCCCGAGTGTATATCCGTCATAACTGTTGTGGCTTGACTTGCATCTATACATCTCAATAATCCCAAGTCTGGGGTTCTTTTATACAGCACCCCTCCACTAAGGAAAAATCCGTTCGCCAAACGCCGAATAGCTCGCTTTTGATCTCCAGTTGCTTGTTCTGGGTATACTCCTAACCTGAGGTATTCCTTGACATCATGAAACCATGGCTCACCATCCACCTCTTCCTCTATCACATTACAATAAGCATGTTGGTTCCGGATCTGGATATGTAATGGATCGACACGAACCTTGTCCGGGTGATGCAACATTGATGCTAAAGTAGCCAACGCGTCGGCAACCTCATTATGCATCCTCGGGATGTGCCTGAATTCTACCGATCGAAAGCGTTTGGTCAAATCATGCAAACACTGACGATATGGGATAAGCTTTAAATCTCTGGTTTCCCATTCTCCCTGAATCTGATGTACTAGAAGGTCCGAGTCCCCCAAGACCAAGACGTCCCGTACATCCATGTCCACCGCTAATCGCAACCCCAAGATACATGCCTCGTACTCGGCCATATTATTGGTACAGTGAAAACGCAGTTGAGCAGTAACGGGATAATGATGTCCTGTTTCAGATATGAGCACAGCCCCTACTCCGACTCCTTTTGCGTTTGCCGCTCCATCGAAGAAGAGCTTCCATCCTGGATCCTTGGTTAGTTCCAACCCCTCAATCTGCAATACTTCCTCATCCGGAAAATACATCCTCAAAGGTTCGTATTCGTCATCAACGGGATTTTCAGCTAAGTGATCGGCCAGGGCTTGAGCTTTCATAGCCGTCCTTGTCACGTATATGATGTCGAACTCCGTAAGTAATATTTGCCATTTTGCTAACCTCCCCGTAGGCATAGGTTTCTGGAAAATATACTTCAACGGATCCAAACGCGAAATGAGGTAAGTGGTGTAAGAAGACAATTAGTGTTTCAGCTTTTGGGCTACCCAAGTCATGGCGCAACATGTCTTTTCTAGATGAGTGTACTTGACCTCGTGGACTGTGAATTTCTTACTGAGGTAGTAAATGGCCCGTTCCTTCCTGCCAGTAAGATCATGCTGCCCCAGTACGCAGCCAAACGAATTCTCCAAGACCGTCAGATAAAGAATCAGGGGTCTACCTGGCTCAGGCGGAACTAGTACGGGTGGATTTGACAGATACCCTTTGATCCGGTCAAACGCTTCCTGACATTCTGCCGTCCATTCTATCGCAGCGTCTTTCTTCAATAGGCGGAATATGGGTTCACAAGTTGCCGTAAGTTGGGCAATAAACCTACTGATGTAATTCAACCTTCCCAACAGACTCATTACCTCTGTTTTATTCTTCGGCGGGGCTAACTCCTGAATGGACTTGATTTTGGAGGGATCCAGCTCAATGCCCCGTCGGCTGACGATGAATCCTAGCAACTTTCCTGACGGAACTCCGAATGCACATTTGGCCGGATTGAGCTTGATGTCGTATCTTCGAAGTCTTTGAAAGAACTTCCTGAGGTCAGCAACATGGTCCTCTTGACGTCTGGATTTCACGATCACATCATCCACGTACACTTCAATTTCCTTGTGTATCATGTCATGGAATACCGTAGTCATCGCCCTCATATATGTTGCTCCCGCATTCTTCAAACCAAACGGCATCACTCGGTAGCAATAAGTCCCCCACGGTGTGATAAAAGCCGTCTTTTCTGCGTCCTCTTCATCCATCAAAATCTGATGATATCCCGCATAACAGTCCACAAAGGATCCAATTTCGCGTCCGGCACAATTATCAATCAGGATATGGATATTGGGAAGTGGGAAATTATCCTTAGGACTTGCCTTGTTGAGATTGCGATAGTCCACGCATACCCCGATCTTTCCGTCTTTCTTTGGCACCGGCACTACGTTAGCCAACCATTCAGGGTATCGAGTGACACGAATGACTTTCGCCTGCAACTGCTTGGTTACCTCCTCCTTAATCTTCACACTCATCTCCGTCTTGAATTTCCGCAGCTTTTGCTTGACGGGAGGATATGCCGGATCGGTGGGTAATCTATGAACCACTAGATCAGTGCTGAGTCCTGGCATGTCGTCGTACGACCATGCGAAAATGTCTTTAAACTCCATGAGTGTTTTGATCAACTCTTCTCTCAGATTGGGTTCAATATGGACACTTATTCGGGTTTCTTTGACGTCATCCGCATTCCCCAGATTAACGGCCTCGGTATCATTTAAATTTGGTTTGGGTTTTTCCTCGAAGTGACTTAATTCTTCACCGATTTCTTCTACGGCTTCATCATCGCCGTACTCCGACTCACTCTCGTCACTTCTTATTTCATGTGTTATTATTTCCAAACCCGATTGACTTTCTAGACTGGGTTGATTAATCTTTAAGCACGCCATATCATTAAGATCAGTTGCAAGAAGGCTGTTCAGAAAAGTAAAAAGAAGAAAAGATAAACAAAATTAGACACGAAGGAACCAAATTTCATTGATGGGAGTTGTACAAAGGGAAAACAACTGCAAACTAAAAAAAAAATGAACAAAACAAACGGGATTTTACTCCGGGGACAAACCCCCAACACAACATTTCGAAAGAAAAACAATCCAAGACAAACTACCAAGACTCCTTCCGGACAGGGAGAGGAGTAGCCTTCCAGTTATTCAATTTTTCCTTTGGTCCCACAAATTGTATCTCGGCGTGACTAGATCCTTCACCGTCCTCGAGCATGCATACATCTGTGAATAGGTCCTCGAACTTCCTGAAGAACTCTTCATCTGGCCTGATCGTAGGACCGGGAATCTTTGTCGCTGGATGTCCTCTTGCTCCGGACCTGATAAAAGATTGGGAAAGGCGTGGAACAGGTTTTGAGAGCACCCATGTCTTCTGCTTACTCTTCTTTGCTCGCCGGATGTCCTCCGAGGTTGGCTGGAATCCCAAGCCGAAGGTTCCCAAGTTCTCGACCACCGATACCGGTTGTATGATTCCTTGCAGAGATGCACCTAGACCTTTACCGGGTACGAAACCATGTCGCAACATTTCATGCGCCACCATGACATCCGCAGTAATTGTTCTGTCGCCGGGAATGCATTCCCCTTCCGGAACTCGATTGGCGGACACCACATCGCAGACCTGATACACCCACGGCCCAACATCCTCTTCTGTTTCAACAAAGGGAATGATGGTGCCTGATTGTGGATCGTTCTCTCCATGGACGACGATCTCCTGCTGGTCCCATTCAAACTTGACGAGCTGGTGTAAGCTGGATGGAACTGCTCTTGCGGCATGAATCCATGGTCGCCCTATTAGGAGGTTATATGACACCACCATGTCCAGCACCTGGAATTCCATGGTGAACTCCACTGGCCCAATTGTCAAGATCAACACTATGTCACCAACCGACGCTTTGCCTCCTCCGTCAAACCCTCGAACACATACCCTATTCTCGCGTACCCTGCCGATGTCTACTTTTAATTTGCCCAGTGTAGAGAGAGGACAAATGTTAGCACTGGACCCATTATCGACCAAGACTTTGGTAACCACCGCCTCTTCACACTTCACCGTAAGATATAAAGCCCTGTTATGCTCAGTGCCTTCCTCAGGCAACTCGTCATCGGTGAAGGTGATCCGATTTGCTTCGAAGATCCTATTGGTGATCTTCTCCAAATGGCTCACCGAGATTTTATCCGGTACATGTGCCTCATTCAGGACTTTCATCAATGCTTGCCGATGTTCTTCAGAATGTATCAGCAAGGATAGCAATGATATTTGCGCCGGAGTCTTCTTCAACTGCTCTAAGACGGAGTAGTCGTGCAGCTTCATCTTTTTCAAGAATTCTTCTGCTTCTTCATCAGTGACCGGCTTTTTCAATACTGCCGGAGTGGTCTTCCTCAATTCCGCAAGGGCAAAACATCTCCCCGAGCGGGTCAACCCTTGGGCTTCACAAACTTCCTCTTTCACCTCCTTTCCTCTATAGGTCGTTGTAATCCGAGCATAATTCCATGGGACAGCCCGGCTATCGGTTACTGGCAACTGTGTTGCCGGCTGGATGATGAAAGGATCCATTCGAACGCCTGCTACTGTCAAGATGGGCTTGATTGCTGCCCCCGGTACAACTATCTTGGCCGGCTTCACCGGTACTTCGTTCACACTTTCCTTTCCTGCTTCCGACTCTCCTGGTATGTCCTTCTTGCAACTGGGCGACTCATCAATTCCTGCCCCGCTAGACTTAATCATCATTACAGTCTGAGAGGCTTTCTCCTTTCCTTCCTCCGCCCGTACCAACTCGATCATATTGGTCTCATGATGAGTCGGAAGCGGGTTTTGGTTGATGTTGGGCTCTGTTGGAGTCTGGACCTCGATCCTGCGGGTGTCAATAAGCTCCTGGATGGCCGTCTTCAGCCTCCAACACTTTTCTGTATCATGTCCCGGACATCCCGAGCAGTAGGCACAATTCACTGAATGGTCCAGGTTCTTCGGAAGAGGGTTTGGCAACTTAGCTTCAACCGGATTCAGCAACCCTACCTGCTTTAACCGGTGGAACAGACTAGTGTAAGACTCTCCTAAGGGAGTGAAAGTCTTTGGCCTCGGCGCCCTGTCGCCCCTGAATGCCTGGTTCGGACGGAAACTCGCGCCCGAGGGGTTTCTGTAAGCTCTTGGGGGTGGATGATTGTTCTGGGGGTTGGGTGCACGCCACGGTGCATGAACGGGAGGTGCGGAATAGGACTGTGCATGGTGGACAGTAAAATGGGGATCAGGTGCGGGATAGTAATGTTGCGGGTGGCTATATGGGCTGTGAGAGTAATTTTGGTGGTGAGGTCGGGGTGGGCTATATTGGGGTGCGGGGCCTCTATTTCTGAACCATGCCCCGGACTCGACGGCCGCAACTTCCTCTCTCCTCTTTTTCCCCAGTACTCCTCCAGTACCACTTTGGATAGCCTGAGTGGTGGCTTTCAGTGCCGAGTAACTCATGATCTTGTTGGCCTTCAAACCTTCCTCGATCATACCCCCCATTTTTATCACCTCAGTGAATGATTTGCCTACGGACGTTACCAGATGTCCGAAGTAGGTGGGCTCTAATGTCTGCAAGAAGTAGTCCACCATCTCGCTCTCTCTCATCGGTGGATCCACCCTGGCCGCCTGTTCCCTCCATCGGAAACCAAATTCCCTGAAGCTTTCAGCAGGCTTCTTCTCTAATTTTAGCAATGATAGGCGGTCGGGGATTATCTCAAGATTGTATTGGAACTGGCCGATAAAAGCTTGAGCCAAATCATCCCACGTAAACCATCTATTGGGATCCTGTCTAGTGTACCACTCCAACGCCGATCCTCCCAGACTCTGGCCGAAGTAGGCTATCAGAAGCTCGTCCCGTCCTCCGGCCCCTCTCATTTTACTGCAAAACCCTCGGAGGTGGGCTACTGGGTCGCCATGCCCCTCGTATAGGTCGAATTTGGGCATTTTGAACCCTGCTGGCAACTGGACGTCCGGAAATGGACATAGATCTTTATAGGCGACGCTGACCTGGTTGCCCAAACCGTGCATGTTCCTGAAGGACTGCTCCAGGCTTTTAACTTTTCTGACAACTTCCTCGTGTTCCGAACTTTGGAAGTGTTTTTCCGGTTCTGCCGGATTATCCCAGTGGGGTGTATGTGATTGTGGTTCAGGAGCCCTGAAAGTAGGCTCTGGAGGATAGTAAGAGTTGTCATGGATCTGAACATATGGCTCGCCGGCCGGCCTTTGCAGAGGAGCAGGTGGAGGTGCTACAAAAACGGGGGTGACTGGAGGAGGATTTGGTTTGGCTGGTGGAATGTGGGCGGCATATGGATTTTCCCCCTGAAAGTATGGATAGCTCGGGGCGCTTGTTGAAGGATCGATGGGCGGATGTTCCGGAGCTGAGGCGAGAGTAGGACGGTTTGGTGAAGACTGTTCCCTGGCCCAGGCCAGGTGCATCTCTGTTATCTGTTGTTTTAACCGGTCTACCTCTTCCTTCATGATTTGTAGCTCGGACTTTTCTTCCTCGAGACTCTTGCCAGAACTAGACATGCTTACTGTAACCGGTCCTTTGGATCTAGTACGGTAGTGATGGCTGGCCAGTATATTCTGTCAAACCAACTGCTAAACTTTCTGGAATACGCAACAAACTTGTTAGTTCACCGAGTTTGACAGATATGTTATAGCACGTTGGATGCAATGCATCTAACCAAATAACCCTTTCTACGTGTACTCTTTAACATGCGTCATTCCGGCCCTTTTTCTTTTCTTTCTTTTTCTTCTCTTTTTTTTTTCTTTTTCGACTATCTTTGTAAGCCTTTATTGTTATTTAACCTATGGATTCCTTTCTTTTTTAGTGGTGGTCGAATCTTATGTGGATTGCCTACGTATCACGACCCCGCGTGAATCAGACCGAGCGTAGTTCTGGTAACAAGATTGTGGCAAAATTCAGTAACTTTTATATCAAATAAAACCGTGTAGTTACAAAACACGTCTTACAACAATCAACAAAACAAAAGAAAATGCTTGACCGGGGAAAGTAAAGATAGAACTGCCAACTGGCTTGACTCAATATTTCAAGATACATTTTCAATCAAAAATCTAATGCCCTAAAACTCCTGGGGGCCTGCGAGGCATCATTCGGCCTTGCCGCGGGCCTTGGTGTGAGGTCCTTGTGCAGTTCCCTCAACTCTTCCATGATCCGATGAACATAACCCATAATTGAAGTGAAAAGGTCGGCGCGGGGCATTCGTTCACAAGCTAGGCACTTCATGGTGACATAGTGCCCGATTTCTCCAATTCTATCCTTGATCATGTCCCTTTCTCCGAGTAGCCGCTCTATTTGCTGATTTTTCGCCCCCAATCTTCGAGCATTGTTGGTGACTTGATCTAGGAGCCTATCCACTTGTCCTTGCAGCCGGGCCATCAAATTGTGGCAGCGGTCGAGGTCTGCTCTGGCATCTTGGGCTTGCTTGAAAACCCGCTCCCTAAGGACAACATTTGCTTCTCTCAAGCTAGTGATGATATCAGTGTAATCTTCTTCCACCCGCTTTAGGTGAAGTGCATGTTGATGTGCCTCCTTTTTCCAGCTAGCACGGATCCTCGTTATTTGGGCTTTTGACTCGTCCAATTCTCTTTGGGTGTCGGTGACTTGGCTTCTCAAACCCCTTATCAATTTTTCGTCGGCCCGACTCCTCGCCTGTCTGTCCGCATCTCTTTTCATTTGCTGGATTTGAGCTCTCAAGAAGTCATTTTCTTGTGCCAACTTCTTTTTGTCTCCTTCGTCGGTGGCGGCTTGCATGTTCTTCTCGAATTGGAGGTCCCGGACCTGCTGTTCTATCCTGCCAATCTTCGTCCTGTATCCCTCCTCCTTTGCTAACCAATCCCATTGTTCCCGTGAATCTTCCGTGAATTGTTGGACATGGGCTCTTTTAGAACATTTCCGACGAATCTGAAATCTTTTCCCGAACCACACGTTGTACTTTGGGTCCACCTCTCCCTTAGATAGTTCCCGGACCATGGTTTTAGGCTCAAGGAACCGACATTCGTGCCACAGCCTTCTAACCTTCTCTTCGGGGAAGACAACTCCCGGGCTCAACTCAATGGCGTACTTCCTTAGGTCTTGATCGGTAGGAATAACCTGAAACCTTCCTAGTTGACGTAATACACGGTGAGGGACATATGGTTGGACACCGCGGATTCCCATCAGAAGGATATAACACTCCTCGGCTGCCATATATATTACTTCAGTATCGGGTAACCACCCGAATGCCCATTCAATCCGATCGGCTTCTATTGAGCTCAGTCGTGCAAGCCATGCCTCGACGCCTTCAGGGAATACAGCACCCATCATCCGTTCTTCGAAACCCCTGATACAGTTTTTTCCCGGTCAACCCATGGTTCATGTATTGTGTTCGGTGATGGAGGTGTTCTTGCATCCATAGTTGAAGTAACAGATTGCAACCTTGGAAGAAATTGCCCCCTTCTCGGCATACGGTCAAGGCTCGATAGATTTCGGACAAAACCAAAGGGACCACAGTGCTGGTAGTCTTTTTGATTGCAACATCGGCTATTCCTACCAGACTTATCTCTATCTTCTTATCTTCACGCGGACAAATCACAACCCCCAAGAATGTCGTTAGGAATGCTAGAATTCGTCTGGCCTCCCACTTGGTTCTATTCCCTGCGTGAGTCAGTCCAAGGTTTGACTCTTCAAAACCCCGAGGAGCGCCGTACCGTTGATATAAGAATTGGAGATCGCAACACCCTTTCAGCAGATCATCATTTTTCACCTTCCGACTAATGCTCAGCAAATCCAGAAACCCATGTGGGGATACCGGTCTTGGTGAGAGCAGGTATTGCCCTCTTAATTTCCCATTCAGTCCTGCATAGCCCGCAATTTCCTCTAATGTGGGTGTCAATTCGAAGTCAACAAAACGGAACACATTGCGGGTCGGATCCCAGAAAGATACCAGTGCCTTGATGATGTCCTCCCTTGGCTCGATATTCAACAGATCAACCAAACCTCCCAAAATTCTCCCTACAACCTTTTTGCTACTGTCTTCCAAATCGTTCCACCATATACGGAGCTGCTGAGGGACCTCACTAAAGATTGAAAATGATTTATTCCGATTCGTGCTCATCCTGCACATTTATTAAGGTGATTTAAATAAGAAAACAACTTTGTTTTGCTAAAAATAAAAAAAAAATCAGTTTTCAATCACGGCCTTTCAACGTCTCGGGGACGAAGGCTTTTAAGGCCGTGGGGTAAATTGATCGAAATCAAAATTGACCCAAAGGTGGCCGTTTATATGAAATTAGCCTTCCGGCGTCTCTTTCGGGAACATTCGGCTATTTTTAAAAACGGCGTCACCGACTCATTTAGTACAAAAGTTAGTTTTGATTTTTCAAAAGGTGAAGTTGGACCTGATGGAGGTTGCCTACGTATCTCACATCCAATGAGAATCAAACCCACGTAGTTCGGTTTTGACGAAACAAACGACATCATTTATTTATTCATTTTACTAAAGGAAAACAAATAGGCTATTTCTATCTTAAGAACAAAACACATTTTTTCTTTTTTCTTTTTTTTTTTTTTTTTTTTTTTTTTTTTTTTAATCTCTAAAAGCCGGTCAGCATGCAAGTCTATAACAGATAAATGCGCAAGACAAACAGGATGCAGCAGGATAGTCTGTTCATTTCAGGTCACCTGTCCTAGACGGACCCAACCCCTGTGTTGAGTCCCCTAAGCCAAAATGCGGCATGATGCAAATAAACGTTTCCTACTAGGGATCCGGCATGAAGCTTTGTTATTCTAGGTTTAAAAACCTGGGTTTATCTGTTCTAGACTTGGCTTACCCGAGCGGACAGCTCGAGCCGAGGAGGAGGCAGCAACCCGGGAATACATAAGCTTCACCGGTTTTGCAACTTATCCAAACCTCGTTCTAAAATGGGAATTAGACACTATACAGAAAAGAAGTCACACGAAGTGCACCCTTCTTCATGATTTAGAAGACTCGGAGAGGAGATTGGTTCCGGCACAATTTATATGTACAGTTCACAAAATATCAAAGCAGTAAAAACAACATTTGCACATTGATGCCAACATGTAAAAGAATCGGATAATAAAATATGCCAAATACAACAGTTATTCCGAGCTCGAATTCTAAAGATCTCCCCAGCAGAGTCGCCAGAGCTGTCACACCTCTTTTTTACGCCCCCGCAAGGATGCAAAGAGTTTTTCCAATTAAAGGACAATCGAGATGGGATGCATTTTAATTATTTCGGAGTCGCCACTTGGGAGATTTATGGTGTCCCAAGTCACCGGTTAAATCCCGAATCGAGGAAAAGAATGACTCTATTTAACAGTCCGCGAACCGGAAATCCGGATAAGGAATTCTATTAACCCGGGAGAAGGTATTAGGCATTCCCGAATTCCGTGGTTCTAGCACGGTCGCTCAAATGTCGTGTTTGGCTTATCTATCTGCTTTTTACAATTATGTACTTAGTGCAAGTTAATATCCCTTTACCGCTTTTATTATTGGTTGTGATTTAAGAAAGAGAAAGTTGCTTAAAAATATGCTTTCGAATCACGTCACATGAAATGCACCCGGATCCTCGACATATCTTCATTCAACATTTCGGGGTTTGGATTTGGGTCGCATGAAATGCACACCCGTATTTAAAAGATAGAACTAAAATATGCGCCCGGATCGACTACTTATTTACACTGTAATATTCGTTAAGAAACGACGCGTCTCAAAATCTAAGTATTTCATATGTACATTTAGGACGGCTATGTGATTAGCGTAATTATTGGGCGAGGCGCACCTTTGATTCAAATATAAGGCAAACTACATCCCACTGTATCTTACTTAAGAGTTGATCCCAAATTATTTAAAACTTGCTACGAACCACACCACATGAAATGCGCCTGTGTTCCTGACACGCTTTGTTTACTCTTGCCCAAAATTGGGGTCGGGTCACATGAAATGCGCCCCCGACTCTTTTTTAATCTAATTACGTCATTCCGTTGAGTAACAACTCCCTAGCTAATCTTGCTTTTAGCATAAGGTCTAACGTTAACAGATTTGGAGATTGCACACACGAGCAGAGAAGATTGAATAGAGGTACAGCAGACTAATTCAGGTTTACGTGCTTATCTAACGACAGTGTATCTTTGGCCTAGCTACACTTTTCCATAACCAAGACTAGCAATACAAGCTTAATTGGAGAATAACAGAATGTAATCAAACATAAGAACTTTAAACGACTACATGTTTCAATAGACTTTATGCATAAGCTTCAAACTTCATTCTTTTCGAACCAAGGAACTACAATAACAGAGGTGTGTACCTGGAATGCGGAAGAACAAGGAAGAGTGAGCAATGGCAATGCAGCAACAGCAACAAGAACAGTAACAGGAGCAACAATCAAAGACCAATAACAACCACAGTAAACCAACAGCAACAACAACCAGTGAATCAACTACGACCCAACAACCAACAGTAATCGAACTTTATCAATCACTGAATTAGTGACTAAAACTTGAACCCAAGCAGCAATAAACAACCAGGCAGCAACAAACACTAATACACCAGTAGCAAACTGGACCAGCCTCAACAATACTGGACCAGCAACAAATTTGGACCAAGTAGTAACAACACACAGCAACAACTAGTGCCCTACAGCAGCAACAAACGACCAAGAGCCACAAACTGGACCAGCAGCACCCAAATGAATACAACAGTAGCAACAACTAGTGGCAGCACTCAACTAAACCAATAGCAAACACTTCCAGTGGCAGCAATCAAGTGAACCAGCAGCACATACTAGAGCTATCGCAACACTCAACCACTGAACCAGCTAAAACAATGGCTCAGCACTACCAATAACACAAGAACAACAACAAACCAGCGACCAAATACTCAGCCACTGGATAGAAACACACGACACTGTCCAGAGGCCAATGAAACAGTAGCCTCTTTTGTATCTTTCTATATGTGTATCCTTGTATCTATTTTTCTTCAGGTGCTCTAGTTACTCTCAGCTCTCTCTAGCGATGACTCTGTTTTCTCCAGGTATATGCCTGTTATCACTGTTTTATCTCCTCTCCAGGTATTCTAGTCCCTACTGTATGTATATCCCCCTCTCTATGCTGTTAGCCCCCTTATACTTATAGCTAAGAGGACTCCTAAAAACCAGAAGATTCAGGAACTCCCCTCTGCCCATCCCTATTCCCTGAACCCCACTACCTACTGTCCAAAGTATGGACTCAGCATTAAACAATGCTGGTGGCAGGAGCCTCAGTGGGATGCCCTGCTGTGCAGGTTCCACTAGCCCTTGTATGGGTGTGTGATTAAACAATTAACCTATTAACTACAACCAATTATCCCCCTTTAATCTGAATCAAACAGTAATAAGCCCTACACCAATGAATTGCATCAGGCAGATTCAGGGATCAATACTACGAACTAATTCCTTAACGACTTTAATCACATTGAACCTATGATTCATTTTAACTACTGAAAACAGAGAGAATTGGCCAAATAAAAGGCCTCAAAGGAGGATAACAGGTCGACTGTTATGAGAAATTAGAAGCATGCTAGATGAGAATTGAAACAATGAATAAAACAAACCCACATATTCACAAAAATCGAATTAAATCGACCAAAGAAGGAATGAATACCTTGTAAGAAATCTGCCGACCAAGCTTCGAACTAAGATATGGAATTATTGAAGCCAAACGGGCTTTAATCAAGATGTTCTCGATTGAGAACACCTAGACTAAAGTCCCTTGGACTTCAATTACGGCTAACCCGGCTTGAATTGAGTTTCTTCAAAAATTAGGGTTCTTGGGCTCGGATTTGGGGCTTTTGCATTTTTGGTTAGATTCGAAGCAAACCAATGTCAATGGGAGTGTGGGGGAGGTGTGAGGAGACTGTGGTGTGAATTTGGGGTGATTTGGCATTGGTTCGAGTTTGACTCGAATCTTCAAATGAAGATTCGAGGAGCTCCGGCATGATTCGAGGTTAGTGGAGGCCGGATCCGTGATGGGGGAGGTGAGGGGAAGGTTTTGGCATTGGTTTGGTGGTGATTGGCCTACCGGAACCGCCGTGAGGCGATTTCCGGCAGGCGGCGCAAGGCGGCGTTACGCTGGGTGTTTGAGAGCTCCTGAGGGAGATGAAGGGAGAGGGGGGGGTCTGGCTTGGGGGGGCGGGGTAAGGAATGAGCCTTATATACGAGATACGAGATTGAATCCTGATCGTTGGATCATTTACGATCAACGATCAGGATCCCCTCACTTAAATCAAACGACGTCGTTTGGTTAAGATATAGTCTGAGTGTATATTGGAATTAAAGGATTAATCTGGGCCGTTGGATAATAAAATCCAACGGTCCAGATCGAATGCCACAATGATAGATGCTGGACGGATTGGGATTCGTTTGGGCCTGGCTTTCCTGGACTAAGCTATGGCCCAACTTGATCTCATTACTACACATATATATATGTACATGTATATATATATATATATATATATATGCATACAATTATCCCACACAATTATATATCACCTAAAAATGTAAATCACATGACTTCGATATCAAACACTAAAAATGCAAAACTTAGCATATATTTTTTGTATTTTTTTTTTAATTTAAATAAATAAACGTGCACACAAAAGATAAAATAACACAAAATCACAAAAATCATACCCAACACGAAACTATTTTTATTTTTGAATTTTCTGGGAGTACTTCTCAAGTAAGGAACACGGCAGAACACACAGGACTTCTAAGTCCATAATGTCATATTTTGAAACATCATTAACAAGAATAAGAAGGAAAGAGGAGAACCTGAGATTGCAAAATTCTTCAACTAATTAGTTTGAAATTGAATACAAGTGGGCTCGTCACTGAAACTTGAAGTAACAGCCGCAAACAAACATGAATCAAATCAATAATGTACAGAAGTAGATGAACCACGAACCAGAATTTGACCTCAAATGTACCACAGAAACTCAAATCAACACCTCGATTCAATTTGCGACGAACACACACAAATAAATTCAGTCGGGCAGAATGGAAAACATCTCCATTTTTTGAATACCAAAACCAAAAGAAGAAACTAAAATATTTTTTTGGAATTTTTCTGATTTTTTGTTTTGAAATGAAAAAGTGATTCGAACAAGATGCAATTCGAATTTCAACTATATTCTTGTGTTTTTTTTTCGAATGCCCAGAAACAAAAAATTTCGAGAAGAAGCCAAGAACCCTAGTTTTTTTTTCACTGTCGTTTCTTCAATTTTTGTTCACCCCCTAGAACCCTATATATAAGACGCCTAGAAACTTCTATCCTTCTTCACCAAGAAATCCCCAAAAGAAAAATCCTCCAAAAATCCGAAAATCCCTTTCAAAAATATCCCCAACTCTGATTTTCTTTTTGCGAACGATTTTGGGGTAAATGGAAGGCCACGATTGATCCATAATCAATCCATGGCTCCCATTAATCTGAAAATCGCTCTCAAAATGTTCTTGTTGGCAGATGTCGTTGTGGATTCGGCTGATGTGGAAGAAATATGAGAGGAGGGGACCATGTAATGGTTTGGGGAATATTTTGGTGGTTTTGGTGGGGATTTCGCGGCAGAAATGGGGTGAAGAGAAGGGGACGGCCCGGAGCTTGTCTTTAGGTTTAGGATTAGGGTTTTTTTTTGGGAGATATGAGGGTTAATGTATTGGGTGTGGGGATTAATATTGGCCGTTAGATGACAATTGGTTGATGGCTGAGATTTGAAGGGGAAATTGGGGCGTGTCAGACGGGTAAAAGCATTGGGCTACCAAGATTTGGGCCTCTTTTTTGGGTAAAATGGGGCTTCAAAATTTGGATTTCTTTAATTTAAGAGGTCAATTAAATAATAAACTCAATTTAAAGTAAGAACTAAACTAATTTTAATTAATATATATATATATATATATATATATATATATATATATATATATATATATATATATATATATATATATATATATATATATATATATATATATATATATATATATATATATATATATATATATATATATATATATATATATATATATATATATATATATATATATATATATATATATATATATATATATATATATATATATATATATATATATATATATATAAATAGAAATGGATGGAACATGAAACTATTTTGTATTTTTTATATTTTCTTTTAATTTTTGTGCCTTAAAAATAGAACTAAAATTAATAATAAAGTAAAATCCTATAGAAATAAACCTGAATAAATAACCTAAAAAAAATACTAGGATGAATCAAGGTGATTCTAATGCGCGGGTCAAAATTACATGCCTACAGCTGCCCCTCTTTGACGGGAAACACGGAGTGTTTTCAGACAAAGACCGACTAGATAGGATTTTTGACCTGACCCTTATTTAAAGACCAACTAGAAGAAAAGAGAATGTGACCGAGCTCCGGTATCTGAGCTGCCTACATATCCTCGGCTATAGAGGAATCATGCCACGTGTAGTTCAGAAGTGAATGAGATGATGGAGTTTACCGAGGTGGCGAGTCGAGCCGAGTGCCATCGAGGTTCCAGTCCGCGGTTCCTGCCATTACATCAAAAATAAAAGGAGAAGTTACAATGAAAAATAAAGAAAAATACAATATCCTATCTACTTTTGTCTTGAATCTGCCTTGAATCTCTTCTTCATCTTCAACATGAGATTTAAAGTGGATCATATTCTTCCGGCGTGCTCCTGACGCTTCTTGAATTTGTGAATTGAAAGTAACTTTGAAATGAATTCCCTCGTTATCCAGGTGGGCGCCTGATTACCAAAACTTGAAATGTATTCCCTTGTTATCCAGGTGGGCGCCTGACATTACAACAAAACAAACAAAACAAAAGAAATTTTTCTGCCCCAGTTTGGGATTCGGGCATAAATGTGAATGTTAATTGGATCATGCTACCTACGAAGCTCTCAGAGTTTGAAAGTTAGATCCCATTATCCAGGAGGGTCCTGAAAATTCTAAAATTAAATCCCACTATCCAGGAGGGTCCTGAGAATTCTAAAATTATATCCCATTATCCAAGAGGGCCCTGAGAACTCTAAAATTAAATCTCATTATCCAGGAGGGTCCTGAAAATTCTAAAATTAAATCCCATTATCCAGGAGGGTCCTGAAAAATCTAAAACTAAATCCCATTATCCAGGAGGGTCTTGAAAACTCTAAAATTAAATCCCATTATCCAGGAGGGTCATGAAAATTCTAAAACTAAATCCCATTATTCAAGAGGGTCTTGAGAACTCTAAAATTAAATCCCATTATCCAGGAGGGTGCTGAGAACTTTAAATTAAATCTCATTATCCAGGAGGGTCCTGAAAACTTTAAACTAAATCCCATTATCCAGGAGGGTCCCGAGAACTCTAAAATTAAATTCCATTATCCAGGAGGGTCCTTAGAACTTTAAATTAAATCCCATTATCCCGGAGGTTCCTGAGAACTTTAAACAAAATCCCATTATCCAGGAGGGCCCTGAAAACTCTAAAATTAAATATCATTATCCAAGAGGGTCCTAAAAATTCCAAAATTAAATCCCATTATCCAGGAGGTTCCTGAAAATTCTAAAACTAAATCCCATTATCCAGGAGGGTCCTGAAAACTTTTAAAATAAATCCCATTATCCAGGAGGGTCCTGAAAATTCTAAAACTAAATCCCATTATCCAGGAGGGTCCTGAAAACTTTTAAAATTAATCCCATTATCCAGGAGGGTCCTGAAAATTCTAAAATTAAATCCCATTATCCAGGAGGGTCCTTAGAATTCTAAAACTAAATCCCATTATATCCAGGAGGGTCCTGAAAATTCAAAAACTAAATCCCATTATCCAGGAGGGTCCCGAAAATTCTAAAATTAAATCCCATTATCCAGGAGGGTCCTGAAAATTCTAAAACTAAATCTCATTATCCAGGAGGGTCCTTGAAAATTCTAAAATTAAATCCCATTATCCAGGAGGGTCCTGAAAATTCTAAAATTAAATCTCATTATCCAGGAGGGTCCTGAAAATTCTAAAATTAAATCCCATTATCCAGGAGGGTCCTGAGAATTCTAAAACTAAATCCTCATTATCCATGAGGGTCCTGAAAATTCTAAAATTAAATCCCATTATCCAGGAGGGTCCTGAGAACTCTAAACTAAATCCCATTATCCAAGAGGGTCCTGAAAATTCTAAAATTATATTCCATTATCCAGGAGGGTCCTGATAACTCTAAAATTAAATCTCATTATCCAGGAGGGTCCCGAGAATTCTAAAATTAAATCCCATTATCCATGAGGGTCCCGAGAATTCTAAAATAAATTCCATTATCCAGGAGGGTCCTGAGAACTTTTAAAATTAAATCTCATTATCCAGGATAGTCCTGAAAACTTTAAAATTAAATCCCATTATCCAGGAGGGTCCTGAAAATTCTAAAATTAAATCTCATTATCTAGGAGGGTCCTGAAAATTCAAAAACTAAATCCCATTATCCAGGAGGGTCCTGAAAACTCTAAAATTAAAACCCATTATCCAGGAGGGTCCTGAAAATTCTAAAATTAAATCCCATTATCTAGGAGGGTCCTGAAAACTTAAAATTAAATCCCATTATCCAGGAGGGTCCTGAAAATGCTAAAATTAAATCCCATTATCCAGGAGGGTCCTGAAAATTCAAAAATTAACTTACCCGAGCCACGCTCACATCTTGGAGGATTCTGAATATAATTTTGCTCCCTGAACCATGCTTTTCCCATAGGAGGTCCATGTGGACTTAAAAATTTCTTGCCCGTGCTTCAGACAAATAAAATCTTGTTAGTTTGAAAATGTGGTTAGTTTGTGGCATCATTGCTGAGTGTCTGCTTCTGCCATTGCCGTGCTTCATTCCGATTAGCTGCTTCGGGCTAGCAAGGAGTTGTTTGACCTTTTGATTGGAATTTGACCACAAAACCTCTTACACTCACTTGTTGCATCATATTTCCACTCCAAAAGCTTCTGAGTCCTTGCATTTTATCAAAATTCAAGATTCAATTGATTTCCTGAACCCTGGTTATCACCATACTCTTATTCTAAAATGTCAATTGTGATGCGCCTGGCCGGGTTCCACTTTATGCAACTCAGAAGCTGGTAGTATGCTTTGAAATCCTTTCCTGCTTGTTTGACTAAGGCTACCTCGAAAGAAACTCATAAAGATAGACTGAAAGAGTAAAGTGAAATGACTTTTGACAAAAGGAATATAGGAAAATTTTGAACACTAATGACTAGATGAAGAAGAATGAGAAAAGAAGACTTATCTGAGGGGAGGTAGCCAGCTCCAATGATCATGACATGCATTTAAGACTGATCAGCCTAATCCGTCCCACCAATCATATTTCACCTTATGTCGTGCCTTCATACCTCAAATCGGGCTTTCACTTATTTGACTCCACTGTATAGCCATGAACCTCATTCGACTTGTAGTGCCCTGAAGGGTTTTCACTAACAAGCCTCTCTCATTTGTTTATCTCTCAACTCACCATCGCCTTATGGTGCCCGTGAGGGTTTTCACCAACAAGACTCTCTCATTTTAAATTTTTCTCTCAACTCATCGTCGCCTTATGGTGCCCGCGAGGGTTTTCACCAATAAGACTCTCTCATGTTTAATTTTCTCTCTTGCGTCCATGATCCAAGTGTTACCCATGATGTAAATCATACCTCTGTCTTGCTTCACCTGGCATCCTCAAAGATTGATCGGAAGGTCTTTTTTTGGACCGTAATGTAGGCTTTTGGACATGGTTAGAAAGAAAGGGTGGTATGAAGGCTCAAACTAATTTAAGACGAAACAAGGGTCAAAATTTCAACTTTTGGAATCGGTTCTTTTCAAAACTGAAACTTCTGCCCAGTTTCTTTGGGTCTGGGGAATTTTAATTTTTATATGGATAGGACCGAACCGTAAGGCTGCCTACGTATCCTTAAAAGGAATCAGGTCGAACGTAGTTCAATGAAACAAAGGATTTCATCATTTTTTTCATTTTTTTTTCTTCTTTTTTTTTCTTTTTTTTCCTTCTTTTCTTTTTCTTCTTTTATTTTCTTCTTTATTTTCTTTATTTACACTCATTCGTCATCATTTTTATTCATTCTCTACCTTTGGTACTGATTCCAAAAGAGGGGTATGAACGAAAATTAATAAGGCTCAAAAGGGGTAGCAAAGGATGAAAGTGTTTGGGTAGCGGAACAAAATGCCTTCGTCATTTCAACTTTGAACATGCCAGGTACACGATACAAATGAAAGCAGGCAACGAAATCATACATAATACCTCTTAACTGCATCAGAATTGATAGCCATATCTACACATTTGCCCTCTATGTCCGTTAAATACAAAGCACCATTGGGCAACACTCTTGTCACAACGAATGGCCCCTGCCAGTTTGGGGCAAACTTGCCTTTAGCTTCAGCCTGATGAGGAAGGATACGTTTCAATACCATCTGGCCCACTTCGAATTTCCGAGGACGCACCTTTTTGTTGTATGCTCTTGCCATTCTCTTCTGATACAATTGACCATGACATACTGCAGCCAATCTTTTCTCATCAATTAGACTCAACTGCTCGAGCCGGGTTTTGACCCACTCATCATCAGTAATTTTAGCTTCTGCGATGATCCGAAGAGATGGAATCTCAACTTCCGTAGGTATAACTGCCTCGGTCCCATATACTAGTAAATATGGAGTTGCACCTACTGAAGTGCGAACAGTAGTGCGGTAACCCAGTAATGCGAATGGCAACTTTTCATGCCACTGCCTAGATCCTTGAACCATCTTACAAAGTATCTTCTTTATGTTTTTGTTGGCGGCCTCGACAGCTCCATTGGCTTTAGGGCAATAGGGAGTGGAGTTTCGATGCATGATCTTGAACTGTTGGCATACCTCTTTCATCAAATGGCTATTGAGGTTAGCAGCATTGTCTGTGATAATCACCTTGGGAATTCCGAATCGACAGATGATGTTTGAATGGACAAAATCCACTACTGCCTTCTTGGTCACGGACTTGAAAGTTACAACTTCGACCCACTTGGTAAAGTAATCAATGGCCACGAGAATAAACCTATGCCCGTTCGACGCTGCCGGCTCAATTGGTCCGATAACATCCATGCCCCAAGCAACAAAGGGCCAAGGAGCAGACATCGTATATAACTCACATGGAGGAGAATGAATCAAATCACCATGTACCTGGCATTGATGACACTTGCGAACAAAATTGATACAATCTCATTCCATGGTGCGCCAATAATAACCTGCTCGAAGTATCTTCTTTGCCAAGACCTACCCGTTCATATGCGGCCCACAAACTCCAAAATGCACTTCGGTCATGATAATTGAAGCTTCTTTAGCATTTATGCACCTCAATAGTCCTAGATCTGGAGTTCTCTTGTACAACACCCTCCACTAAAGAAGAATCCGCTTGCCAAGCGTCGAATTGCTTTCTTTTGATCTCCTGTGGCTTGTACTGGATATACTCCCATCCCGAGGTATTCTTTGATATCTCGGAACCACGGCTCACCGTCAAGTTCTTCTTCCAGCATATTACAATAGGCATGCTGATCGTGAACTTGAATCTGCAGTGGATCCACATAGGCCTTATCTGGATGATGCAACATAGACGCCAGAGTAGCCAAGGCGTCAGCAACTTCGTTATGAATCCTGGGAATATGCTTGAACTCTATTGACTGAAACCTTTGACAAAGATCATGCAAACATTGCCGGTATGGCACGAGCTTCAAATCTCGTGTCTCCCATTCCCCTTGAATTTGGTGCACCAGAAGATCCGAGTCACCCATGACCAAGATTTCCTGGACACCCATGTCTATAGCCAACCTTAAACCCAAGATACATGCCTCATATTCGGCCATGTTATTAGTGCAATAGAAACGAAGCTGAGCTGTAACAGGGTAGTGCTGCCCTGTCTCAGAAATAAGTACCGCTCCTATCCCGACGCCTTTCATATTGGCAGCCCCATCAAAGAAAAGCCTCCATCCTGGCCTCTCGACTTGCTCCAATTCCTCATCATGCATTACCTCTTCATCAGGGAAGTATGTCTTTAAAGGTTCATATTCTTCATCTACTGGATTCTCGGCCAAATGATCAGCCAACGCTTGTGCTTTCATTGCAGTCCTGGTCACATAGACAATGTCAAACTCTGTGAGTAAAATCTGCCACTTTGCCAGTCTTCCCGTGGGCATCGGCTTCTGAAAGATATACTTTAGAGGATCCATGCGAGAAATGAGGTAAGTAGTGTAGGATGACAGATAATGCTTCAACTTCTGTGCTACCCAAGTCAGGGCGCAACATGTCCTCTCAAGTAGAGTGTACTTAACCTCATAGGGAGTGAACTTCTTACTAAGGTAATAGATCGCTTGCTCCTTCTTCCCCGTGATGTCATGTTGACCCAATACGCAGCCAAAAGAATTATCCAAGACCGTCATATAGAGAATCAAAGGTCTTCCAGGCTCTGGAGGGACCAGCACTGGTGGATTCGACAAGTATCTCTTAATCTTATCGAATGCTTCTTGACACTCGTCAGTCCACTTGATTGCAGCATTCTTCTTGAGCAGCTTAAAGATGGGCTCACAAGTTGTCGTGAGTTGTGCAATGAACCTGCTGATGTAATTTAGCCTTCCAAGCAAACTCATCACCTCTGTTTTGTTCTTTGGCGGCGGAAACTCTTGAATGGCCTTGATCTTTGATGGGTCTAACTCAATTCCGCGCCGACTGACCACAAATCCTAGCAGTTTCCCGGACGGGACACCAAATGCACATTTTACTGGGTTGAGCTTGAGGTTGTACCTGCGAAGCCTCTGAAAAAACTTCCTCAAGTCCTTGACATGGTCGCACTGCTTCTTTGACTTTATGATCACATCATCTACATAGACTTCAATCTCCCTATGCATCATGTCATGAAATATGGTGGTCATCGCCCTCATATATGTTGCCCCAGCATTCTTCAGACCAAATGGCATTACTCGATAGCAATATGTACCCCATGGCGTGATGAACGCTGTCTTTTCTGCATCTTCCTCGTCCATCAAGATTTGGTGATACCCCGCATAACAATCCACGAAAGACCCAATCTCATGCTTGGCACAATTATCGATCAGAATGTGAATGTTCGGCAATGGAAAATCATCTTTTGGGCTCGCTTTGTTAAGATCACGGTAATCAACACAAACCCTGGTTTTTCCATCCTTCTTTGGTACCGGCACAACATTGGCTAACCAAGTGGGATACCGAGTGACCCGAATGACCTTTGCAGGAAGCTGCTTTGTGATTTCTTCTTTGATCTTTACGCTCATGTCGGTCTTGAACTTTCGCAACTTTTGCTTAACAAGAGGGGAAGCAGGATCAGTCGGCAACTTGTGAACTACCAAATCAGTGCTCAGGCCCGGCATATCATCATATGTCCACGCAAAGACATCTTTGTACTCAAATAATATTTTGATTATTTCCTCCTTAACTTGCGGTTCTAAATGCACACTTATCTTGGTCTCCTTAACATCATCTTGGTCTCCTAAATTGATTGCTTCAGTTTCACTCAAATTAGGCTTTGGTTTTTCTTCAAACTGTTTTAGCTCTTTACTGATTTCCTCAAATGCTACTTCTTCATCATATTCTATTTCATCATCATATTCTACTTCTTGGATTGTTATTTCAGGATTATATTGGCTTTTAAGACTCGACTGAGAGTTCTCCATGCACGTCATGTCACTGCAGCAAGCATAAAAAGAACTATACAAAAGGAAAATAAAAAGAACAAAAATAAAAACACTATTAAGAATAACGGAAAATGAGAGATTGCATTTTCATTGAAAATAAAAGGATAGAAGTGTTTGAACATCAAAACAAGCAAATACTAAAAATCTGGATTACAGCCCTGGAATAACCTAGATGACAGGAAGGAAAACAAAGCAAACTACCAAAACTCCTTCCTGACGGGGAGATGAGTAGCTTCCCAATTGCTAAGCTTCACGTTTGGGCCAACAAGCTGCACATCTGCTTTACTGGAGCCTTCACCAACTTCTACCATATTGACTTCTTCGAACAGACTTTGGAACCTCTTGATCAACTCTTCATCAACATCGAACACAGGTTTTGGAATTGAGGAGGTTGGAGGTCCTTCAGCTTTTGGCTTGACAAAAGACTTAGAGATGTGTGGGACAGGCTTAGGGAGTGACCATACCTTCTGTTTCAAATTCTTAACCCTTTTCACACCATTCTCTGTGGGCGTGAACCCCAGACCAAACGTACCAGGATTCCCACTAGGACGCATTGGATGCACAATACCTTGTAGAGATGAGCCCAGACCTTTGCCCGGCACAAAACCACTCTTTAACATTTCATTCGCCACCATGACGGACGCGGGGGAGAGCTTAGGACCTGGAATGTATCCTCCTTCAGGAACTTTCTCAATAGATACTGCTTCGAAAGTCTGATAAACCCAAGGTCCCTTTCCATCTCCAGCTTCGATAAACGGAATAATTGCATCATTACCCGCTGACGGGTCCTCCTCACCGTGCACAACTATTTCTTGTCCGTCCCATTCAAACTTCACCATTTGGTGCAGAGAAGACGGGACTGCCTTGGCAGCATATATCCAGGGCCTTCTTAACAACAGGTTATAGGAGACAGCCACGTCCAATACTTGAAATTCCATGGTGAATTCAACTGGCCCTATCGATAATTCGAGCATTATATCTCCGACAGAATCTTTACCTCCCCCATCAAAGCCTCGAACACACACATTGTTCAAATGGATTCTTTCAGTGCCAATCTTCAGCTTTTGCAGGGTAGACAGGGGACAAATATTTGCACTGGAGCCGTTATCAACCAGAACCCTTGGGACAACAGAATCTTTACACTTTACCGTGAGATAAAGAGCTCGATTGTGTTATGTACCCTCCATGGGAAGTTCATCATCTGAGAAAGTGATCCTGTTGACTTCGAAGATCTTGCTAGCCATCTTTTCTAGGTGATTCACTGTGATCTTATCAGGGACATGGGCCTCATTCAAAATCTTCATCAAGACCCTGCGATGTTCATCAGAATGTATCAACAAAGATAAAAGAGAAATCTGAGCTGGTGTTTTCCTTAACTGCTCCACGATGGAATAATCCTGCATTTTCATCTTCTTCAGGAATTCCTCAGCCTATTCCTCGGTGATCGGTTTCTTTACTGGCATTTGGCTATCCTTGAGTGGTTTAGCTTTCCTTAATTCTTCTGGAGTGAAACACCTCCCAGAGCGAGTTAATCCCCCAGCTTCATTAACTTCTTCCTCTATTTCCTTTCCTTTGTATGTCACTATCACTTGTTTATAATTCCACGGAACAGCCTTGGTGTCTACCACTGGCAGCTGGGTTACTGGTTTAATGATGATAGGGGTAATAGGAGCCCCCTTCACAACTATGACAGGCTTACTTGGAATCCCCGGCACTATCACTTTTGAGCTTTCTGGACTTGCCCCAACATCTTTTGGCATCCCTTTCACGACCAACACCGGTGGTTTCAAATTGAGCAAACTCGGCTTTTCTGTTACCTCTTCAACTGTCAAAGGCGTTGCCTTGGTGGAGTCAGGAGCTTTAACCACATTGCTTTCACTGGACCGAATCATCATGACGGACTTAGAAGACCTCTTGGGCTCCCCATCTTTGTGAACTATTTCAATCATATGTGTTTCTTCGTGAGTTGGCAAAGGATTTTGGTTGATGTTTGGCATGTCTGGGCTTTGGACTAGAATTTGGTTTGTATCAATGAGCTCCTGGATCGCCTGTTTCAAATACCAACACTTTTCTATGTCATGCCCTGGAGCATCAGAACAATATGCGCATCTTAGGGAATAATCGAGGTTCTTTGGAGGGGGATTCGGTATCTTTGGATCAATCGGCCTCAAGACATCCAACTGCCTCAACCTTTGAAACAAGCTGGCATAGGATTCTCCAAGTGGGGTTAAACTTTGTTTCCGTTGCATCCTCTCTTTCCTATAGTCTGTCCTTGGTCGAAAATGTGGTCTAATGGGGTTTTGGTAGGGTTGTGGAGGTGGGTAGCTATTTTGTGGAGCAGGAGCACGCCATTGCGGGTGAGGAGGGGGTTGAGCATATGACTGTGCATGGTGAACAAGGTATTGGGATGATCTAGCTGAGTATTGGGGGTTTTGTGAGGAGAAGTAATGTTGGGGTGGATTATATGGAGCTTGGGTATAGGTTTGAGGTCTGGGTCGAGGGTGGATGTATTGATGAGGTGAACCTCTTGGGCCCTGCCATGATCCAGAGACAACCATAGCAATATCTTCCTTTTTCTTCTTGCCTAACAAACTTCCGGTACCACTCTGGATTGCCTGGGTGGTTGTTTTTATAGTAGAATAACTCATGATCTTACTCGAATTAAGGCCCTCTTCCACCATTTCTCCCATCTTTACCACATCATTGAAAGGCTTACCAATGGCTGAGATCAAATGACCATAGTAAGTGGGCTCCAATGCTTGAAGAAAATATTTAACCATCTCGTCTTCTTCCATCGGAGGATTGACTCGTGCAACTTGCTCCCTCCATCGGAACCCATATTCTCTAAAGCTTTCGCTGGGTTTCTTTTCCACCTTGGTCAAAGATAGGCGGTCTGGGACAATGTCTATATTGTACTGAAAGTGCCGGGCGAAGGCTTGGGCCATATCGTCCCATGTATACCATCTACTAGCATCCTGGCGGGTGTACCATTCTAGAGCTGCCCCACTTAGACTCTGGCTGAAGTACGCCATTAGTAATTCGTCTTTTCCCCCAGCCCCTCTCATCTTACTGCAATAACCTCTTAGATGGGCTACGGGATCCCCATGTCCATCATACAAGTCGAACTTGGGCATTTTGAACCCAGCAGGTAATTGGACATCGGGGAACAAACACAAATCTTTATAAGACACACTCACTTGGTTTCCCAAACCTTGCATATTTCTCAATGATTGCTCCAGACTCTGTACTTTTCTAAACATCTCTTCTTGCTCTGCGTTCTTAGATGGTTTATCAGTTTCAACATGAGGCTCAAATTGGGGAGGGTAAGAATAAGGGTCTGGAACTTTGAAGGTGGGCTCCGGTGCATAATAGTGGGCATCTGGAGTGGGGAATACGGGCTCACTAGAGGATCGGTGGAGGGTAGCTTGTGGAGGGGGTACAAAAATAGGAGCGGAAGTCGAAACAGGGTACGAGGTTATTTTGGATGGTGGGGCTTGAAAGGCTTGGGCCGAAGTGCCGGGGTAGTTGTGGTATGGGGTGAAGCCAGGTGCGTGTTGTGGAGAAAGATCAAGGGTATTGGTCATCTGGGATTGAGAGATTGGTGGAATAGAAGCAGGATTTTCTGTGTAGTTGGTAGGGAACGAAGGAGGAGGGTGTCCCTTACTCCAGGCTCGATACATCTCTGCCATTTGATGCCTCAACCTCCGGACCTCCTCTTACAGCTCTGATTCCGACTCAACAATCTCCCTTGGCGGGTCTACAACTGCGGTGTCTATTTCCTTGCTAGCCATGACTGTTAGACGCTTTGATCGGGTATTGTATGGATGACTTGCCAGGATGCCAACAAACTAACCACCTTCCTGAAATGTAAATAAAGATAACAAAGGACAACCATAAAACCACCATGTTAGCGTTAGTGCATTTATCAAATAATAATATCACATTATATGCAATGCACCTAGCAACAGTTATCGGTTCTAGAATGGCTTTGAGGGTCGCAAGGTCATATGGCATCATCCCAGTTTCGCTCATTTGTCTATCCTTCTCTTTCCTTTCCAACACCTCTTTTCAACCCTATTTTTTTTTTTCTTTTTTTTTCTTCTTTTTTTAATCTTATTTTGAACAAAAATGACTTGATCGAACCCGATGTAGGTTGCCTACGTATCATGTCCCTCATGAATCAGACCAAGCGTAGTTCTGGAAAAGTGATGGGACATAAACTAAAACAAAGCTCTTTTGGGACTTTTCTTTTAAAAATTTTCGATGTTAAAATACAAAGGGAAGTACGAAAATGAAAGACATGGCAGACTCGATTACACTACGACAGACTCTGACTCTACCTAAAGGACTTAGTACTCCTAAACAAGACATGAAGGTAAAAGACAACATAAGACAATCTCAGAACATCTAAATAGAACGACTCTTCAAGCTGCTCCTGAACGCGACGATCCTGGCTGGGATGGTCCTGGGCTGCCCGTCATGCTCAAACTCTGCAACATGCCTCGCAAAGAAACACTGATGTTGGGAACAAAAACCCTGGCATGTGCCCCCACATCTTGAAGGCCAACCCCAAGCAAATACTGGCTATGCTGCTCCACGCTTGCTGCCAATCCTGTTAACTGAGACTTTATCAACTCAAGCTTGTTCCAGGGATCTTGGTCTGAGGCCTCCTCAAAATCATTTGTCTTAGCTGCACGACCCCTAAGTTGTGCTGGCAACGGGGTACTGACCCCTAACGGGATGGACTGTAACCAAATTAGGTACTCCTGAGTACACTCGGGCATGCCAATGTCCTTTACTAATGTATTTTTCCTCATCCTCTTTGCGTTGTTCCGGTATTGCACCCACTTGATCTCATCAGCTGCCTTTTTGCTAAAATTCATGATGTGCCTTCGGAGATTCAAAATTGGAGGCCCCTCTTGTCTTCTACCCAACTGTCGCATTACTCTAACAGAAGTGTAGGGCCTAACACACTCGAGCCCTATCAGCATCAGGAAAGGTTGCATAAGGCATCCTACCAAAATATCATCTAAAGGTAGCCAAAGGTAAGCCCACAAAACATTCCCATTTGTCCTCAAACCAAGGAACTCAATCCAAGTTGGAACACCTACTGGGTATGAAAACTTAGGAGATTTCATCCTACGCTCGATACATACCACCCGATCCCTCAAGGCACGGTCGATAGGGCAAAGTAAAGAGGCAGTGTGCAAATGCTCCATCATCCACAATTGTAACAAAAGGTTACTTCCCTCAAAATACCTGACACCTCCCCTAACCTCACTCAGGGCTCGGTACAACTCTGCTAAGATCATCGGCACAACGGTAATGGTTTTGCGTTGCTTCTCATGAAATAGTGCCATTACCACTGACTGCAAACGGGAGCTAATGTGCCTCTCATCTAATGGAAAGACCAATAATCCCAACAAAGCAAGACTGAAAGCTTCGAGGCGGCGTCTTTGCCACTTTGCTTTGGTTGTGCAAAACTCATCTCAAAAGATGTCAAAGCTATCCTGTGGTCCAAATCTAGCAAACAAATAATCCAGGGATATCCAGGACTGCTCGAGGCATTTTAAATGCTTATTATCTTTCAGGCCCAGGTCACTAAGGAATCTTGTCCTAGAGTGGTCTCGGGGAAGTATCATGTCCTTGCCTATATAGCTTAAACGAGTGAGACCAGACATTTCCGCTAAGGTAGGAGTCATCTCACATTCTCCAAATCTGAAGATCAAATTTTGTGGATCCCAATAAGTCAACATCGCCTCCACCAAGTCTGGGCGGGGTGTGATATCAAGAAGGGAAGTCAAGGTGCCCAATTTCTGCATTAATTCATGCTGCTCTATTGTTGAAAACATTTTCCACCACTTAATTAACTTCCTAGGAATCTTCACTACCATGAGCACTTTGGATCGAATCAGCGGGTCCATACCTGGATGAATAAAACATGGTTAGCGACTCAAGACACGTGTGACACCACGACACCTTTTATTGGACACATACTAGATACGACTAAACTATTTTTGAAAATTAACCTATGTGGCCAATGATAGCTATTAGTGTAAACTCAACAACGGTGACTACTCTTATATGAAAATACCTTACTAATACTTATATGGATTTTACTTTCATGGCCCCAAAAATTAATTTAAAGAAATAACTCATTTTGCAAAAGTGGCCGATATGGCCAAAAGTGGCTAAAGATGCAAATTCAAAAAGGCCGGACCCTAAAGAGATATGACTCCTAGTTGTAGACTCAAAATCCTAATATATGAGTAATTGAACCACTTTTGCGAAAATAACCCCATTTTGCAAGAATGGCCGATATGGCCAAAAGTGGCTAAAAATGCAAACTCGAAAAAGAAAGACTTTAAATTGATATGATACCTAATTGTAGACCCAAAATTCTAAGACATGGGTTTATTGAACCACTTTCGCAAAAATAACCCCATTTTGCAAGAATGACCGATATGGTCAAAAGTGACTAGACATGCAAAATTTGGCTAAGACCCCGCAAAGCCAAGAACCTAGGACTTACTAGGAAGACCGAACCCTATATGGGTTGCCTACGTATATCGCCCCGAGAGACGAGAATCAGGTTCGCGTAGTTCGGGAAGATGCAATTAATTTGTAAAAAGCTATATTTTATCTTTTTGAAAAAAATGGAAAAATATAAAATCTTTTTGGATTTTTCATTTTCAATTTTTTTTTTTGAATTTTTGGAAGATAATGAAAAAGTGTAAAATCTTTTTTGGATTTTTCATTTTCAATTTTTTTTGAATTTTTGGAAAATAATGGAAAAGTGTAAAATCTTTTTGATTTTTTCATTTTCTTCTTTTTTTTGGATTTTTCTTGAAAAGTTGTGAAAGGAAAATGCATCCGGACCCTATTTTCTTCATTTTTTCACCCTTCTTTCCCGAACATCGGTCCGCCAAATAACTTTTTTACCCTCAAAGATGCGACATTTAGCACATAGGATGATTACATGTCATTTTGGGCCACGGGCCCATTTTGACCAAATTTGGACAAGTTTCCTACAAAGGGACATGGTACCTGGGACCGAGCCCTGCTAGATCTAAATGACATGATGCAAAATTGACCTAAAGGCTGACCTAAGTTTGGGTTCACTAACAAGGCGATTCGGGGGAGCGTATGGTCGATGGTGGTTGCTCAAGCTTTCCACCCACTCCATACGTCCGATGGCCCCCCATCTTAAATAAAGGGTGACTCAACAAAGGGTTCGTGCACGCGATGCGTGCTCCGAGACTTGTTGCAGAAAGAATTGACCGGGTAATGCATATGATGACAGTTATAAGGCAATAAACACATAAAGGAAAAACTGTAAGCAAATAGGCAACTAGCAAATAACAAAAATATAAAAACATAATAAAAATCAAATAAAGCTAATGAAAAAGCATAAAGACCTCAACCAAATATTCTAAAAGCCAACAAAATCAAGTACTAGCTCGAACCCGCAAGTTCCCAGCAGAGTCGCCAGAGATGTCACACCCCTTTTTTTACCAAACCTTCCACTAAACCCTCTTAAAAAATAAAAGAATTTAGTAAAAGCTTGAAAAGAGTTTTCAATTTGAAGAATCAAGGGAATGAACAGAATTGTACCCAGAGTCGCCACCTGACATTGGTTTCGGTGTGCCAGGCCACCGTTTTTAAAATGATTTTCCTTTTAAAACACTTTGGACTCCAAAACATAAGTCCGGACCAGAGATTCGGGAAAGGGGGTTCATTTGACTCGGGAGAAGGTGTTAGGCACTCCTCAAGTCCCGTAACTAGTACGATTGCGCACTCGATATTGTTGGCTTTTAAAATATTCGAATTGAGATTAAAAATAGACACAGAAAATAAACACTCAAAAAGGCTCGAGGTCGTCCCCACCTAGATGAAAGAAAATGAAAAGGAAAAGAAAAATCCTAAGCTAACCTATACTACGATTTCTCCGCCATGCTCGCCAAGACCTCCAAAATATTCACATAGTTCTTCGGGGCATACCCCGGATAATAATATATACAAATTCTTCGGGGCATTCCCCGGATAAATTTAACTACGGGAACGACCTCTCGCCTCGAATCAACGAAAATCCTAAAAGCTTGCCTACCCAAGTGTGGCCGGCCTAAAACATGCTCCTAACGCTTGAAACAATAAGATGATAAAACAAGAAAAGAGCTAAGGGAGGATGAGCAAACAGAATACTGATTTTCTTTCTAAATGCTTAGTTTACCTCATTACCACACGACCCCATAAACCAATCGTACAAAATGACTTACTCCAATTAGTTGCACACACAAAGATAGTTCTCAATATAGAAAACACATAGATGAGGAAAAATAACACTGATAAAACAGAAAGATCAAGCAAACGAGTGAAGAAACATTAGATCAAGGCATGACAGGAGCCTTCTAAGTCTACTGATATCACCCGAGAAATTTTATTCTTAAACCCATAGTTGGGAATCTCAGACAAGGCAAATCAGATACCATGATTTTGACTCGAATCTTTTGAATCTGAATAGGGAAACAACAACGAATTGTAGCTACATGAACCAGCTTTTCAGCATTTTTTAAGTCATTTTCAAATCACTCGATGCTTTATACTAATTTTTATGTTGAAACAGAAATTGATTACGCCAATTTTAACCACAAACCATGAGATGCTTCAACCAGGTAAATGACTAACAATCTAGAGAAGACAATTGGGATTACTACTAATTAAACCTTCATTCATCGCACCCAACATATGACCAAAAGAAACCAGATTAATGCATATCTTGACAAAGGACAGTAACAACTACCTCACCAGCAGAAATGGCGACAAATCATTTTCCAAATGAGTGTTTACCAGAAATCAAAAGACTAACCAGAACATATCATTGACTCAAACTCGCTCGACATTGTGACAGTGTCGTCGTTTTAACATCCTAAGAGTCGTAACCAGCTTGCTTTAGACAAGAGATTGCAACACGATTTGGAAAGATTGAGTCACACTAATAGTGAAAACCAATTTTGAAGAAAATTCCAGCACCCATTTCATTTAAACTGACAGAAGGAAAATCAACTTTCGATGTTCAGTAATCAAAACAGAATTCCACTCGAATGAATCTGATGCTATCATCAACAAGCACGGAAGGGCATAATGAGAAGCTTAATAGCGAGACAGTATGCTTTCGAGTTCTTTTAAACTTAAGAACGCAAAAATCTTCACCAAGGAAAACAAAGCTAGTAGAGGCATAGGAAAATAAATTTTACTATAATGTACAGAAGTAGATGAAGCTAAGATTCAGCTATGTATTAAGCATTTTAAATCATTGATCCTCCTTTTCACATGTCGCAAAACCATGAGATCAAACAACGAATAAAGGAGAATAAGGAAGACTAAAACAAAACACGTAGCGATGCAAAACGAACAGAACAACGCACATCAGGAATCCATTTAATCACAAATAGAGTCTCACTTTAATCAATTGTGTTAGGCTCAAGCAGATTCTGAGAACATAAGATGTATGCACACATAGAACACGGCAGAACACACAGGACTTCTAAGTCCATAATGTCATATTTTGAAACATCATTAACGAGAGTAAGAAGGAAAGAGGAGAACCTGAGATTGCAAAATTCTTCAACTAAATTCGTTTGAAATTGAATACAAGTGGGCTCGTCACTGAAATTTGAAGTAACAGCCGCAAACAAACATGAATCGAACCAATAATAAAGCAGCAACAGGAACCACGAACATTAACTTCACGGGCCCGACGACTTGAAACTCAGAACTAACACACCTCAATTCAATTTGCGACGAACACACACAAATAAACTCAGTTGGGCAGAGTGGAAAACATCTCCATTTTTTGAATACCAAAACCAAAAGAAGAAACTAAAATATTTTTTTGGAATTTTTCTGATTTTTTGTTTTGAAATGAAAAAGTGATTCGAACAAGATGCAATTCGAATTTCAACTATATTCTTGTGTTTTTTTTTTCGAATGCCCAGAAACAAAAAATTTCGAGAAGAAGCCAAGAACCCTAGTTTTTTTTTCACTGCCGTTTCTTCAATTTTTGTTCACCCCCCTAGAACCCTATATATAAGACGCCTAGAAACTTCTATCCTTCTTCACCAAGAAATCCCCAAAAGAAAAATCCTCCAAAAATCCGAAAATCCCTTTCAAAAATATCCCCAACTCTGATTTTCTTTTTGCGAACGATTTTGGGGTAAATGGAAGGCCACGATTGATCCATAATCAATCCATGGCTCCCATTAATCCGAAAATCGCTCTCAAAATGTTCTTGTTGGCAGAGGTCGTTGTGGATTCGGCTGATGTGGAAGAAATATGAGAGGAGGGGACCATGAGGGAGGGGACCATGTAATGATTTGGGAATATTTTGGTGGTTTTGGTAGGGATTTCGCGGCAGAAATGGGGTGAAGAGAAGGGGGCGGCCGGAGCTTGTCTTTAGGTTTAGGATTAGGTTTTTTTGGGAGATATGTGGGTTAATGTATTGGGTGTGAGGATTAATATTGGCTGTTAGATGACAATTGCTTGATGGCTGAGATTTGAAGGGGAAATTGGGGCGGGTCAGACGGGTAAAAGCATTGGGCTGCCAAGATTTGGGCCTCTTTTTTGGGTAAAATGGGGCTTCAAAATTTGGATTTCTTTAATTTAAGAGGTCCATTAAATAATAAACTAAATTTAAAGTAAGAACTAAACTAATTTTAATTAATTAAATAGACTATATATATATATATATATATATATATATATATATATATATATATATATATCATGTTTTATGTTTATTAAAAGTAAGAGTGAAAAATCATAGTAAAATAAATTTATGGCTATAAAAATAAAAATATTAATAACCTAAACTAAATAGAAATGGATGGAACATGAAACTATTTTGTATTTTTTATATTTTCTTTTAATTTTTGTGCCTTAAAAATAGAACTAAAATTAATAATAAAGTGAAATCCTATAGGAATAAACCTGAATAAATATCCTAAAAATACTAGGATTATTGAAGGTGATTCTAATGCGCGGGGTCAAAATTACGTGCTTACACTTTTAAGGTTCCTGTTAATGTCCTCTACCTTGGAGCCAACGCTCCAAAATATCAATATTTCACAATTTATTCTCGAACTCTTCACATTTGTAGCAAATCATAATTTAGCTTAGGAGAGTTCCACATTAGTTCACAAACATCTACCAACAACGACTCATGGTCATGCTAGACTCCACTGTATAGACACTCGTCACCATGCCTATACACCGCACTCGATCATTTAGCAAATAGCAAATTATTATACTCTAATCTCAAGCTAGGATAGATCAAACACTTACCTCAAAGCCTTGAAGTCTGCTTAATCCTCAACAATTGCTTTACCTCGTGATCAACCTCCAATTCAGTGATATCTATGCATAATCAATTTGATAATATCAATAAAGACTCAAGGGTAACATCATATAGCCTAGATATGAAGTTCATAGCATTATTCCAAAAATCCCGAAATTAGACAAAACCCAAACCCCGGGCCCACTTCTCGAAACTCAAATTTTTTTACAGAAAAATGTTCTTCATCTTCTACCGATTCTGTACATATAAAGAATAACAAAATGGGAGTCCGTTTGACCCCTCAAATCGACCCCTAAAGGTCTCATAATTTCAAGCCCCAAAATCCTATTTTTCTACTATTTTCATGAACTAAAGAATGAGATTATGGTCTATAATCACCCATAAATGAGTTTTAATAATCAAATCACTTACCTCTGTGATACCCACTGATTTTCTCTCTTAAAAATTGTCTCGGAAGCTTCTTCTCGTTCCAAAATTAGAAGATAACTCGACCTCTTCATTATGGGTATGTTGTTCACACGTTTTAATCATTCCAATGGATTCCGTGTGAAATTCTAATAAATTTAGGCTTTTGAATCACTCAATTTGACCTTATAATGAAGAAGATATGTAGGTTTTAAGATTTGCAAATAGTGTAGGTTTTAATATGTCGTCAGGGGCAATTTCGTCATTAACCTGAAAATCTAGGCAACCTTAGTATAATAGCCATAAAATCCTCATACGATGTCCAAATTTGATAATTCTTTTTGCTACGGTCCGTAATTATGATACGGATCTAATGCTTCGTTCAAAACAATAATAGGAGCTCATTTGTTCAATATGATATTCTTTATGCTTGAAGAAACGATGTCAAAGCATAAGAAAACAAGCATAACGCAACCTAAACCTATCCGAAACTCACTTGAGCTCCTCGGGACCGCATACCAAATATGTATAGTGACTCAAAAATATCATACGAACTTGCTCGAGCAATCAAATCGCCAAAATAACATCAAAATCATTGAACCAAGCCTCAAGATCATCATTTCCCTTTCAAAATTCATGAACTTCCAACTTTAGACATTTAGGTTCGAACCACGTCAAACTACGTCCGTTTTCGACCAAATATCACAACAAGTGCTTAAACAATATATAAGACTTGTAGCGATCGTCGGAACCAAAATACAAGCCCGATACCATAGTCTTTTAATCATTTTTCATTTCCATCTTCCTTAATAATTTCAGAAAAATAATTTAACAGAAAAATTCTTTTACTCAGGTTCTAGACCTCGGATTTCGACTCCGTGCACAAGCCCGAGTCCCATATTTTTCTACGGCTCTTCCGGGACCGTCCAATCTCGGGTCCGGATCTGTTTACTAAAAATATTGGCCAAAATCAACTAAATTCATATTAATATTAAAATTCTTCAAATTTTTCACAGAATTGACATACTTCAACACAAAAAAAATTTGACTACGCACCCAGACTGCGCATGCAAATCGAGACAATATAAATTAAGGTTTTTAAGGTCTCGGAAGTACAAAATAAATAAAAAAAATAGGCGATGAACGTTTGGGTCGTCACATCCTCTCTTTTGGGCAAACATCATCCAGCCCATTTTTAAGCGTCACCAATTTGGCAGTCCAATAAGATCTGGCCCATATGAAAAATGACTGCCGATATCGGACAATTATGAAATGAGCAATTTTAACTTGATAATAATCATATTTAAGTTAAATATACTTACGGAATAAAGAATTTTAACACGTTTAGTATAGCTTTATTGTTATAGGAAGCTCATTATCTTTTTACCAAATTATCTGTTTGATATATACTGATAAACAAGTACTCTTTAAATTTAAATATTCGATACGACATCCAGTAGCTTGATCTCAATTGAAATAAATAGTGCAGTAGCATATAATGCACAATTACAATCAAACTTCTTTATAACAGTCTCGTTTGTTTCAAATATTTTTGAATATTATAGTGAATTGTTGTTATATACATATTATAATAGAATATTCGAAAAAATTTGACTTTTATATAAAAGTCCCGTTATATAATATGTTGTTGTTATAGAGAGTGTAGACACTGAAATTTTAACAGATCAAAATAAATCCTATATTCAAGACAACTCTTGAAATATTAGGAGTCTATTAAGGTTACTTGGTGGCTACTCCATCAAAACCCAGCATTAGAGGCTAATCTATCATAAACCCTAGGTCATTCCTATAAAAATGATTACGTATTCTCTTGAAATGAGATCTCAAAAATGGATATCGTCTCAAAATCACATAAACTCATAGGATATTCACAAAGAGATCAAGAGGTGGCCGGAATTCTTGATAATCAAATACTTTAAGAAGATCCATAACATATTTCATGGATATCAAATAAATCCAAGAAAGTCTGCATCATCATACGTTCAAGAAACACACTGCTCCAGCTATCGAATCGCGGAAATAATAAGGAGAGAAGAATCAAGGGAAAGAACAGAATTGTACCGGCATAATTTTTATCAATAAAATTATGTTTCTTCATATTTATATTGTGGTTGCAATTTATTTTGTATCACAAATAATTTACTGTCTACAAATTCTGGCACGCCAGTGAGACCAATTTTGCCCTTCATCTTTTCCTCCTACAAATAAAAAACTTTAAGTTTCAAGATTATATGTTGTGATGGTCGGGCACTTCAAGTCTTGACTTCAAGTTTCAGCAAGCCTACACCTCGATAAACCTTGTAGTAGAGGACATTTATAGACACTAAAATTTTAACAGATCAAGATAAATCCTATATTCAAGACAACTCTTGAAATATTAGGAGTCTATTAAGGTTACTTGGCTACTCCATCAAAACCCAGCATAGAGGCTACCTATCCTAACCCTAGGTCATTCCTATAAAAAGGATTACGCATTCTCTTGAAAATGGATCTCAAGAATTGATATCGTCTTAAAATCCCATAAACTCATAGGATATTCACAAAGAGAGGCCGGAATTCTTGATAATTAAATACTTCAAGAAAATTCACAACATACTTCATGAATATCAAATAAATCCAAGAAAGTTTGTATCAACGTACATTCGAGAAACACGTTGTTCCATCCCTTGAATTGCGGAGATAATCACGAGAGAAGAATAAAGGGAATGAAGAGAGTTGTACCTTCACCATTTTTATCAATAAAATAATATTTCTTTATATTTATATTATATTTGTAATTTTTTTTTATCACAAATAATTTATTACAAACAGAGATGTGTGACTGTACTTTAGTATTATAGTTTAGTAGTCGATTTTCTAAAGTACCAACTATAGGTTTGAGCCGCTCCAACCTTCAAAATAATTAATTGGCCCCACCATTGCTATCCCAAATCAAAATTAGTGGTCATTTAAAGTACCTTTAGGTCAATAAACTATAGCTCAAAGTTTTTGACTATTATTGAAGCAATGTCTTTTTCATGTGCTATTAAAGATATATTTAAAGTAATTCTGGAAACAGAAAGTGGTCCATTTCTGATTTGGCGGTGATATTAACTCAAATAGAAATTATTTAAATCTTTTTAAATGAAAGTATCGGGCTATCAACCAAGTATTTGTAGTTTTGGTTTGTGACATTCTCAACACGCACAAAATCTTTAATTATAGTTTAGAAGGCTTCCTCTTGTCAATTTTCAACTAAAAGACACCAACCGACCATCGAACTCATACTCTAGCTATTATTGTCTCTTAGGAAAATAGAAAATGATTTTCCCCTTTTCCTATACCAATTAGGGTTCGTTTAATAAAATGTATAATAATAACGAATAAAATATATTAGTAATGCTATTCTAAAGTACAAAAAGATTATATCATCTCGTGGCAGATTGGCAAGTGATTGGGCTGGATTTTAACTAGCATAGACGTAAGGGAGAAATTCAAAAATAGTGGTCATTCAAAAATAGCCACAATTTCAAAGGTTATCGAAATTTAGCTACTTTTTATGTAAAGATAAATATAAACGAAAACATTGTTCAAAATTCAAAAAAATACTTCAGCAGAATATACTGGAGTTACAGTATAATATGCCGATCCAGAGTAATAATACTGGAGTTTGGAGCACCGGTGCTCCAGTATCTAGTATATTATACTGAAGCCAGCAAAGTATACCGGTCCAGCATAATATGCTGGAAGTTCATACACAGGTGTACCGAACTCCAGTATATTATGCTAGATTGAACTCTGACGCAGCAAAATAGTGGCTATTTTTTAATGACTTGGCAAACATTGACTATTTTTGAATGACCAATCTGAAAACTGGTTAGACCGTGCAATTTTAACTAGACGTAATGCCAACGAATTTACAGTCCGTCCCTATTAACCGCTCGGGCATCGATCCAGAAAGAATCAATTTTAGACTTATTGGTAATTCATAATCAACTTCCTTTTGTAGTACCCTACTCAAGGGGAATTCAAATCCTCGTTGCCCTCCTTAAAAGAGAGATGTCATTTTAGTGTAAAGCGATGCATAAAAAAAGGGGTCCGTCAAAAGTTCGATTCCTTTGCGAACGAAGTTTGATATAAATAAGGGTTAGTAAAACGAAGCGAGTGTACACTTTTTATTTATAACAAGGGAGAGATAGAATTGAGTTCTTCACGAAGTTTGAAACAAAGGAATTTAAAAAAAAAATCTCTATGTCCTTGAGATTAGTTATGTTGTGGTTTATCACTGTTTCATCTGGTGCTTTAAAGATTTTGGAATGATAGTTATATCTTTATATTATGTTTATCCATGTACTAAAAGTTATGATTTGCTATGTATAAAAATGGTAAGGCTGAAAAATACTATTCCCTCCGGTCAATCATAAGTGACTTTTAGACTTTGGCACACCCTTTAAAAAAATATGAAATTTTAGAGAAAGAAATATTTACTATACTACCCTTACTTAATTACTACCCTAACAATGAAATATGTAAATAAATGCAAATTTTGAAAAATAAATTAATTCCTTCTCCATTATGTAAAAGGATAATTATTCTGGAAAAAAAAGAGGCCAAAAGTTCACTTATTATGGATCGAAGGGAATACCAAATAAGAACTAATAATACTAAAGATAATACATAGGAGTATATTATTTTTCCTAATATATTCTACCAAATACCCCCTTAACAATGTAACACCAACAAGAACAATAATAACACAAATGTTTATTACATATGTCCACAAGAATAATTATTCACTTTATTGAATTAACATTTTCACCTAGTTTAGCAAGAAAGTAAACAAGATAAATTAACTTCAAACTCACAATATAAGCTTCCGTATATAATATTTATATTAAATAATTTAATTTTATCATTTTAGGATTGAAATAAAAATAAATATCTCTTAATCAAATAATTAAAGATAACCTTTTACAGTAAATAATAACCAAATATTATTTCAAATATAATTTATACTATTGTATTTCAAATAGTTGATTATATAACACCTGTCAAAAGAGAATTAATAGTAGTACTAAATGAAATATGGAAATAGGAGCAGTGGTCCTACCCATCAAACCCACCGGCTAATACAGTCGTCGTTTCCATATCAACAACGATTTGATCAAATATCTTAAACTATTTCCAATAACAATTAATCCCCATTTTCATCTTCATTCAATAATCGGAAGCTCCGAATTTCTTCTTCCTAATTTGTATATACAATAACTCAATTCAGAAAAGGATTATCGGATCTCGTTTAGTTGAATTGGAAATTGTGGATGGCGAATTTGTATGTAACGGCGGTGCCGACGACGGATCTGAATCGGAATACGGAGTGGTTCACGTATCCAGGTGTATGGACAACTTACATCTTAATTCTATTCTTCTCATGGCTCGTTGTTCTCTCCGTCTTTGGTTGCTCTCCTGGCATGGCTTGGACCATTGTTCATCTCTCTCATTTTCTCGTACGCCTCTTTCTCTACCTTTTTGGTTTTTTAACTTTTTCATATTCTCGTTTAATTTAGAATTAAGGCTTAGTAGTAGTAATTGTTGTTGTTGTATTCACCTTCTCAATAAAGGAGGAGGGTTGTGGTAAGTGGAGAAGCTAGAATTTTATACAATGTGCATTCGAGAATATCAAATGTTACACCTGAGATTTGAACTTGTGATGTAAAGTATCTTTTGAAGCCTAGTTGCCACTTTACTAGAACTTTTTCCTAATGCCAATGGGATTCAACAACTTATATATGAAACACCAGTTTTTATCCTATTTGCACAGTATTATTTTTCAGGGAAGGGAATTCAATTGAACACCTTTCATTGCGCTAGCTCCACAACTATGGTTGTGGTAGGTTGATAGTTTGCTTTAAACTAGTCCAATCATGATGAACTATATTCACAACTATGTTCCTTTGAAATGTGCCCACACAAATAAATGCATGGTGAATGCATAGTTGAATGATTGACTTATTGATTTCTATGCTTCTGGATATTTTTTTTTGGATTCCAAAACTCAGTTGTTTTAGTGTTTTCTGGGTTTATGGTACTGCGCCATTTGGGGAATTGTCTCGGAATTTGTAACTAATCCGAGTTAGGTGTAAGCTTGAGTCATTGATTACTTGTTTACGTCAACTTGAAATCAGAGATTTTGAGAAGTAGCTCGAGGAGTGGTGAATTGGAATTTATTTTATCCGTCTTGATTCATAGATAGAGTAGAAAAGGATACAACCGCCTCCTACTATTTTGTGATTGATGGCATGCACAATTGATATATTTGATTCTTAGATAGACGGACAGGCAAATTGTAATAAAAGCTTTAGCTTTTTAGTGTCTTGTATAATTGGTTTTTGCATCTTGATCGATTTCGCTAAACATTATTACTATAGTCTTATATTGGTTGAGAGCATGGAGTCTACGACTCTATGGACTTTAATCTATTATAATATTGAGGAACTCTCACCACTTGAACTATCTTTACGGTTGAGTTAGCCCAAGGTTCGTTCTCATTACTTGGTATCAAAGCTAGACTTATCATTGTTGAGCTCGTGTGTTATGTTATTCACGCTCTAGATGTCTAGACCTAATTGTGCCGGGAGAGGAGGGTAGGAGTAGGGGGCGGGTGTTAAGTTCCCACATTGGTTGAGGGTGCATTTTATAGTCTAATTCTGTGGTTTCAAGAATTTTCACCATTTAAACTAGTTTTTCGAGTTAAGTTAGGTCTAAGACCATTTTTATGACATTATGATGCATGCTTAACATACCTTGTAATTTCTCTATTTAGTCACCAGTATGAGGAGTAACAAGTACATTTGGAATTTGGGGACTTCTATTAAGATTGCTAATTTGAAAGCTTAGTATCTCTATTATCCTTTTGACGTCTTTTTCCTTGTTCTTGCTATGCTTGCCTGCCCATGTGTTTAGTAGCAAATAAGAAACACTGTTTACCTGTGTAATATGCTGTGAATAATTTCTGTGCATAAATCCTAGGCGTGCCAAAGTCTACTTGATGATATTTACCTTCTCTTTGGTCTCAATTTGTGTCTCTTTGTGTGTGTATGTTTTTTTTTACCTGGTGTTATAGCATGGGTGGAAACCTTGTAATATACCTACTCTCGATTTTTATCTCTCTTTTTGAAGGACAGCCTTATCTACTTATTTCACGTCATTTGTCATTTTTTTCCACTGGAAGTAGGGAATGGAATTTGTACATACTCTAAATCTTTTCTTGCCTTACCAACGATTTCGCCTTGTCTATTTATCTTCAGGTCACATATCAATGTTTTCACTGGAAGAAGGGAACACCATTTTCTGATGACCAGGGTATCTACAATAGATTGACTTGGTGGGAGCAGATAGATAATGGGAAGCAGCTTACTCGCAACAGAAAGTTTCTAACAGTTGTCCCTGTGGTGCTGTAAGTAGTCAATTTCATCATGTTATTTGCTATTTAGACTTTTAATGCTATGAAAGATATCGTGCTTGCAAGTATAGTTGACATGTATATGAGCTCTCCAACTGACTTGAATAAGCTTCTAAGTTGCACCGTCATGCATTTTGCAACAGTGCTTCTGATCATTGTAGTAGTTCATATATTGGAGGGTGTAGTATTCTTAGGCTCTGATTATGGGCTTGGTTAACTAAAACTTGCTACGTTTCATTTTATATGAGACTATTATTAGTTGAAAGTTAACAATAAATGGGACAAGAAGTCAGGAAATAGAGTGTAGTTACTAGACCAATTAAGCATCCAATCTTATGTAATTGGTGATCGTGCAGCGGTTGAAAGAAAACATCATAGATAATGCACAAGTCTTTGTCATGATTATCACGTTCATGCATAACTTCCTTGATCAATGATATCAGCCCAAGTATTAATTATTTTGAGCTTGATTACTCTGTTTTTAAGCTAGTTTCGGTGTTGAAGATATTGCCTCAAATAAGCAGATCATGTGTTGGACAAGATAGGGTTGCTCAAATTGGGTAGCACCCTCCACCTCCAACCTTACGGTTTTGGGTTCGAGTCACCATATTACTATTTCAAAATAGAGGATAATGTGTCTGATTAAATCTCATAGTCTCATTTTTTGGACTCTTAGAGTGGAAAATATGGCATCAGTATCTCCTAGAGAATAGCATGACGAAGGAAGAATTAACACATAGAATATGATCACTCAAAAGGTGGAGTGATTTACGATAGGAAGACACCTATCAAGGTGAAGACCAAGTTTTGTAAAATGGTTGTAGGATTGTGGCACCAGCAATATTACATGGAAGTGAGTGTTAGCTTACAGAATGTTTCAAGTTGCTGAATATCTCTCAGAATCAATGAGAGTTTAGCTAAGAATGGAATCAAAGGTTCTGTATGGCTGATACTAATTAGTTAGAAATTAAAGTTTACTTGTTTTTACACTTAAATTAGTCCTGATGTTTGTTCGAAGTGTCTTTATTTTGGTTATAGATGTATATACCCGTTTAGGGGTAAGTGTAACATTTTGAGATCTCTAGTTCTGGAAAACTGCTAATTTGCCGTACAAGACAACTTATTTAGTAGTCAAATGAAATTGACCTTAATAGACCAGAACGGGTCAACAAGCATTGAGGATTTCATTAGCTGAACCGGCTAGTTTGAGGTTGATACACTGCTGATTGATATACCCCAATTGTATTGGTTTAGTGGGAAGTTGGTCCCATTTAGCTTCAAGATCTACATATTGCATGGTAAAACCAAAATCTGACACTTCTAGAAAGTGTTAGGCTGTTAGCATTTTAATGATTGATGCAGAAGGTATCTGGACATGCCATGGTTGGACAACTGTGACAGGTTCCATTAGCAATTATTGAGCATTCACAGCTTATTGAGCCACTAATGGACTTCTCCCTAAGGTGAATATACAACTGTTGAGTTTTTAATTAGAGCTTATAACAATTGTTAACATTTATGAATTTGTTGAGAACCCAAATGGTCCGTGGGAAAAGGAACAGCGTTTTCCCCTGAAAGCAATATGCTGAATTTTCATTTGATTAGAGTTAGCGTTCAGTGGACCTGCGCCCCAAAAAGGGGGGAAAAAAGAAATTCACTGTGAATTTTCCGTACAAAAAAATTGACTGTGAATCTTGATGGGAAAAGAATCATCTATAATTTGTTTTACAACTGTTGGAGGTAGCTATCCTAAAGGTTATTGCTCAAAGTTTGTAGAAACTAATAAATCTTACCTTTGAGCTTGGAAAAATGACCTAAATTGTGGAATTGAAGAAGGAAACTCATAGTCTTGTGGCGTCAAGTCTGAATCTTTGCTCTTTATCTCTGGAGTCATCGAGTTGTCTGGGTTCTCCTCATAAGGTTTAGTTTTGAATGATCTGAAACAAAAAGTGCAGAATAATAAATTCTTTTGAAAGCATTACAAATTAATTTCCACATTTTAAACGTGCTATTGCTTTTTCAATATTTCTTTTGGATGACCGAGAAATTTGTCTGGGACCAATCCTTAGGATCAGCTGCACCCTTCGAAGCTCAGGGATAATGGACCCATTCCTCTACCCTTCTCCACTTAAATACTAGGCTTAGTTCGCATGGCACAAGGCTCGAACCTGTGACGTAAGTTATAAGTCCTTCAACCTTTGCCACTTGAACTAAGCCCTGGGGGCACTGATTTTTCAGTATTTCAAGGATAAAAATGCCGTTTATTCATAAGAAAAGCATTATGCATCCTTCGTTTACCAATATGTTTTGTTGTTTAGGAAGCTCTCAAGTTCTCAATGACATAGAGCTTATGAAAATTCACTTTTGGAGTCTGCTACAGCCGAGCTGGCTCCTGAAACTTTTGTTTTCATTGTAACCTATTTATGTTGGGAGTTGCACCAGGAAATATGTACCTTTTTGGTATTTAATCTTTGCAAGTGTAGCAAGCTTTCTTAAGGCAGTTGATTTGTATGCAAAACAATTCTTGTTGACAGAGTTCAGTTTTAAACTTAGGAATAGTAGAGAAAATGATGAAAATAGCGATCAACCAAATGCACACTCATCAAAAGAAAAAATGAAAAAGAAACCCCCAACCCCAACCCCAACCCCCACTTTTTTCACATATGAGTAAAATGATGAATCAGCTCTAGCATCTTGATACAATTGTCAGTGTCTTTTGTTTTATGCTATGGGCTTATACGCACATCCTTGTTTGCTTTGCTGCATAGCATTTCTTTTTCTGCCTTCCCGCAGAATTTTCCCCTTTAATTTCATGAAAAAAAAATTAAAATTTGATGGGAAAGGAGGGAGGAAGTTAAACAGTGCATGTGCACTTAGTTTGAGGTTGTGGAATGTGGAGCGGGGGGGTGTTGCTGTGGTTGACATTTTTATTACTTACCTATCTGGAATTATGTTATTGATATTTTGCAGCATTCTTTTCTTATTCATCCATTGTAGTTTTCTTTTGATTAGTGATGAAGCATTGTAGTTTCCTAGATATTGGAGTCTCCTTCCTCCTTTATTATTATTTGGAAACATTACTTTTTGTCAGGCATATGATTTGATGCTTATTGAACAATACCGTGCCATATTAGTGATACACTAGCTTATGCACTGTCATGTAAAAGACGAACATTGAAGGTGGTTAAGGTTGATGATCAGCAAGTGGAAAATGTGGTGTTCTCATTTATTGTACCCAGAACAACAACTAGTGCAGCTTTTGTATTAATGATGTGGTAGGACATTGATTTGTTTGCCATTCGTCTTGCCTGTGCCACCACCTACACAATGATCCTCTTTTTTTGTTTTCCCTTTGGAGAAAAGATTCTTTAACGAGCAGCCCATCAGACAAGGCCCTGTATTCACGCAGGGTCCGAGAAGGGTCGTAACCCCAGGGATGTGATGTAGACAGCCTACCTTAATGCAAGCATTAGTTGCTTTGTCCACGTCTCGAACCCGTGATCTATTTGTCACACGCTTTTTTGACTGCCGTGGTATGATTGCCGGGCCCTCTCCTCGTTCCGCCCTTCCTGTTGGGATGGTTGTCTGTTGTCCAGCTTATCCTCTGTACTGTATGATGCCTTTGCAGTAGTGTTCTCATACTTGGTTTCTTTTCACAGGTACTTGATAGCCTCCCATACAACCGATTATCAACACCCAATGTTGTTCTTCAACACAGTCGCAGTTTTTATACTGGTTGTTGCCAAATTTCCAAACATGCACAAGGTTCGTATTTTTGGGATCAATGCAGATCAATGAACCTGATTAAATTGAGCACATACAACAGAAAGAAATAGTATTGATTTGCGTTAGCATCTTGAGTAAAACTAAGATGCCCCTGTACACGGTTTTGAAAGATTTCGATTTGATATTTTTGATTTTTGACTTAATACCACTATCATATCGAAATATATTTGTTATGGTTCTGTTTTTCCCTTTTTGATTTCGATTTGCTAACATGGTATTTTGGTAAACTTATATTCTATCAACCAAACTTGTATGGTGTTTCTTGAAATTGATTTTTCAAACTCAAGCAAAAAGGAGAAAAACTAAACGAGAACAAATTAAACCAAAATGTTACTGATGTTTCATTCTAAAACAGAAACGCTCATTCTTTGCTTGAAAAGAAAAGTAAACAAAAAACGTAAGACATAATATTACTAAGGAAATTCTATGATCCAATAAATAAATAAATTAAAAATTATTCATATGATCATATCGTTGATTTCTGTTAAGAGATCCCGAATATCACGGGATAAAAAGACTCATAAATGTGCAAACTTTTGTTTGGGGTTTTCCAACTTGTTAAAGAGAACACCTCCTAAAATGGCCTGAAGAAAAGGACCCTTCCAAAGTACCAAACTAAATCCTTAAAAAATAATTCAGCCATTCAGGCTCTGATTCTCCACCGAAAGTGACTTACTGCAACTAATAATTCTATAAATTTATTTAAATAAAAATACTGCAGTTACATTCGGAGGTATATTTAGGATTTGAAATTTATGAGTTTATATAGTAATTTAAGTTAATATATAATAATAATTGCGTTTACACTTAAATATTTACAGATATTTAGTGAATTTCTTAATACGTATACAATCAGACCTCACTACAATAACACATCACTATAAAAATTAAGCTTTTCCGGATTAATTATTATGTTTTGTTATAATATATGTTCTATATAACAGCACTTCGATATAGCATCCAAAAATATTCGGCACAAATTGAATTGTTATAAAATTTTAATTTACCAAAAAATAAGGCGCTAGAGAGGTTTAACTATAAATAGTTTAGACAATATCAACTGGAATCCTATGTACTGTAGATCTACTTCTGATTATGTTTCCGTTAATTTCAGAAGTGTAAGCCGTATTAACTACAACAATAAGTGACAAATTTTTCTTTTTTATTTTGGTTCAAAATAAGTTGTCTAGTTATATAATCAAGAAAGAATTTAATTTATTTTTACAAAATAACCCCTATGTACATATCACTAAAGAGTTTTCTTACGACTCACATTAAATGTTTTAGTCATAGTAGATATTTTTGTATAGAATTTAGTATTTTCTTAATGAGCGTGCTAAAAGTAAATTGGTCAATTATTGTGAACTTGATGGAGTATTAAGCAGTGGCGGATGTAGTGTAGCAGTTCAAGTCAACTGAACCCATAACATTTGATACCGGATTAAAACTCATAACATTAAAAATATAATACGTTCAATTCTAAATTTTTAAAAAATTAAACTCATAAGATTTAAATACTGAATGCGCCATTGGTATTAAGAGTGAATAAAGGAGAAAGATTATCATAAGTTGATATAAACTTTTAATGATAAATTATTCGAAGTCTGAAAAATAGAGTAAGACTTTTAATTTGCATTTAGTAGATTCGAGTTAGTTTGATATAGATGTTTATAATTTATAATTAACAAATTACAGAGAAATGGAGGCTGTAGATCTGGAATAAAGTGGGAGAGATTATTCCTTAGCACGATAGTCAAGGGGAATGTTTGTGGATCCCACATATGACCAAAGAAATTAGAGTTTGTCAGATGTTTTTTCTACTTCTTTTAATTTTTAACAATAAAATAACATGCGTAATTATCATCCCATTGAAACTGCTATTTGGCCAGCTTACAACAAAAATAATTTTGGCGGAGTGAAGATATGAAATTTGTAAGTTCGGTACTATAGTTTATTTAAAGTAATAATTGTACATAACAATAAAAAATTTAAAATGAATATATCGTTTGGATCAAAGCTATAAGGTTTGGCCAAACGCATAAGGTATTTGTTAGTTCCTTCTTGATTACAACAACAATAATGTCTTAAATAATAATAATAATAATAATAATAATAGTTACATCTTAGTCTTAAATAAAAGAAAAGGTTATTTATTTAGTAGCAATAATTTCTGTAGTAGGAAATGTATATGTATGTTCCACTTCAGCCACAAAGAAGGAAGAAAAATAAATCAGGAATAAGTATTTGATTTTCTCTCACATTTTATAGCAAATATCACTTTATTTCCTGGTTCAATAATTAACAAAAAAAGGCACACATTCATTCACCAGTTTTATATTAATTAAAGAAACAAACTTGGATAAGAGACTTTTTTCCTCCTAAATACAAGCTTTTAGTTGGCCTATGTAATTATAAAACGTAAATGACCACGTTGAATCATGTCATTTAGGTCATATAAGGTTACAACATATAATTCATGAGCAATGTCATTGTGTGTAAATCAAAACCACTATGTTATTAAATTACAAGGGAGTCTTAAAACAACAGTAAAATTGTATTTATGTTACTTATAAATTATGTATTCGAACTGTAAAAATAACCACTAATGCTAACATTAAGGTAGATTATCTATACTATAGTTCTTGGAATATGACCTTCTCCAGAACCTGGGTGAACGCAAAATACCTTATTTATCGGGTTTTCCTTTTTCTTTGTGTTATCATACCTGGCTACTGATGCTCATGGCTCAAGTCATATACAGCCATTTGAAGTGAAACAGAACCTGACAACCTTAAAAGTTTTTTTTGGAAAAAGAGTAAATCATGAAATAAGCCATGTTTATGTTCAGAAATTATGCTGCAAAACTATACTTCGCAGAATAAAATTAGCTCAAATAAATTAATACTAACAAGTCTCACAAAGCTCAATACAAATTTGAAAATTATACATTATAATACATTTATTTTTCTAATGACATTAATTAAAACAACACTAATGGGATCTCTTTGCCTTCTTTTTTGTGATAATAGAAAATAATTATAGGCATCACAAATTCTGGTCTTCTTGCCCTCCAAAAAAATCTGGGCTTCCCTTTCTTTCAGATAATAACTTCCACCAACTATAATCCAAAGTAAATTAATGACAATTATATGAAAAATGAGAGAGTAAAGTAAACTAAAAATGAGGAGAAATCAGAATTCCTTTTATCCTATGAGTTAGTTTTTTTTGAAGAAATTAAATCCAAACAAGGTCACCCCCACCAATAAACACTACAAGAAAAATCATAAAATTACTAGTAAAAGAAAATCTTTTTATTTTTATAAAGAAGAAACCCCAGAAAGAAAATAGAAGAAAAACCCTTGAAATATTATTGTATAATATATAATAATATATATTTTTTTACCAAGAACCTCCTCCTCCTGCTAACATTCCATTCCAAAATCCATTAGTAGATTCTTCAGCAGGCTGATGATGATCTCTATTATTCTCATTACCACCATCATTTGTAGTATTTGTGGTTGAAATTTGTTTTAAACCTACAAAAGGAAATAAAAACCTTCCATTTGTATTTGTCTCTTGGATATTATTTCCATAGGCTGCATTTCCAAGTCCATGATCCAATGAGAAATTTAGAGATGGCAAAGAAAATCCAGATGAGTTATTATAAACTGAATTTGGATCAGTTGAAATATTGGCCATTGACATAAATGAATTATTATTCATCCCTCTTGATGTTATCCCATTAATTAATTCCAAAGCTGAAAGCTGCGATGACGAAGACGCAGAAGAAGAAGACGGAGGAGGAGGAGGAGGAGGCAATGGAGAAATACTTGGACTGTTGTTGTCCTTGTTGCTTCCATCATAATTTGGTACCTGTTGATTTTAAAGGAGAAAGAATCTGAAATCAGAAAAGCTCGGACACTACTGTTATAAAAATAAAAAAAACCAAAATCAAAAATGTATTTCTGAACAAATTATCGTAATTTCAAGAAGTCGAGTAGCTAGTAATGTTAGAACATATAGTTTAACTTTACTGTTACGTGCTACTATGTTATTTCAACAACAATTGTTACTTACCTTGCACATTTACACATACATAAATACAATTGACTTTTTGGTTCCTCAAAACATTCATAACATAATAGTATTAATTTTGACCCGATTAATTATTTTGAGAAGACTTTTTTTTAAAACAAATAACAACACATAAAAGATCGTGACTTTTGGGGTTGCAACTGATCTATTGTTTATCTTTCGTCTTTCTTGAACTGAGTGTCTTTTGGAAATAGCCTCTCTACCCCTCCGGAGTAGGCATAAAGTAGGCGTACACTCTACCCTCCCCACACTCTACTTATAAAATTTTAGTAGGTTGTTGTTGTAACCAGTGGCAGAGTCATCTTACAGTAAGGGGTGTCAAAACCCTTGGCGGAAAAATACATAAATTTATATGTATGTATACTATGTATTAACTCCCCCTAATTTTTTGGAATGTTTATTATTATATATTTTGACATCCCTTACAATATTTTTAGCTCTACCACTGATTGTAACAACGCATAAAAGAATCTAACGAATTCGAAAGAACTGAACGAGAAACTGTATGAAGTGAAAGTACCTGAATAAGCTCAGTGATAGTCTTGAAATCAGATGAAAAACCCAAGTTAAGATCTTGGCTCCCTTCAATATGGATCTTAGTAGGGTTTTGATCATGATTATGAGATGGTTGATTAATCAAATCAGGAAGTTCTTTCAAAGGATTATTAACATGATTTGAATAGGAAGAAGAATTAGATGAAGATTTCTTGTTTTTTCTTGATCCACCACCAACAGGAATATTTCTAAGAGATCCACCAGCAGTCCAATATCTTCTACAAGTCTTGCAAAAATACCTCGGTTGAGAAAGACTATAGTTGTTATAGTAACAAAATTTTGTATTTGTTGAATTGCATCTTGGACAATTCAAAGCTTGGTCTTTTTGTGGCCTAACTTTTCTTTCTACACATGAATTAGGTTTTGATGCACCATTTGAGTTTTGTATTATCTCTTCCATTGGCTTCACCACTATCTCCTACAAAAAAAAAAAAATAACAAGAGGAAATAAATGAACAACATAACAATAATAACAGCAGTAACAACAATAACAACAGCAACAACAACAACATATCCGGTATATTCTTGCAAGTGTTTGAGAAAAATAGTATGTATGCAGACGTTACTGACGTTACTTTTACCTGACGAGGTAGAGAGGTTTTTTTGATAGACCGTTCGCTCATGGACTAACATTTTTAAACAGATATATATGTGAAAAATACTAAAATTTTGACAACTATTAGCTAGATTGTGATCAACGTATATATAATTTCAAAAGTGTAATCGTTCAGTAATATTATCAGATTTAAATCTTAGATCCGACTCTAAATTTTATTATGAGCATCAGCAAGCTAGTATGCACCACAAAGATTTTCAGATGAGTAATTAGAAAGGGAAAGGAAAAAAAGTCAGGTGTTTACTTTAAACTTTAACTGTAGTTTAATAATCTTTTTCACTTTCTCAACCTTTTCATAGTCACATATATGTAGAATAAAAATGAAAAAGTTTAGAAACAAAAGAAACAGAGACTATAGAACTATTCTCAAAAGCAAATCAAGATATTTAACTACAAAAACTCTAATCCAAAAAAAATACAAAACAAGAATTAATTAATGAGATCAAGAGAAACAAATAAAAGATTAAGCTGAAGGATCTCTTAGTTTAATTATACCTGAGGCCATTGAGCAGTATCCATTGATGAAGAAGGAGGAAGAAGAAGCAAAGGAGAAAATGGAGTTTTTTTTTTTTTTCTTAAAAGAAAAAAAAGAGCAGCTTTATGAACAAGTGGTTTTAAAAGAAGAAAAAGGAATGTTTGAGACGGTTTGTGGATGTTGTATCTGCTTTATGTTTGTGGGAGGAGAGAGAATGAATAATATATTTTTCGATTTTTCACCCAGATATTTAATATGATTAATTTGAAATTGCAGTAAAACCTATTTTAAAAGTTAGAGCGCTTCCTATTAAAGGTGATTTCATATTTAGGATTCGAATCCAAAAGCTCTAGTTAATTATGTCAGTCCACTTAAAAGGAGAGCCTTCTTTATTAAAAAAAATATAAGGTTGTTCGGTGTACTAAACTCCCGTTATGCGCGGGGTTCGAGGAAGACCAAATTATAAGACGACTTCAAATCTAAAACTATAATTAAAATGAAGGAGTACTTATTATTAAGACAGTCCGGTATACTAAACTCTCGCTATGCATGGGGTTCGAGGAGGACCAGACCATAAAATGACTTCAAATCTAAAAACTTTAGTTAAAAATATGGGAGTACTTATTATTAAAGCAGTTCAGTGTATTAAAGTCCCGCTATATATAGGGTTCGAAGGGGACCAGACCATAAGATCACTTCAAATCTAAAAACTTTAGTTAAAATGAAGGAGTACTTATTATTAAAGCCTTATGTATGAAGTTTGAAGGAACAGACCATAAAACAATCTAATAAATTTAGTTAAAAATAAAGGAATACTTAATTATTCTCCGTAGCAACCGACGATAAAAGTATGAGTAATATTACATTCAACCTATTGACTATTATGTATGAAGTTTGAAGGAACAGACCATAAAAGCAGTCCGATGTACTGATATGAAGTTTGAAGGAATACTTAATTATTCTCCGTAGCAACCGACGATAAAAGTATGAGTAATATTACATTCTTCTTCTTTAACCTATTGACTATATGTATAGTTGTAGTATTTTTAAATTTGTTAGTGGAAGAATATGTCTTTGCAGAAATAATATTTATACATATACGATGGTGGAGTTATCTTTTCTGACTAGAGAGGGGCCTGGCATTTAAGTCAAATTGGTCTCTTTTTATATTATTCTAAAGCATATGAATTATCTTTAAATTTACACCTTATATCGTGTAACTCTTAAATCCATGTGATAATCATGTCTGTAAATTACTATTTTTGACTGGTGCATTACTAGTAATTTGAAGGAACACAAAGTTTAGATGGATTATTAAGAATTTTTTAGATTCAGAGTTTCTATTACACATTGGATTTATTTAGCTGGAAAAAGAACAAAGGAGAGTGGAACAAGTAAAATATTGTAACAAGTTGAACTATTAAGAAAGGAATTTTTACATGTGTATATCATATAGCAAACCTTATTACCAACCATGTTTAAGGTTTGTGTTTTTCAAAAATTGAACATTTTTGGTAATATAGTTTGATATAGGGTACAGGTATGAAAAAATCCCATTAAGAAATGTTTGGGATACACGGATTCAAACTTCAAGAAAGAAGAATCTTTTAGTAGAGAATAACATTAGTCTTTTTATCGAGTATATTTGGTCCAAAACCTTCAAGGACAAAATTATCCATAGGTCGATACCTATATTGATGAAAAATAATAATACCTTGTAAAATTAATTAAATGCACGCAAATTAACTCGGACGGTAGTTATCTTTTTATATACTCCCCTCTATTTGGGTTGACGTAACCAGCACAGAGAATAGCACTCCACGTTAGAAATGACTAGACTTCATTATCAAAGGACCCTTCCATAAAGTAAAAGCACTCAAAACTTCTCTTGCCGCCACAGAATAGAACTCCCCATGTTTTAATTAGTGGATTTTAAGCTGAGAAAAATTAAAAATTTAGTTGTAGCGATCTTTTAAAAGGGCAGAATTGAGATTTGTCTTGCCGTCGGCAGATCACTCGTAAAATGTCCCTGAACTTATATGTGAGACTTAATTTAGTAAGACTTACGCTTCAGCAGTCGGGGCTTGCGCTCCGAATATGCCCAACGCCCAATGTACACGACTGCCTAATAGAACTTTATACAATTATGTGTAACTAACCTGGTAAATCCTCAAATTTTCTTAATAAATTATTGACTATTCAAAATTACTTTTTTCTAAAACATAAATCATTAAGTTAAGATTGCTATGATAGTAAATTTTAAATAAATCTATCATTTGAAAGTCTTTACTTATTAACTTTTGTTATGTCTTTATTATATAATAATCCATAATTTTTCAATAATTATTTTCCTAAATATTATTTTTTTCACATTTATGAGATACAATACTTATTAATTTAATAGCATAGTATTAGCTAGTAACTATGTATAAATAATTAGTTATCATGATCTTGTATGGTGGATTATGTGTCTATTTATTAACTTGTTAAAAATAAATGATTGTTAGAGAATTATATTTAAATTGTGAATTATGTTTTATACAATTCTCTTTTAAATAAAAAGCATATTAGATAAAAGAAGTATTTAAAAAAATCAAATTATAATAACCGAATTCATTGCTCCTTAAGAGATACATATAAGATTTCACATCGAATACATTACTTTTGATGTTTGAGTTGTATCGATGTTTCAGTTAATTTACATATTATGATATATATATCATACTTTTCATATTATTTATAGTTGAATTATAATTTATAAATATTTATAAATAGATTATTTGTTATAATTTTATAATTTTAATGTAATTTTTATAATCATTTTTTATTTTATACTATCGTAAAATTCTTGAAATTAGTAAAATTTATCTGTGGGACTTACGTCCCATGTCTCAGAGCTTACGCCTAACCTCGTCAGTGGTAAAACACCTTGTCTCATACCACCGTCTTTTAAAACATTGGAGGTGAGTTTGGCCGAATTCAATATATAGTTTAATTTCAATCTAAATTTTATATTGTTTTAACAAATCCAATAAGTATATATGTATAAAAATTAAATTCAAAATTTAACAATTAAACCTGAGATTACTATTCACAAAGTTAAAACTCATAGCGTTCTGCGTTCAAGGTATGAGTTTCTGATTTTAGGGTTTTTTATCAAAACATTTTATTATGTTGATAAACCATAGTATTTCTTTTCCTCATTCTCCAATGTGAATGATATCTATTGTTCTCTTTCCTTTTTTTCCTTGATTCTTGAAAACAGTGATTTTTGCTTGGTTTGGAAAAAAACTGGATGGTTAAGATTTCATTATATACAACTTTTCCTTTTAAAATCTAACGGTTGTAGAGGAGTTGAACTACTACTAGAAATATAAGATAATTTGTGAATCCTAAGAAGGTCATTAACAGGAAGAAAATCTATATTCATTACCTTTATTTGCTCTTCCTTACCAGTAACGGAAGGTTTTTTTATTTTATTTTTTTTTCTATTTAAAATTGACAAAAAGATAAAAAGATTAAAGTTATCTTTATGTAGCTGACCTCTTTATAATAACATATCTATATAACAACACTTTACTCAAAAAAACTAAGATTTTTTGGAACCAATTTCATGTTATATTATAATACGGACGTATATATTTTTTATAACCGCACTTCATCATAACAATAAAAAATATTCAGAATAAACAAAATTGTTATACAAAAGTTTAACTATAACTAATATTAAACTCTTGATTAACTCAGATCTTGACGCATTATTTTATGGCAACTTTGGCTTCTAATTAAAGTTTGGTCACACGCGTTACATTTAATTAATTAATAAAAGTGATCAAAACTTGAAAGTTGAGAAACTTCCAACCTTTTTGAATCAAACTTTTTATATAAACTTTAATTTTTTTTCCCCTCAAAAAGTTTGGTTTTCCACTCCTCTCTTACAGTATTTTATAATAATTAGTCGAAGAAATACTGCTATTGATACCTTTCTTTTAGATGAAGGAGATAGTTTATAATCAACACATAAGCTAGTTCTTAGTTCTTAAGCTTTTACTATTTGTATATATTTGAATTTGCTTTTTACTTCCTTTTTCCTTAAAGCTCCTTTTCATGATTTGAAGTTTGCTCATAGTCAAATTGCCTTCAATCAATTCTTCACTTTTATGGTCTTTTGCAACCGCAATTTAGAGAAAAGACAATAATCAATTTTTTGGTTCCAAAAAAGTAAATAAAAAGTTTTAAAAGGCAGTAGTGCTATAAATTTATGTTATATTAAGGATGTTACTTCGTCATAAATAAGCTTCCCGAAGAAGCTTATTATTTTGGTACTTTGTTATGAATAAATACTATCCCCGACAAAAGATTATCTATATATCGTACAGTAGCAACTTACAAGCAACTTACAAGAAGCTTATACAACAGCTTACAAGCAGCGTACATAGCAGATTGCAGTAGCAGCTTACAAGCAACTTCCAGTGCAACTTACACAGCAGCTTGCAGTAGCAGCTTACGCAGCAGCTTGCAGTAGCAGCTTAGACAACAACTCCATTTCTTCTATAATAGAGGAGATTTTAATTCATTATGTACATGAATTTGAAGTTGAATAATAAATTTCTCTCTCTCTCTCTACTTGCCTTCAGTTTCTTTACTTTAAAGTCTTTATTTTATAACACGTTATCAGCACGAGACTCTGTTATTTTGAGCACTTACTTCAAATTTAATTTCTAGTGCAGTGTTCATCTCCAATGTAAGGCGACACTCTTACATCGGTGGTTAGATCTTGTTCATTCCGAGCATCATAAGGCAGGTTATATCCTTGAGGTGATGAACTTTTCTCCATGGCAATAATGATGTGGATATCACTTACGTCTGGAGTTGCCAAATGTTGTGTAAAGTAATTTGAGCTTTTTGCTTATATTTGGTTTAATATTGTCACGACCCAAACACCGGTTGTGATGGCGCCCAACACATTGCTAGGCAAGCCCAACCAATTTCCAGATAACCAACCATTTATTAATTAATGCTGATCCATTTAGAGTTAATAGCATGTTTTCATAATAGAATCAACAAAAAACAGAAATATATAAAATACATCCCAAAGAAACCGGTGTCACAAGTCTGAGTCTCTAACAGAAAAGGAAAACAACCTATACAATCCAAGTCTAAGTAGAGTGACAAAAGACATAAATAGCAGGAAGAAGAGAGACCGGGTCCTGCGGACGCCGGCAACTACCTTGATGTCTCTTCAGCTAGCAGCAGAAATAGCAGTCGTGTAAAGCTCAACTGCCTTCCTGGATACCTGTATCAGCACAAAAGGTGCAGGGACTGGGTGAGTATCTTTCAACTCAGTGAGTAGTAAATAACAAATAATAACTGAAAGTAAGAACACCTGCATTATCACTAAACAGTTCTAAGAATAACCGTACAGGTAAGTCATCTCTACAATGGTAAGTCTGGTTCCAGTCTACTACTGTCTTACTCTGATCCAACGCTGATCCAACACTGGTCCAACACTGATCTAACTCTGAAGCAACACTGATCTAACGTGAACAAAAAGTTAGAGCTTCTTCAACAATGTAACCTTCAGCTATGGAACCTTCTGGTTAAGCCTTATTCCCTACGAGAGACTTAAAATGACCTAACAATCTATAACATAAAATGAAACATGTTTAGAATAAGCACTTAACTTGAATTAATATTACGTACATCAAAATTTCGGATAAGAAATGTTTTACCTTTCAACAAAATACATCCACATGTAATGTACCGGACCACCTTGTATTGCTTCATCTACTAGATGGACAGTTAAATGGACCATTACAGTAAAGAACGATGGTGGGAATAATATCTCCATATGGCAAAGTGTAAGCACAATGCGATCTTGTAGCCTTTCTAGATCCGCCAAACTTAAACTTTTAAGACAAAGTTCTTTGAAAAAAGAGGAAAGCTTTACTAAGACTGCAACAACCTCCTTTGGCAGCACATTACGAATTGCTATTGGTAACAATTGCTCCATAATAATATGACAATCATGACTCTTTAATCCAAAGATTCTCCTTTGGTCTGGATCAATGCAACCAGAAATATTACTCGAGTAACCATCCGGCACTGAAATATTCTTTAAAGTTGTGAGGAAAACCACTTTCTTTTCCTTTGGAATAGTAAACACAGCAAGCCGACACTCATCTTTCTCATCGGGCCAAAGATCACGCCTTATACCCATATCTTGCAGATCTTTTCGCGCCTTAATATTATCTTTTGACTTGTCTTTATCATTGAGCAAAGAATATATAATATTGTCAAACACATTCTTTTCGATGTGCATGACGTCTAAATTGTGGCGCAACGAGTTGAACTCCCAATATGGAAGATTAAAGAATATACTTTTTTTCCTCCATTGTTGTGCTGCACCTTGCCCAATATTTCTTTGTCTAGCTCTTTTTCTTCTCTCACTCAACTCAGCCGGTTTTCCAAATGTAACATCAATATCTTTCACTTGTTGCAAAATATCAGACCCGGATAACTTTCTCGGTGGGTTTCTTTCTTCCACATTTCCATCAAAGCGATGTCTCATCAGTCTAAATTTATGATTTCTTGCTAAAAATCTACGATGACCAATAAAGCACCACTTTCTACTATGGCGAAGCCAACAAGGTTCTACATCAAAATTATAATTGGGACATGCTAGACCAATATGTGAGTTCCAACCAGATAAGATATCAAGTCCAGGAAAGTCACTAATTGTCCACATAAGAGCAGCTCGCAACCTAAACATCTCTTTCTTTGATGAATCAAAAGTTTCGACACCTTCACTCCACAACTCATTTAACTCCTTAATAAGGGGTTGTAGAAAAACATATATGTTATTTCCCGCTGTACGTGGACCAGGAATGATCATTGAGAGAATAAAATTGGGTTGTTTCATACACAACCAAGGAGGAAGGTTGTATGGAACTAAAATGACTGGCCAAATTCTATAATTAGTATTCATCGTGCCAAAAAGATTGAAGCCATCACTAGCTAGGCCAAGCCGAACATTCCGAGGATCAAAGGCAAATTCAGGAAAAATTGTATCAAACCTCTTCCATGCCTCACCATCTCTAGGAGGCCTCATAATTCCATCTTTGTTACTATCCTCAGCATGCCATCTCATATATTTTGCTATTTTAGATTACATGACCAATCTCTGCAACCTTGGTTTTAATGGAAAGTGACGCAAAATCTTTGCAGGCTTCTTAGTTTTATTCTTGGTTGTCTTCTTGCCTGTAGCAGACACAAGATTTTCATTTATCTGCTTGTTAGGCTTCCACCTAGAAGTGTGACAATACTTACATGTTTCCTCATTAGCATCATTCCCCCAAAATAACATACAATCATCTGGACATGCATCTATCTTGATATAATCAAGACAAAGCTTGTTGATAGTTTTCTTGGACTCATAAAAAGAATGAGGGATCCGTGCAAATGTAAATGCGTCCCTCAACAAATCTAGAATCATGGTCATTCCCTTGTCACTCAGCCCAGACAAACATTTTACGTGATACAATTTTAATAAAAATTCTAGTTTTGAGTACTTGGACCCTTCATACAATTCTTGACTTCCATCTCTAAGCAACTCGAAAAAGTCTTTATCATTTAAGGAAGGCTCATCATTTAACCTTTCTTCACCACTCCCAACTTCTGACGGACCCACATCAACACCATCGTGCCTTAGGCCCCCAAATGCTTCATTGATCAATAATTTTGCTGGATTTTCAGGAGGTAATGTATCTTGTATAACCACATTATTTATAGAAGTAGGTAGTATATTTCTTTCACCATGAATACTGCAAGTGACATAATTTTCAAGGAGTGGTTTGCAAATCAAATGATCAAGCGCTACATCTCTAGTTTGCCACTTTGAGAATCCACATTTAGGACAAGGACACTTTATTCTATCTCCAACAACGACATTAGCAAATGCAAAATCTAAAAACTGATTCAAACCAAATAAATATTCCGTGGTGTTTCTTGGCTTTTTAATCCAAGATTTATCCATAGAAAAATATTAAGTTTCAAGTGCAGCTGATGAACCTTTCAAAATATAAAGAGAAAATATTAGTTCTCTATTATTAGAATACAGAACAGTAACATTGAAGCAATAAATACATACAACAAAAGCCATCTATAATCATAAACACTACTCAAAAAGGTTCTCAGTATACTCTTTCTGGCTTTCTGTTTCTGCGAGAATTCCAAGCTTCACAGGCAAGCGCAAGATAATATCAATTACTATATCTTCATTCAGTTCCATATTCTAGTTACAATTTATAAAGAGAAAGAGATTTCCAGTACTAGAGACAAAAAATATTAAAGGGCTTTTTGGTTTTTTTCGTGTGAGGTACGCTACTGTGTTAGGATTTATATAGAAATACAATTCTAGATAGAATGGGACAAGGAAAAGGAAAAGGGTAAAAATAAAAAGAAATCCCCCCACTTTGTTGACAGAGCTCAGAGAAAGCAATCTGAAATCCTTGCATGGGAGAACAGCAAGAAAGCAAGCTTGGAGGCTGAGCTCAAAAAGATTGAGGTGACAAGTCATTCTTCTATTTTGCTTTGTGGACATAGTCTAACGAGTTACACTGATTGCATCATCTGGTGATTTTATTATTACAAGTCCGAAAGGGATCTCTTGATCACACAAAAATGTTTCATTTGCTTGTTATAGTTCAACAATATTCTTTTAGTGTCAAACATCTGCCGATATCCTGTTATTCAGTGAAAAGTAATGCTAGATACTTGAGTAAAATTTCCAGGATATATTTTTTAGGATTCTCAACAACATATAGTTCTGGTATACTAATCATGTGTAGGGGTTCAATTTCCATTTTAATTGATGGTTCTCGTTGGTATTAGCTAATACAAGCCTTATGTGTTGATGCTTCAATAACTATATCCTAGTCATGTGAACTCATCTTAGAACTTCTTCAATAACCATATCTGTTGTTGTATTTTAGCTTCTGAATCTGAAATTACATTCTGTCTAGATAACCATACAAATTGAGTAAAAAGGTGAAACTTGTACTGTCTTTTCTCAATATTCAATCAAAACCACATTTTCAACTAAATCTCCGCATAGATCTAATGAATAATCATTGCTATTACTCGCTCTCTCGTTGCAACAGGTTCGAATGAGAAATACGATAGTAGGATAATGGAGAGCCAGAGGGGATACAGAGGTCTAACAAAATTCATACAAATTAAATATTTAATACACACAGAAATTCAATATCAAACACCATTTAATCATACAAATTGACCAAAATACATACAAAAATTTAAAATTAACAGACAACCCATGAGGAGAAATAAGAAAAAAAGAGAAAAATCAAACCTGGGAGAAGGAGAATATTGGAAGAGATTTGTATTTTGTCTCACACTCAATAATGAGAAAATTGAGAAGCTAATTTCCAAATGTAGCGTAGAATTCTTTCTCTATGACCAAAAGAGAAGTTCAAAGAAGAAGAAGACAGTGTATTTTGTTGTTGGAGGGGCGAAAGTTTCTAGACGAAAAAAATTAGACGGAATTGAAATAAAAAGGACCCGCTATTATTTTAGGGTTTTAGACCCCCGTAAATCATATCTTTTTTTGGGGGCTAATATATTGCCACAAAATTATGTTAATTGCGGAGGTTACTTGTACCCTCCGCAAATAAACCTCCGCAATTTACCCGTTTTTTGTAGTGTTTCTTCTATAATAGAGGAGATTTCAGTTCATTATGTACATGAATTTGAAGTTGAATAATAAATTCCTCCTCTCTCTCTCTCTACTTGCCTTCAGTTTCTTTACTTTAAAGTCTTTATTTTATAACACGTTATCCGTACGAGACTCTGTTATTTTGAGCACTTACTTCAAATTTAATTTCTAGTGCAATGTTCATCTCCAATGTAAGGCGACACTCTTACATCAGTGGTTAGATCTTGTTCATTCCGAGCATCATAAGGCAGGTTACATCCTTGAAGTGATGAACTTTTCTCCATGGAAATAATGATGTGGATATCACTTACGTCTGGAGTTGCCAAATTTGTGTAAATTAATTTGAGCTTTTTGCTTATATTTGGTTTAATATTGTCACGACCCAAACACCGGTTGTGATGGCGCCCAACACATTGCTAGGCAAGCCCAACCAATTTCCAGATAACCAACCATTTATTAATTAATGCTGATCCATTTAGAGTTAATAGCATTGTTTTCATAATAGAATCAACAAAAAATAGAAATATATAAAATACATCCCAAAGAAACCGGTGTCACAAGTCTGAGCCTCTAACAGAAAAGGAAAACACCCTATACTATCCATGTCTAAGTATAGTGAAAAAAGACATAAATAGCAGGAAGAAGAGAGATCGGGTCCTGCGGACGCCGTCAACTACCTCGATGTCTCCTCAGCTGGTAATAGAAATAGCAGGAGTGTATAGCTCAACTGCCCTCCTGGATACCTGTATCTGCACACAAGGTGCAAGGAGCGGGGTGAGTATCTTCCAACTCAGTGAGTAGTAAATAACAAATAATAACTGAAAGTAACAACACCTGTATTATCACTAAACAGTTCTAAGAATAACAGTACCAGTAAATCATCTCTACAATGGTAAGTCCGGTTCCAGTCTACTATTATCTCACACTGATCCAACACTGATCCAACACTAATCCAACACTACAGCGGCGTGCAACCCGAGCCTCACTCCTACTGATGCGGTGTGCAGCTCGATCCAATTTATATATGTATATATAAAATGATGCGGCGTGCATCCAAATCCAATATATAGAGTGCTGCGGTGTGCAACCCGATCCAATATATATAGTGCTGTGGCGTGCATCCCGATCCAATATAATAGATATACTATTGCGGCGCGCAACCCGATCCAATAATATATAACTGCGCTCACCGGGTGTGTATGCAGACTCCGGAGGGGCTCCTTCAGCCCAAGCGCTATAATACTGCATCGTGCAGTCTGATCCACATATATATTACTGCGGCATGCAGTCCGATCCACATATTTATATATTACTGCGGCGTATAGTCTGATCCATATATTTATATATTACTGCGGCGTGCAGTCCGATCCATATATATATCATATACATAATACTGCGGCGTGCAGTCTGATCCAATACATGTATATGTATATACTGCTGCGGCGTGCAGCCCGATTCGGTATATATATATCAATACCTCACAGTGGGTTCTCGACCCCTCTCACTCAATGTAGACTCGGCCTCTCGGGCCCACTCAGCTAGAATAGGGTATTCAACCCCAAACACACTCTTAGAGTACACATCTAGTATTGGTTCATGTAGTGCTATACAACTATGAATACGGCTCAGAGTATGTGTTCAACCTAGTATTGAGGTTATTTAGCTCCACAGGTTCCCCTAATATTCTACAGATCGGCACAAGGCCCCAAACATGGCAACTAGCCCAATTATACTGGTATATGCTCAGTCTCAGCCAATATGCACTATAAACTATCAATCGGGAAGGATCAAGTCCAAATCCCCAGTCACAATACCACCACGACTGTCACATGACGTGTGTTCCATCTCAGCATAGCACTGTATAGTGCAAATACGGGGTTTCAAACCCTCAGTGTATCATTTATTACTACCACTCACCTCGAACCGGCCAAAAGTCCTAACTCGTCTTGCGCTTTCCTTGCAAAAAGACCTCCTCGGGTGCTAAATCTCATAAAAACCAATAAGAATACATCAAAATAAGCTAATGAATCATAACCGAATCGAAAGGACTCAAAAAACACCCAAAATATGAAGTTGCCAAAACCCAAGCCCCGGGCCCGCTTCTCGAAAAATTATGAAACTCATATTTTCGGAATCCTCGTCTCGCCACGAGTCCGTACATACAAAATTTATCAAAATCAGAGTTCAATTAACCCTTCAAATCTCCATTTAATTCTCTTAAGTTTCAAGTCCTAAACTTTTGTCCATAAATTACTTGAGTTTTCAGTTCTAATCGTTGTATTTAACTTGGAAAAAAGTAGAAACAAATCACCTTTGATGCTTGATGAAATCCCCTTGAAATACTCTCCAAAATCATCCAAACCAAATGAAATAAATGAAAGAAATAAACCAATTAAGTGTAATAAAGAATCTGCCCGTGCTTCGTCGAGTTGTACCTTGCACCTGTTCTATACAAGTTGTACATCCTATTGCCCAGCAGTCATTTTCTATTGATCATAACTTCTAGTACAGATGTCCAAATTACAAGTTCTTTAGCTTTCTCAAAACTAGACACGAAGGTCTACAACTTTCGTGTTTTGTACGGCTTGTGATTCCTTATAGATTACGAGATATGAGCTCCCAAAGTAGCCTACTAGCACCTGAAAATGCCCAGAATTCCGCAATAACTGCTGCATTTCAGCAGCTTTTCCAAAACCAAAAAATGTCCGTTAGGCATCCGAAATCACCCCGAGGCCCTCTGGACCTCAACCAAAAACACAAACTCAACCTAATACTTCATTCAACCTTGCTCGGATCATAAAAACGCTACCTTAAACATAAAAAATCACCAAAATCCTAGAATTCGATTCAAACTTAAACTTAAACTTTCAAAATTCATATCCGATGCCGAAACCAAACAAACAACGTCAAAATGAGCTGAAAATTTGCAGGCATATCCAAAATCACCTAACGGAGCTAATGCAACTTTCGGAATTCCATTCCAACCCTCGGATCAAATTCTCACCTATCGACCAGATTCTTCCAAAAGTCCAACTTCACCAAACCTAGCCAACTTTCCCTCCGGACCTCCGAATTCACTTCTGTTTTCACTTTTAAGTCACAAATCATCCCCCAAAACTAGTCGAGCGATCGGAAATCCGTTCCGAGCCCTCTAACTCATAAATCAATATCGGGTTGAGTTTTCCAACTATTCCTTCATCAAAGAGACTATTCGTCTCATTTTCTACCAAACTCGATCCGAATTGACTAAAATTCTCCAAACACATATATTAGAACATGAACAAACATATAACGGGGTAAACCGGGCAGTAACTCACGTGATGACAGGTCGGGTCGCCACATTCTCCCCAACTTTGACAAACGCTCGTCCTTTAGCGGACCTAGAGTTGTACTAGAAACAACCCAATAGCTGAATGACCTTACCAAGCATATATTCGGGGTGATCCTATGTCACCCTATCTCACATAAGATCGATAACACAATATAGATAGAGTTTCATAGTCCATCCAAACCATAAACCACACTGCACTTTCCATAATCATATACCAAATCCAAACCCCACGTTTATACTCAGAATAAACCCGAACCAACTGTAATAACCCATATTTGCCACTCTAGATGAGACCATATGATATGCTACACAATCCAACCACTTGAGACGATGGCATCTGTCCACAACAATTGGCCACAATATTCAAATACTCACAGAATCCTTTTTTTAGCTAAAGTCTTATTCTAACACATTCATATATGGCCACACCAACCGAAACATGCGATATACCGAAACCATCTCTTAGGTCAACCATTCATGAATCTATTTCCCTTTTAACTGATACCATAACAGATTTTAGAGCCAAACCTCGATATACTTTTCTAACCAGCTGATCATATATGCTCGCACTCACTAATGACTCCAACGATTATTTCAATTACAACACACCACATTGGTGATATGACACCTCAAGATCGGCCTAAGCCACAACGTGCACAACACATGCCCCAATAAGAAACGATCTGAACACACTCGAATCATGACAACTGACTCAAACGAAAGAGCCGTAATTCAATTCCTCCGTACCATCACAACACAGAATTGATATTCTATCTCACATCATAGAAATAAAGTACCTGAATCCTCCTCAAAAAGTCATAACATCATGTGGCCTTGCCACAACTCATGATTCTATCCAAACACTATTACCCCTGAGGCACCTCAAGTAACCAAGCTCAACACGGTCGGCCCCACACAGATTGAGGCCTGAAACCAAGCAATCCATCACACCCACGGTGATACAATTAATATACACTATCGAATCTTGAAAGGACACAACCGATGCGCTATTTGCCGAGAAACACCCAATACGGATTTTCTTCAGAAACCAGGAAGTAAGGCATACAGGATAACTTAAAGAAAACTATTCTCCACATCACATTGTTGCGGCGTGCAACCCGTTCAGATAACATACCCGTGGCGGCATGCCACCCGATCCAAATAACCGCGACAGCGTGCCACCAGATCTACACATAAATCTCGTAAAAGGAAATGCACATCCAAGTCAAGTTGCTCATTATGGTAAACATATATAGCCTCAAGTTCGGCCACAAGAAACGCATCCGACAAAGTTACTCAATACCAGAACCAAATCAACGATAGAAACCTCTGCACTGATATCCGCCACGAAGGCCCAGCCGATAAAGCAATACCTACCAGCCGTCTGCTGGTCCTGAGGTACAACTACCCCGCTGGAGCATACTCTGATGCACTCTGCTACACAATTTGTGCCATACCATCATAGTCTATATCACATTAGTCTAGATAATCTGACTTAAGACAACCGGTCTGCAGTCAAATTTCATAACCTAAATTCATCATATCAAGCAAGGAGAGAGCCACTAGGGCTTCCAATTTCCAATAACCGCTAAACGGTGACGATACAGGCGATATACAACCACTGCATAGGCGGATTACGAGAACTTCTAGTCTCCAACACATATATAACACATGAATCACTATGCCTGATTCCACACTCCACCGTACGAATACATAACACAGATCAAGCATCCATTAATACCATGAAAGCCATTCAAAAATTTCCCTATGCCATCAGCAACTCAATCATCACAGTCGATCCAACAAGAGAATACCACAACACCACTAGGATATCAGTTTACATTACCAGAAAGATCGATTCTTAAATCACCTGCAGCTGCCCGCGCTGCTCAAGAATTTAAGGACTTCTATTATATTCGGGACTAAACCAAAACACTGAACACACAAATCTAAATTCTCCAGATCGTAACACAGAAACCATACCACACTCGGATAACATGAGGACTTCTATCTCTCTCCTGCGCCGCAGACATCGACGCACTCAACTAGTTAAGGACTTTCATGATCCCATATAGGAGAAAAATTATTATTGTCATGACCCCAATTCGGGTCGTGATGGTTTCCAACACAACTGCTACGCAAGCCCGACCTTTTACATTCTCATCCCGAGCATGAAGCTCAAATCAATTACCTAAATATTATTATCAACAATAAAGCTAAACTGAATAATCACCCAAAGATCTAGGGTCACGAGTCTAGAGCCTCTAAACAAAATCGGATAACAATATCTGAACAAATTACTCAAGTCTAAATAATGTATATACAAAGGGAAACTGGAATAAGAAGAGAAGCCAGGTCCTGCGAACACCGGCAGCTACCTCAGCTACTCGAATAATTACTGATAAAAGCTGGAGTGCTCGTCTATCCATCATATGTACCTGAATATGCACACAAAAGTGCAGGGAGTAGGGGTGAGTACTAAGTACTCAGTGAGTAATAAATATATACAAGTAGCTTAAAGTAAGAAATCCACAGAATACCACATAATGAAGCTACACTACAGTCCGAATCTCCTACGAACTAGCATCAACAGTACAATACAGCTACCGCAGAATAATTCAACAAATACAGATGAAATGCAATGCACATAACCGCTACGACGTGTAGCCCGATCCATTTAACGTCGACAGTGCTCATTGGGGGTGTGTCCAGACTCTGGAGGGGATCCTACAGCCCAAGCGCAATACTGCTGCGGCGTGCAGCCCGATCCTCATATCAACCGCTGCGGCGTGTAGCCCGATCCATCCTCAGTCCACATAAATCAGATAAGTCACAACAGCTCAATTTATTTATTACCAGGTTCCAGTTCATAAATTATGAAAATACTTTAACTTTTATTTAATTTTTTCCAAAACAGGTGAATTAGCATTTCAATACGGTGATTTCAAACCAGGACTAAGCAAGTATAGCTATCACATATATAGCTATCCCCTAGGGATACTACAGGTCGGCACAAGGCCCCAAACACGGCTTACCGCAAATTATATCAAACACAGTATTTTTCAACCACTAGTATCATATTATACTCATTCGGGATGGACTAAAGTCTCAATCCCCGGTCACAATCAATCCCGCACCTGCCACGGGTGCGAGCCACTCCATACTAGCGTCATAATGTGCTAAGCCGGGGTTTCGAACCCTGAGGCTACCATATATACAAACTACTCACCTCTAGTCGGTTGAAGACTCGTCCTCGATGCCTTTTCCTTTTGAACCACAACGATTATATCAAATACGGGTCAAAGAAACATAACCCAATTCAATTTATATGAAATACACAATAATACACCAAGTTGGTAAAACCCGACCAAGGGCTCGCTGCTCGAAAAATTCCGAAATTAATATCAACACGATCCTCGTCTTGCCACGAGTCCGTGCATACAAAGTTTATCAAAATTGGAGTTCAAATGGCCCCTCAAATCTTCAAATCTTATTTTCAAATCCCTAGGTCCAAAATTCCCAATTTACACCTCAAAAACATGTAATCTAGTCGGATTATTCGATGATAATTCAATATTATGGAGTAGTAATAATCACAAGTGACTTACCTCAAGATTTCCCATGATTTCTTGCTCAAAATCGCCCCAAACCGTGTTATTTCGCAAGAAAATAAATAAAAATAACGAGCAGAAATGCAGCAGCTTTATATTAGCAAATCTGGTCGCTAAAGACCCAAATCTGGTTGCTAAAGACCCAAATTTGGCCGCTAAAAGTGCCACACCAGACCTGATGCACCAGTACTCTTTTATTTTCACTAAAATGGCTTTAACTCCGTCATACGAACTTTGAATTTGACGATTCTTTTTCCTATGGCTCCTTAATTTCGATAAGGATCCAGTGGTTCAAACAAAACTGAATTTGGATCTCATTTGCTCAGTAAAACATCAATTTCGCTCGTTAAACAATTAACTAACGTTTCGCGTAAAAAACCCAATCGCGACTTAATGAAATTAAACCAAAATTTTCGGATCAGTCCTATAATTCATTATTTAAATTCTCAAAGTCTCAAAATCAAATTTGGATCTCTAGAACTAATAATAGACTTTTGGATTATTACATTTATGCTCCTTTTTTCAAAACTAAAAATGCCCGTTAGGCATCCGAAATCACCCCGAGGCCCTCGGGACCTCAACCAAAAACACAAACTCAACCTAATACTTCATTCAAACTTGCTCGGATCATAAAACACTACATTAAACATCAAAAATCACCAAAATCCTAGAATTCGATTCAAACTTAAACTTAAACTTTCAAAATTCACATTCGATAAAAAACCCGACCAAACATGTCCGAATGACCCAAAAATTCGCAGACATATCCAAAATCACTTAACGAAGCTAGTGCAACTGTCGGAATTCCATTTCGAATCCCGGATGAAAATATCACCTATCGATCGGATTTCGCCAAAATTCCAACTTCGCCAAAATAGGCTAACTTCTTCACCAGACCTCCAACATTACTTTCGATTGCGCTCCTAAGTCTTAAATCATCCCCATAAACTAACCGAATCATCGGAATTCAGTTCCGAGCCCTCTAACTCATAAGTCAACATTGGGTTGACTTTTCCAACTTAAGCTTTCCTTAAAGAGATTAATTGTCTCATTTCCTACCAAAATTGATCCGAATTGACTCAAAGTTTGCACACAAGTCACATTCGACATTATGGACTTGCACCAACTTTTGGAATCGCATTCTGACCCCGATATCAAAAATTTCACTTCCGGTCGAATTTTCTCATAAACCTTGAAATTCCTATATTTAGCCAAATGACTTCAAAATGACCTCTGGACATCCAAATTCACTTCCGATCGCGTTCCCAACTCCAAAATCACCATACGGATCTATTCCCGGACTCGGAATCCCAAATGGACATCTATAACTCTAAAATGCCTTCCAACCCAAATCTATGAAATTCTTCTAAAATACTAACTTCCACCATATACGCCGAAATGCTCACGGGTTATCAAAAACCACATCCGGATATACGCCCAAGTTCAAAATCATCATACGAGCATGCTGGAACTTTTAGATCCCAATTCCGAGGTCATCTACTCAAAATTCCAATCCTAGTTCATTTCTTCAACTTTAAGCTTTCAAAATGAGAATTTCCATATTCATTTGACTCCAAACTTCTTGAATTTTAATTCTGACCATACACACAAGTCAATATACCAGAGATGAAGCTGTTCATGGCCTCAATCTGCTGAATGACGCGTCGGAGCTCAAAACGACCGATCGGGTCGTTACAATCTCCCCTACTTAAACATACGTTCGTCCTCGAACGTGCTGAGAACTACAATGATGTAGTCTCAAATAACTTGTTTAACACATCATGCACCTTCCCGTGCTACCACTACTTAGTTGAGTACATTAGCTATATAATTCTATAGATATAATTCTTTATTCATGCGAATAAGCCTTTAGGCCAAATTCTAACACCCTGAATTTCCTGCCAAGTCTGTTTCCATCATTCAACCACCATATCAATCTCCACACGTCATACCCAAACAGTAATGCATAACTTTGTTGAATTTACACTTCGCATCACTTTACTCATAAGACCACAATAACATTCTTTATTTACTCCAGTTGCCTACAATACCCAAATACCAATGGAAACCTCTTATTAGTTGAAGTCTTATTCCAACACTTTCATATACTGCCAATGATAAATAAAACATGGGCTAAACCGTAACAATTCCTCAAATCAACCATTTATGAAGCCATTTCTCTTTTGACTGATATTACAACGTATTTTGGAGCCAAACCTCGATATTACATTTCTATCTAGCTGAAATCACGTATGTTCGCACTCATTAATGACTCCAATGATCATTTCGATTATAACACACCATAGTGGTAATATGACACCTCCTCATCGGCCTAAGGCACGACAAGCAAAACACAGGCTCCAATAAGAAATGATCTGAACACACTCGAATCATGACAACTGACTCACACAAAAGAGCTGTAATTCAAATTCCTCAATTCCATCACAACTCATAACTGAGATATCGTCTCACATCATAGAATTTGAGTACCTGAGCCCTCCTCGAATGTCCTAACATCACGTGGCCTTGCCACGGCTCACGATTCTATCCAAGCACTATTACTCATGGAGAACCTCAAGTCACCATGCTCAAAACGGTCAGCCACGCACATATTTAGGTCTGAACTCTAACAATCAATCACACCCGCGGTGATACATTTAATATATGCTATCAAATCCGAAATGGATACAAGCGATGTGCTATTCCCCGAGCGGTACCCAATACCGACTATTCCTTATAAGCTAGGAAGTAATGTATACAAAGTAACTTATAGGAAACTATATTTTTCCACATCACACTGTTGCGGCGTGCAACCCGTTCCAATAGCATACCCGTGGCGGCGTGCCACCCAATCCAGATACCATACATGTGGCGGCGTGCCACCCGATCCAGATAACACGTGGCGGCATGCCACCCGATCCACATATAAATCTCGCAAGAGGAAATGCACATCGAGTCAAGTTGCTCATTACAACAAACATATATATAGCCTCAAGCTCGGCCACATGAAACACATCCGACAAAGTTTCTCAATACCGAAACTGAATCAATGGTAGATACCTCTACACTGACATCCGCCACAAAGGCCCAACTGACAAAGCAATACCTACCAGCCGTCCGCTGGCCCTAGGGTACATCTACCTTGCTGGAGCATAATCTGATACACTCTGCTACGCAGTTTGTGGCATTTTCTAACATAGTCCATATCACATTAGTCTAGATAACCTGACTTTTGACAACCAGTCTGCAATCGTATATCATTTTTCAAATTCATCATATCAAGTAAAGAGAGAGCCGCTAGGGCTTCCAATTTTCAATAATCACTAAATGGTGCCGATACACATGATATACCACCACTGCATAGGCGGATTACGAGAAATTCTAGTCTCCAGCACGTATATAGTACATGAATTGCTATGCCCGATTCCACACTTCCCCGTACGAATACATAACACGTCGCAAACTCTTTCTTCCAATTCATTGCATAAGTTTAACTGTCAGGACTGAGTCTTTTTACCCACATCGAGCTATGCAACTGCCATCACTCAAGAGATTTGTTGCACCATATCTGCAAGACTCATTACTTTGAACACATATCGGGAGTTAATCATATCCTTATCATACCGTTCCGGTTTATTAACAAGTTTCTCTATTTACCCAATTTCCTTTATGATTCATCTTAAATTTAATATTCTCGTTACTGTAGCACTACAATATCTCAACTCGTGTTACCACACGAGACTCATACACAATACTACACGGTCTAAGGCTCACAGGCTGCTGAATACTCTCTCAATGTTTCCCAGAAGTACCACATTCCACAATACTTTATTTTGAAGAATTTCCTGCAATTTTGAATTCGTTTTCATTACTCCCCAACACAGATACATAGAATCCCCTCATTCACATAACATACACAAGCCTTGATTCCTTCTAACGAAACCACCGTCTTTAGCCATATACACAATCTTAAGACACCTTACCGTTACAAGCAAAGTCTTGAACACCGCAAGGCCATTCTCGGGCATCATTCACGCTTATTCAATTATAATTTAACTTTCTTATTGGACAGGACCACTCGTGCCTTGTTAGAACTCTGACACCGCAGAACATGATTATATACAGATACCATTAGCTACCTTTCTTTTCTATACACCGAACCTTCCTTACCAACATAAGCTCAAAATATCCTAGTATTTCTTCACATCTACGAAGCACCATAACCTTTGTCAAAATCTTCCCAACATAACTAGAGACAAAACGAACATAGCACACAATAGTGAAATTAGTTAATCAATAACAACCTCCCCAACTTGGCTCGGAGCCATACATCAAAGCACTTTTAGCCGCTCATAGCATTCTTTACTCAAATGATGCCACGATGTTATGGTGAGATTAAACTCAAGTCATTTACAAGCTTGACAAAGACTCGAATCATTAGAGACTTTAACCCTTATGCAATTCTTGCATTTATACACACACTCAACATTTAAGCCTACTCTCTTTAGGTGGCAGAAATCTTTTCTAAATCCCAAATTTTTCAAAAATTTCGGCAGAGTTTCCTTTGTAAATTGGCCTATCCACCTGCCAGAGAATCACCAAACCATTCTAACAATACATCCACAACTCAACAAGACATCACAATGTATTTCAACAACATTAAATCTCAATACTATACGAATCATATTATCACAATTTATACTTGAACCTGCACTACACCTGCTCGCATCATAACACATATCAAATACCCTTCAATTACACATCCGAATCCACCCACCTACTTTGCATCAATCTAGCATTTCAGTACAACACCTTCCACCAGGATATACATAGCATAATCACTTTAGTCTTCCTGAGTCTAAACTCGTTTTACTACACGTAAGGCACTTTACCTTCTAACTAAGAGATATGATAAATATTCACCACGCCCATAGCTCGGGGCTACACAACAGATTACAATAAGGATCTAACACCTGAAAGCTTGTACATTATTAAGCTGCCATTTCCACAGTTGGGTACAATACCGATCACACGAAATTTCATAATACCAGTTTGTAAAATCAGCACTTTGGCGCTCATGTCACAGACAAAGATCTGGCCTCAAGTCCTCCCGACTGGCCCAACATGAACTCGCAGAGATTATATCTCGCCCCTCGACCAGGGAATCACAAGCCATCAAGGCAATTATATTACTGAGCGTTCGAGTGCGCGTACAGGCGTATGGAAGGAATTTCCAAGAATTATATCTCAAGCTGAATCAAGTACGCACGATAAGAATTCCAAGAAATGTGAAGTGTTTCCTAAAGGTTTGCAGCCTCCCGAGGATAAGTACAGGCGTCCCCATACCGATCCATAAGACTCTACCAACCGGCTCAATACTCATGAGGCCTAGTAACCTAGGCTCTGATACCAACTTGTCACGATCCCAATCCCTGTCGTGATGGCGCCCAACATAACTGCTAGGCAAGCCCGACCTTTGACACTCTCATCCCGAGCATGAAGCTCAAATCAATTACCTGAATATTATTATCAACAATAGCTAAACTGAATAAATGACCACCCAAAGATCTAGGGTCACGAGTCTAGAGCCTCTAAACATGATCGGATAACAATATCTAAACCAAATACTCAAGTCTGAATAATGTATATACAAAGGAAAACTGGAATAAGAAGAGAAGTTAGGTCCTGCGAACGCCAGCAGCTACCTCAGCAACTCGGATAAATATTGATAAAAGTTGGAGTGCTCGTCAATCCCTCATTTGTACCTGAATCTACACACAAAGGTGCAGGGATTAGGGGTGAGTACTAAGTACTCAGTGAGTAATAAATATATACAAGTAGCTGAAAGTAAGAAATCCACAGAATACCACATAATGAAGCTAAACTACAGTCCGATTCCTCCTACGAACTAGCAACAACAACAATACATTACCACTATCACAGATAATTCACAGACAAAGATGCAATGCAAAGCACATAACCGCTACGACGTGTAGCCCGATCCATTTAACGTCGACGGCGCTCACTGGGGTGTGTACAGACTATGGAGGGGCTCCTACAGCCCAAGCGCCGCTGCGGCGTGCAGCCCGATCCATCCTAAGTCCACAACAAACATATAAGTCACACAACAACTCAATTTATTTATTACCAGGTTCCGGTTCATAAATTATGAAAATACTTTAACTTTGATTTAATTTTTTCCAAAACAGGTGACTTAGCATTTCAATACGGTGATTCAAACCAGGACTGAGATCAGTGATTAAGCAAGTATAGCTATCACATATATAGCTATCCCCTAGGGATACTACAGGTCGGCACAAGGCCCCAAACACGGCTTACCGCCCACAATTATTTCAAACACAGTGTTTTTTAACCACTAGTATCATATTATACTCATTCGGGATGGACTAAAGTCTCAATCCCCAGTCACAATCAATCCCGCACCTGCCACGGGGTGCGAGACATGCCCTACTAACGTCACAATGTGCTAAGCCGGGGTTTCGAACCCTCAGGCTACCATATACACAAACTACTCACCTCTAGCAGGTCGAAGACTCGTCCGCGATGCCTTTTCCTTTTGAATTTTCTGCCTCGTGCGTAGAATCTAGTCAAACCACAATAATTATATCAAATACGGGTCAAAGAAACATAACCCAATTCAATTTATACGAAATACGCGATAATACACCAAGTTGGTAAAACCCGACCCCGGGCCCGCTGCTCGAAAAATTCCGAAATTAGTACCAACGCGATCCTCGTCTCGCCACGAGTCTGTGCATATAAAATTTATCAAAATCGGAGTTCAAATGGCCCCTCAAATCTTCAAATCTTATTTTCAAATCCCTAGGTCCAAAATCCCCAATTTACACCTCTAAAATATGTAATCTAGTCGGATTATTCGATGATTATTCAATATTATGGAGTAGTAATAATCACAAGTGACTTACCCCAAGATTTCCCATGATTTCTTGCTCAAAATCGCCCCAAACCGTGTTATTTCGCAAGAAAATAAGTAAAAATAACGAGCAGAAATGCAACAACTTTGCAACAACTTTTTATTAGCAAATCTGGTCGCTAAAAGTGCCACACCAGACATGATGCACCAACACTCTTTTATTTTCACTAAAATGGATTTAACTCCGTCATACAAACTCGGAATTTGACGATTCTTTTTCCTATGGCTCCGTAATTTCGATAAGGATCTAGTGGTTTAAACAAAACTGAATTTGGATCTCATTTGCTCAGTGCAACATCAATTTCGCACGTTAAACAATTAAATCACATTTCGCGTCAAAAACCCAATCGCGACTTGATGAAATTAAACCAAAATTTTTGGATCAGTCCTATAATTCATTATTTAAATTCTCGAAGTCTCGAAATCAAATTTGGATCTCTAGAACTAAAAATAGACCTTTGGATCATTACATTTATGTTCAAAACGGCAAAAATCTTCCAAAAATGACCCGTTGGTCATCCGAAACACACCCGAGACCCTCGGGACCACAACCAAAAACTCAAACTCAACCTAATACTTCATTCAAACTTGCTCGGATCATAAAAATGCTACCTTAATGTCACGACCCCAAATCCGGATTCAAGCCTAAGTTTCAACCAAAACATCCGAAACTTACATGCTATCAAAAATCCGACCAAATGATGTCCGAATGACCTAAAAATTTGCAGACATATCCAATATCACCTAAAGAAGCTACTTCAACTGTCGGAATTCCATTCCGACTCCCGGATCAAAATCTCACCTATCGATCGGATTTCCAAAAATTCCAAACTTCGGCCAAAATAGGCTAACTTCTTCACCGGACCTCCAAAATTACTTCCGATTGCGCTCCTAAGTCTTAAATCATCCCCCAAAACTAACCAAATCATCGGAATTCAGTTCCGAGCCCTCTAACTCATAAGTCAACATTGGGTTGACTTTTCCAACTTAAGCTTTCCTTAAAGAGATTAATTGTCCCTTTTCCTACCAAAATCGATCCGAATTGACTCAAAGTTTGCACACAACTCACATTCGACATTACGGACTTGTACCAACTTTCGGAATCGCATTCTAACCCCGATATCAAAATTTTCACTTCCGATAGGATTTTCTCATAAACCTTCAAATTCCTATATTTAGCCAAATGACTTCAAAATGACCTCCGGACATCCGAATTCACTTCCGATCGCGTTCCCAACTCCAAAATCACCATACGGATCTATTCCCAGACTCGGAATCCCAAATGGACATCTATAACTCTAAAATTCCTTCCAACCCAAATTTATGAAATTCTTCTAAAATACTAACTTCCACCATATACGCCGAAATGCTCACGGGTTATCAAAAACCAAATCCGGACATACGCCCAAGTTCAAAATCATCATACAAGCATGCTGGAACTTTTAGATCCCAATTCCGAGGTCATTTACTCAAAATTCCAATCCTAGTTCATTTCTTCAACTTTAAGCTTTCAAAATGAGAATTTCCATTTAGATTTGACTCCAAACTTCCCGAATTTTAATTCTGACCATACACACAAGTCAATATACCTGAGATGAAGCTGTTCATGGCATCAATCTGCTGAATGACGCGCAAGAACTAAAAACGACCGGTAAAACACATCAAGAACTCTTTCTCCCAATTCAACTGCACAAGATAAACTGCCAGGACCGAGCCCCTTTTACCCAAACCAAGCTAAGCAAACTGCCAGCGCAAGAGCTTTGTTGCACAATACCTGCAAGACTCATTACTTCTAACACATACCAGGAATTAATCGTATCCTTATCATACCATTTCGGTTCATTATCAAGTTGTTCCATTTACCCAATTTCCTTTCTGATTCATCTTTAATTTAATATTAACATTTATTGTAGCACCACAATGCCTCAACTCAGGTTTACCACATGAGACTCGCACATAAGACCATCCTATCTAAGACTCATAGGTCACCGAATACCCTCTCAAACATCTCCCAGAAATGCCACATTCCAGAACACATTACTTGAAGAACATCCTACGAATCTAAATTCGTTACCATTACCTCCCAATACGGATACCTAGAATCCCATAATGACATAATATAGCACAAGTCTTGATCTCCTCTAATGAAAATACAGTCTCTAGCCACATACACAAACTTAAGACACCTGATTGTCATATGCAAAACCTTGAACACCGTAATACAATTCTCGCGAGAGTCATTCACTCTTATTCAGCTGTAAATCACCTGCCCTAAATGAACAGAACCACTTGTGCCTTGTTAGTACTCTGACACCACAGACATGATTTTATACATATACAAATAACCATCTTTCTTCCCTATGCAGAGAGCATTCTTTATCAACAACAACTCAAAACTTCCTAATATTCCTTCACATCTACGACACACCATATAACCTTTACCAACATACTTAGAGATAGAATTGACAAAGCATACCACAACGCAATCAGTTAATCAATAACAACCTCCCCAACTTGGCTCGAAGCCATATATCAAGACACTTTTAACCACTCATGATATTCTTACTCAAATGATGCCACACTGTTATAGTGAGATTAAACTCAAGTCATATATAAGCTTTGTTACAGACTCGAATCATCAGAAATCTTAACTCTTCTGCAATTCTTGT
>JASVEL010013768.1:0-35658 GCA_032618575.1 Nicotiana noctiflora | reverse complement strand
CAACAAATTAAGAAAACGCACACGAAAAAAAAAAAGATAATATGCTTAACTACAACTTCACCGAGGACTAGTGCCAACAATTATCAAGATGTTCAAGTAGGACAATTAGGCAATTAGACAGATAAATTATACCTAATCATGCTTCCCTAATGAATACCTGGTAAATCTCACAATTTAATAAACTAAGAACAGGAATATCACGAATTGGACAATTCATGTATAGTGAGTCACAACAACTAGCGCATGTACACGCCCGTCACCTCGCGTACAAGGCATTTAAACTATCACATAACATCCTAGGGGTAAAGGTTCCCCCACACGAGGTTAGACAAGCCACTTACCTCAATTCCGGTACAAAACCGCTAAGAAATAACTCTCTTGCCATGAATGTCGGCCTCCACAGGTGTAGTATCTAATAAAAATCAATAGAATCACATCAAAATAGGCCAATTGGGCATTACCCAATCAAAACGACTCAAAATACACCAAAACCCACAAGTTGCCAAAACCCGACTTACGGTACGCTTATCAAAAAATCACGAAAGTTATATATTCGGCTTCCTTATCTCAATACGAGTCTGTGCATATAAAATTTATCGAAATCGGACTCCGTTTGCCCAGTCAATTCAAAGATTTCCTAAATTTTAGGCCTAGGGTTCAAACCCACATTTAATCTCCCATTTTCAGTGAAATAATCAAGGATTTCATGATAAACTAACGAATTAAGGTCAAGAAACTTACCCCCGATGATTTCCCGATGATATCTCAGCGTTTCCCCTTCAAAATCCTCTATTGGAGCTCAAAAATGGCGTTTTAGTGAATGAAGGTCGCGGGTGGACTGTTCTGGTTTTAATATTTCTGACTGGGAAATTACCCTTCGCGTTCGCGTCCCCCATCTCGCGTTCGCGATGACTTGCCAAACGAACCTTCGCGAACGCGACTACATTCACGCTGAAGAAAAATCCCAGCCCTCCAAAATTGAACTATGCGAACGCGACCTGGCCACCGCGAACTCGATGCCTCTCGAAAATATACCTACACGAACGCGACCTGGCCATCGAGAAACGCGATGGTCTATCAACTGACCTTACGCGAACGCGGATCAACCATCGCGAACGCGATGCCCCCAACAGTTGACCCTTCGCGAACGCATGTCCTGCCACGCGAACGCGATGACCAAGTGTCTACTGCAGTGCTGCTGCATTTTTCTGCAGTTTTCATGCTTCAAAATTGCCCGGATGGTGGTCCGAATTCATCCCGAGGCCCCCGGGACCCCAACGAAAACCACCAACATACTCAAAAACATGATACGAACTTGTTGCAATCATAAAAACACCATCCTAAACATCAAAATCACCAATTACACACGGATTCAAGCCTAAGTTTCTTCAAAACTTCCGAAACTAACATTCAATCAAAAACTCGACCAAATGACGTCCGAATGACCTGAAAATTTGCGGACATATCCAAAATCACATAACGAAGCTGCAAAAATTGTCAGAATTCCATTCCGACCCCTGGATCAAAATCTCACCTATCGTTCGGATTCACCAAAATTTCAATCTTCGGCATTTCAAGACTAATTGAGCTACGGACCTCCAAAATACATTCCGAACGCGCTCCCAACCTCGAAATCACCTAACGGAGCTAATGGAACCATCAGATTTCCGTTCCGAGGTTGTCTTAACATTGTTCCGGCTACAGATCAATTTCTTACTTTAAAGCTCTCATTTAGGGACTAAGTGTCCCAAAATGCTCCAAATTTCAGAACCGACTCTCCCGGCAAACCACAATAGCAGAATTGAACTTAGGGGAACAGTTAAATTGGGGATCGGGGCGTAATTTTCTAAAACGACCGGCCGGGTCGTTACATCTTCCCACACTTAAAAGATTCGTTCGTCCTCGAACGAGCATAGAAATCATACCCTGAAGTAGTGAAAAGATGAGGGTACTGGCTGCGCATATCCTGCTCGGTCTCCCAAGTCGCCTTCTCGACCGACTGGCCCCGCCACTAAACCTTTACCGAAGCGATGTTCTTTGACCTTAGCTTTCTGACCTGTCTGTCTAGAATGGCTACTGGCTCCTCAACATAAGACAGATCCTTGTCTAGCTGAACAGAAGTGAAATCCAACACATGCGACGGGTCACCATGGTATCTCCGGAGCATGGAGACATGAAATACGGGGTGAACTCCGGCTAGACTAGGAGGTAAGGCCAACTCATAAGCAACCTCCCCAACACGCCTCAAAATCTCAAAAGGGCCAATAAATCAAGGACTCAGCTTGGCTTTCTTCCCAAACCTCATAACGCCCTTCATGGGCGAGACTCGAAGCAGAACCCGTTTGCCAACCATAAAAGCCACATCGCGAACCTTGTTGTCCGCATAACTCTTCTGTCTAGACTGGGCTGCACGAAGTCTGTCCTGAATCACCTTGACCTTGTCCATTGTATCCTGGACCATCTCAATACCTAGCAGCCTGGCCTCGCCCGCTCGAACCAACCCACGAGGGACATGCACCTCCTACCATATAAGGCCTCATATGGTTCCATCTGAATGCTGGACTGATAGCTATTGTTATAAGCAAACTCCGCTAGTGGCAAGAAATGATTCCATGAACCTCCAAACTCAATCATGCACGCACGGAGCATATCCTCCAAAATCTGAATATTGCGCTCGGACTGTCCACCCGTCTAGGGTGAAATGCTGTGCTCAGCTCCACCCGAGTACCTAACTCCTGCTGCACGGCTCTCCAGAACCGTGAAGTGAACTGTGTGCCTCTATCTGAAATGAAGGAAACTGGTCCATGCTACCTGACTATCTCCCTGATGTAGATCTCTGCCAATCGCTCCGATGAGTAAGTGGTGCACACATGTATGAAATGGGCGGACTTGGTCAGCCGATCCACAATGACCCAAATGGAATCAAACTTCCTCATAGTCCGTGGAAGTCCAGATAAGAAGTCTATGGTGAGGCGCTCCCATTTCCACTCGGGAATCTCAATCTGCTGCATCAATTCACCCGGACGCTGATGCTCACACTTCACCTGCTGGCAGTCTAGAAACATAATCAACTATATCCCTCTTCATCCGCCTCCACCAGTAATGTTGTTTCAAGTCCTGATACATCTTCGCGGCTCCCGGATGGATGGAATATCGCGAGCTATGGGCCTCTACTAGAATCAGCTCTCGAAGATCATCTACATTGGGCACATAGATGCGCCCCTGCATCCTTATAACTCCATCATCCCCGATGGTAACATCTCGAGCATCACCACGCCAAACTCTATCCTGAAGGACAAGCAAATGAGGGTCATCGAACTGATGCTCCCTGATGCAGTCAAATAGATAAGACCGAGAAACCACACAAGCCAGAACCCGACTGGGCTCCGAAAGATCCAGCCTAACAAAATGCTTGGCTAAGGCCTGAACATCCATCGCCATAGGCCTCTCCGAAGCTGGTAGATACGCCAAACTCCCCAAACTCTCTGCCCGACGACTCAAGCCATCGACAACCACATTAGCCTTGCCCGGATAATAGAGAATAGTAATATCATAGTCCTTCAGTAGCTCCAACCATCTTCTCTGTCGCATATTTAGGTCCTTCTGCTTAAGCAAGTGCTGCAAGCTCCGGTGATCAGTGTAGATCTCACAAGGAACCCCATATAAGTAATGACGCCAAATCTTCAAGGCGTGAACAATGGCAGCTAGATCCAAATCATGAACCGGGTAATTCTTATCATGCACCTTCAGCTGTCTGGACGCGTAGGCAATCACCCTACCGTCCTGCATCAATATCACACCGAGTCCAACTCGTGAGGCATCACAATATACTGTATAGGACCCCGAACCTGTAGGTAGTATCAGCACTGGTGCTGTAGTCAAGGCTGTCTTGAGCTTTCGAAAGCTCGCCTCACACTCATCTGACCACTAGAACTGGGCACCCTTCTGGGTCAACCTGGTCATCGGGGCTGCAATAGAAGAGAACCCCTCTACAAATCGACGGTAGTAACCTGCTAACCCCAAGAAACTCTGGATCTCAGTAGTGGAGGAGGGTCTGGGCCAACTCTGCACGGCCTCCACCTTCCTCGGATCTACTCGAATACCATCACTCGACACCACGTGGCCCAAAATGGCCACTGAGCTCAACCAGAATTCACATATAGAGAACTTGGCATAAAGCTGCTTCTCCCTCAGAATCTGAAGCTCTATCCTCAAATGTTGCTCGTGCTCTTCCCGACTCCGAGAATATACTAGAATATCATCAATGAACACAATCACGAACGAGTCCAGATAAGGCCTGAACACACTGTGCATCAAATTCATAAAGGCTGCTGGGGCATTAGTCAGCCCAAAAGACATCACGAGGAACTCATAGTGACCATACCGAGTCCTGAAGGCAGTCTTCGGGATATCTGGCTCTCGAATCTTCAACTGGTGATACCCAGAGCGCAAATCAATCATAGAAAACACATGTGCGCCCTGTAGCTGGTCAAATAAATCATCAATGCGGGGCAAAGGATACCGGTTCTTCACTGTAACCTTGTTCAGTTGACGATAGTCAATACACATACGCATAGAACCGTCCTTTTTCTTCACAAACAACAAAGGAGCACCCCAAGGCGAAACACTGGGTCGAATGAAACCCTTGCCCAATAAATCCTGTAACTGATCCTTCAACTCCTTTAACTCAAGAGGAGCCATACCGTACGGTGGAATAGAAATGGGCTGAGTGCCCGGCAACAAATCAATAGCAAAGTCAATATCTCTGTCGGGCGGCATGCCCGGGAGATCAACTGGAAATACATCAGCAAAGTCACGTACCACAGGAACAGAATCAATAGAGGGAGTGTCAATACTGACATCCCGCACATAAGCTAGATAAGCTGCACACCCCTTCTCAACCATACGCTGAGCTCTGAGAAAGGAAATAACACGGCTAGGGGTGTGATCTAGAGTACCGCTCCACTCAATACGTGGAATGCCTGGCATAGCCAGTGTCACGGTCTTGGCGTAACAATCAAGAATAGCATCATGGGGCGACAACCAGTCCATGCCCAGAATAATATCAAAATCGACCATCCCGAGCAACAATAGATCTGCTCTGGTCTCAAAACCACAAATGGTAACCAAACACGACCGATATACACGGTCCACAGCCAAAGAATCACCCACCGGAGTGGAAATATAAATGGGGGCACTCAAAGAATCCCGAGGCACACCCAGATGAGAAGCAAAATAAGAAGGCACATATGAAAAAGTGGAACCAGGGTCGAATAGAACCGATGCCTCCCTCCGACTGACCAGAATAATACATGTGATAACAGAATCAGGTGCAACAGCCGCAGCGCGGTCGGGAATAGCATAGAATCTGGTATGTCCCCCCTCTCGAGGGCGGCCTCTGGCACCCTGACCCCCGCCCCTGGCTTGCTGGGCAGGTGGTGTGGCTGCTGGAGTTGGAATGATAGCCTGCTGGCCCTGAGAACCACGCTGAGGCTGCGAAGACTAACAAGGTGCTCCCCTCTTACGCCTGGGGTACTCCCTAACCGGATGGCAAGTATCCCCGCACTCAAAGAAAGCTCTGGCAGGACGCGGTGGCTGTGACTGACCGGCCTCAACCCCACTAGTCTGACCCCTGGAAGGACCCCGCACAGGAGGTGCACTGGAAACTGGGGGAGCATAATAAGGCTCCTGAGGTGCTGGAAGAGCTGGAGTACTACCGCCGCTAGCAATGTCGAACGAACCGAACGACCGAATAACCCCCGCCAAAACGACCTGCTGATGAAGTGCGGGCACCCGAGAAATGGCCCGACTCACGAGATCTCTTAGCCTCCCTCTCTCCTCGCTCTCTGGGGAGCATACTCTCGATCCTCCCGGCGATGCTCACCGCCTGCTGATAAGATATATCCGTCTCCAACTCTCTGGCTATGCTGGACTGGATCGGCGGAATAAGGCCCTCAATAAATGCCGTGGCTACCAAAGCCGGTGCATGCCCGGCTAGACGGGTGAAACTGATAGCATACTCCGATACCTGACATGGAGCCCCGTCGCAACCGCTCAAACTCCGAGCGCCAAGAATCCCTAAGGCTCGTGGAACAAACTCCTTAAAAAACAGATCTGAAAATTGCGTCCAGGTCAACGAAGCAGACTCCTCCGAACTATCCAACTCGTACGTGCGCCACCAATCATAAGTCGCCCCACGAAGCCGAAAAGTAGTGAAGGAAACCCCGCTGGTCTCCACTATCCCCACGGTACGAAGAATACGGTGACACCCCTCCGTAAAACCGAATTCATCCGTAGCCAAATCGCCGAACACCGGAGGATCATATTTCTCGAACCTCTCCAATCTACGTCGCTCGTCCTCGGAGGCAACCGGCCCACCTCCGGGCTGTGCTGGGGCGGCAGGATGCATAACCAAAATCTTTGGGACCTGTCCCACCGGCACACACTACTCGGGTGTGATGGCCGGCGGAGTCCGGGCCCTCCCCCGCTCGGGATGTAGGCTGCAACGAGAGTGAGCGACCGTGCTCGAGCTAAAGTGGTTTACATACTCATGAACCGGGCCAGGGTCTCCTGGAGTGCTGGAGTAGTGGCAGCCGTAGTCGGTGTACCAGTGCCTCGCGCTCCAACCTCGGTCTATCCGTGGCACCCAGTGCGCGGCGTGCGCGGGTGCCGTGGCCGCACCTCGAGCGTGTCCTTGTCCCTCACCTCGGCCCCGGCCTCGACCGCGGCAATATGGGCGCGGGTACCGATCGTCGCGAAGAGCTCGTGTCCTCACCATCTGCGAGAAAATAGAAAGCAATATTTTAGATTTGATGCCAAAATGTCGCAGGCAAGGAATCCAAAAGAAATGAAGAGTTTCCTAAACGGTTACATAGCCCCTCGTAGATAAATACAAACGTCTCCGTATCGATCGGCGAGACTCTAAGTAACCGGTCTGTGTCCCGTGACTCCTATGAACCTAGAGCTTCGATACCAACTTGTCACGACCCTAGTTCACCAATCGTGAACATGTCGTGACGGCACCCAGCCCCCACGACTAGGTAAGCCTAACACTTTGCGGAATGTACAAGTTTATGAACATTTAAATAATATTTAGCGGAATATAGCATAAAAAGAAATGTAAACCGTGCCGCTTGGCACATACATCCGTCAAACACACTGTATGAAACACCACCAAGATCCGGAACCCCACGGGTAACACAGACTAAAAGAGAACATACAATTGTGGCTCTATGTATAAAGAGTATCTAACAACGAAGTGAAAGAAAAATATCTACTAGTACTATCGGAATAGAAGGAAGGCCTCCGGATCCGCGGACGTAGCAGATCATACCTCGAGGTCTCCCAAATGCGCTGTCGAATCACCTAGTTTGGGCATGTCCTGATGTACCTGGATCTGCACAACAAAAATGTGCAGAAGAGTAGCATGAGTACACCACAACGGTACTCAGTAAGTGCCAAGCCTAACCTCGATGGAGTAGTGGCGAGGAAGGTCAGGGCCCTACTGAGAGAACAATAATATAACGAGGATAACAATAATAAGCAGTTTAAATAATAATGAATCTGTAATGACAACAGTAAAACAATTTATGCAACTGTCTACGATTTAAGCTAGCAGCAAGTAAATAACTCAATAAAAACTCAATCAGCAAGTCTAGGACCTGGGGGAATTGAACCCACAGTCCCACTCTATAATCAACAATCCAGAGCTACGGGAATTTAACCTGCAGTCCCAATAACAGTATCTTTGGGTCTCCGGGAATCGAACCCGCAGCCCATGTCTCAATACCTCAGGATGTGTCTCAATGATCTCAGGATCTTTGGTAATCGAACCCACAGTCCGTATCTCAATAATATATCAATGAACTCCGGGTCTCCGGGAATCGAACCCGCAGCCCTTGGATCTCCGGGAATTGAACCCGCAGTCCACAAGCAATAGCAATCCGGGTCTCTGGGAATCGAACCCACAACCCGGGGATCTCCGGGAATTGAACCCGCAGTCCACCAACACAACAAATTAAGAAAATGCACACGGAAAAAAAAACATAATATGCTTAACTACAACTTCACCGAGGACTAGTGCCAACAATTATCAAGAAGTTCAAGTAGGACAATTAGGCAATTAGACAGATAAATTATACCTAATCATGTTTCCCCAACGAATACCAGGTAAATCTCGCAATTTAACAAACTAAGAACAGGAATATCACGAATTGGACAATTCAAGTAAAGTGAGTCACAACAACTAGCGCATGTACACGCCCGTCACCTCGCGTACAAGGCATTTAAACTATCACATAACATCCTAGGGGTAAAGGTTCCCCACACGAGGTTAGACAGGCCACTTACCTCAATTCCGGTACAAAACCGCTAAGAAACAACCCTCTTGCCGTGAATGTCGGCCTCCACAGGTGTAGTATCTGATAAAAATCAATAGAATCCCATCAAAATAGGCCAATTGGGCATTACCCAATCAAAACAACTCAAAATACACCAAAACCCACAAGTTGCCAAAACTCGACTTTCGGTATACTTATCGAAAAATCACGAAAGTTATATATTCGGGTTCCTTATCTCAATACGAGTCCGTGCATATAACATTTATCAAAATCGGACTCCGTTTGCCCATTCAATTCAAAGATTTCCTAAATTTTAGGCCTAGGATTCAAACTCACCTTTAATCTCCCATTTTCAGTGAAATAATCAAGGATTTCATGATAAACTAACGAATTAAGGTCAAGAAACTTACCCCCGATGATTTACCGATGATATCCCAGCGTTTCCCCTTCAAAATCCTCTCTTGGAGCTCAAAAATGGCGTTTTAGTGAATGAGGGTCGCGGGTGGACTGTTCTGGTTTTAATATTTCTGACTGGGAAATTACCCTTCGCGTTCGCGTCCCCCATCTCACGTTCGCGATGCCTTTCCAAACGAACCTTCGCGAACGCGACTACATTCACGCTGAAGAAAAATTCCAGCCCTCCAAAATTGAACTACGCGAACGCGACCTGGCCACCGCAAACTCGATGCCTCTCGAAAATATACTTACACGAACGCGACCTGGCCATCGCGAACGCGATGGTCTATCAATTGACCTTACGCGAACGCGGCTCAACCATCGCGAACGCGATGCCCCCAGCAGTTGACCCTTCACGAACGCGTGCCCTTCCACGCGAACGCGATGACCAAGTGTCTACTGCACTGCTGCTGCATTTTTCTGCAGTTTTCATGCTTCAAAATTGCCCGGATGGTGGTCCGGATTCATCCCGAGGCCCCCGGGACCCCAACAAAAACCACCAACATACTCAAAAACATGATACGAACTTGTTGCAATCATAAAAACACCATCCTAAACATCAAAATCACCAATTACACACAGATTCAACCCTAAGTTTCTTCAAAACTTCCGAAACTAAGATTCAATCAAAAACCCAACCAAACGACGTCCGAATGACCTGAAAATTTGCGAACATATCCAAAATCACATAACGAAGCTACAGAAATTGTCGAAATTCCATTCCGACCCCCGAATCAAAATCTCACCTATCATTCGGATTCGCCAAAATTTCAATCTTCGGCATTTCAAGACTAATTGAGCTACGGACCTCCAAAATACATTCCGAACGCGCTCCCGACCCTGAAATCACCTAACGGAGCTAATGGAACCATCGGATTTCCGATCCGAGGTTGTCTTAACACTGTTTCAGCTACGGATCATTTTCTAACTTTAAAGCTCTCATTTAGGGACTAAGTGTCCCAAAATGCTCCAAATTTCAGAACCGACTCTCCCGGCAAACCACAATAGCAGAAATGAACTTAGGGGAACAGTTAAATTGGGGATTGGGGCGTAATTTTCTAAAACGACTGGCCGGGTCGTTACATCTTCGCACACTTAAAAGATTCGTTCGTCCTCGAACGCGCATAGAAAACATACCTGGAGTGATGAAATGATGAGGGTACTGGCTGCGCATATCCTGCTCAGTCTCCCAAGTCGCCTCCTCGACCGGCTGGCCCCGCCACTGAACCTCTACCGAAACGATGTTCTTTGACCTTAGCTTTTTGACATGCCTATTTAGAATGACTATTGGCTCCTCAACATATGACAGATCCTTGTCTAGCTGAACAGAAGTGAAATCCAACACATGCGACGGGTCACCATGGTATCTCCGGAGCATGGAGACATGAAATACGGGGTGAACTCCGGCTAGGCTGGGAGGTAAGGCCAACTCATAAGCAACCTCCCCAACACGCCTCAAAATCTCAAAAGGGCCAATAAATCTAGGACTCAGCTTCCCTTTCTTCCCAAACCTCATAACGCCCTTCATGGGTGAGACTCGAAGCAGAACCCGTTCGCCAATCATAAAAGCCACATCGCGAACCTTCTTGTCCGCATAACTCTTCTGTCTAGACTGGGCTGCACGAAGTCTGTCCTGAATCACCTTGACCTTGTCCATTGCATCCCGAACCATATCAGTACCTAGCAGCCTGGCCTCGCCCGGCTCGAACCAACCCACGGGAGACCTGCATCTCCTACCATATAGGGCCTCATACGGTGCCATCTGAATACTGGACTAGTAGCTGTTGTTATAAGCAAACTCCACTAGTGGCAAGAAGTGATCCCATGAACCTCCAAACTCAATCACGCACGCACGGAGCATATCCTCCAAAATCTGAATAGTGCGCTCGGACTGACCATCAGTCTGGGGATGAAACGCTATGCTCAGTTCCACCCGAGTACCCAACTCCCGTTGTACGGCTCTCCAGAACCGTGAAGTGAACTAAGTGCCTCTATCTGAAATGATGGAAACTGGAATACCATGCAGCCGAACTATCTCTCTGATATAGATCTCCGCCAGTCGCTCCGATGAATATGTAGTGCTCACCGGTATAAAATAGGCGGACTTGGTCAGCCGATCCACAATAACCCAGATGGAATCGAACCTCTTAACAATCCGTGGAAGTCCAAATACAAAGTCCATTTTAATGCGCTCCCATTTCCACTCTGGAATCTCAATCTGCTGCATCAATCCACCCGGACGCTGATGCTCATACTTCACCTGCTGGCAGTTTAGAAACATAATCAACTATATCCCTCTTCATCCGCCTCCACCAGTAATGCTGTTTCAAGTCCTGATACATCTTCGCGGCTCCCGGATGGATGGAATACCGCGAGCTATGGGCCTCTACTAGAATCAGCTCTCGAAGATCATCTACATTGGGCACACAGATGCGCCCTTGTATCCTCATGACTCCATCATCCCCGATGGTAACATCTCGAGCATCACCACGCCAAACTCTATCCCGAAGGACAAGCAAATGAGGGTCATCAAATTGTCGCTCCCTGATGCGATCAAATAGAGAAGACTGAGAAACCACACAGGCCAGAACTCGGCTGGCTCCGAAAGATCCAATCTAACGAACTGGCAGGCCAAAGCCAGAACATCCATCGCCATAGGTCTCTCCGAAGCTGGTAGATACGCCAAACTCCCCAAACTCTCTGCCCGACGACTCAAGGCATCGGCAACCACATTAGCCTTGCCCGGATAATAGAGAATAGTAATATCATAGTCCTTCAGTAGCTCCAACCATCTTCTATGTCGCATATTTAGGTCCTTCTGCTTAAGCAAGTGCTGCAAGCTTCGGTGATCAGTGTAGATCTCACAAGGAACCCCATATAAAAAATGACGCCAAATCTTCAAGGCATGAACAATGGCAGCTAGCTCCAAATCATGAACCGGGTAATTCTTCTCATGCACCTTCAGCTGTCTCGACGCGTAGGCAATCACCCTACCGTCCCGCATCAATACCGCACCGAGTCCAACTCGTGAGGCATCACAATATACAGTATAGGACCCCGAACCTGTAGGCAACATCAATATAGGGCCAAAGTCAAAGCTGTCTTGAGCTTCTGAAAGCTCGCCTCACACTCATTTGTCCACTGAAAAGGGGCACCCTTTTGGGTCAACCTGGTCATAGGTGCTGCAATCGAAGAGAACCCCTCTACAAAACGACGGTAATAGCCCGCCAAGACAAGGAAACTGCGAATTGCAGTAGCGAAGGAGGGTCTGGGCCTACACTGCACTGCTGCTGCATTTTTCTGCAGTTTTCATGCTTCAAAATTGCCCGGATGGTGGTCCGAATTCATCCCGAGGCCCCCGGGACCCCAACGAAAACCACCAACATACTCAAAAACATGATACGAACTTGTTCCAATCATAAAAACACCATCCTAAACATCAAAATCACCAATTACACACGGATTCAAGCCTAAGTTTCTTCAAAACTTCCGAAACTAACATTCAATCAAAAACCCGACCAAACGACGTCCGAATGACCTGAAAATTTGCGGACATATCCAAAATCACATAACGAAGCTACAGAAATTGTCTGAATTCCATTCCGACCCCGGATCAAAATCTCACCTATCGTTCGGATTCGCCAAAATTTTAACCTTCGGCATTTCAAGCCTAATTGAGCTACGGACCTCCAAAATACATTCCGAACGCGCTCCCAACCCCGAAATCATCTATCGGAGCTAATGGAACCATCGAATTTCCGTTCCGAGTTTGTCTTAACATTGTTCCGGCTACGGACCATTTTCTAACTTTAAGGCTCTCATTTAGGGACTAAGTGTCCCAAAATGCTCCAAATTTGAGAACCGACTCTCCCGGCAAACCACAATAGCAGAAATGAACTTAGGGGAACAGTTAAATTGGGGATTGGGGCGTAATTTTCTAAAACGACCGGCCGGGTCGTTACAATCAGTTAAGAGGCACGAGCGATATCAGACACGAGGAGAAGAAAGTTAAATAGGCATGAGAGGCTATTCAAATGATATGAGTCTTCTATCTATTTAACTTAATTGAAGCGAGCAAGTCAGAGACAATCTAATATATGAATCTGATGCATAAAATAGTCTAAATTCAGTATTAAATATCAAATACATTAGCTAATCAATATTGAATGAAAATGATTGTGTAACGTCTTATTTAATGTCATTTAATGCTCATAATTGCCTCTTTAATGCAAAATGCATTATACTTTTTCTTAGAAAAATCTACTATAAAAGGAAAAACTCTCAGCATTTGTAAGGACATGAAGTATCATTGAGATTATATGAGAATACAAACTTACTTATTGCTTTATTATCTTCAAATATTCCTTATTATATTCATCTCCTGATTATGAGTAACCCGTTTTATCTCTTAATTTCTGGTTTTGACTGAAATTCCATTTTTTGGTTAAACACCTAGTACGTGAATATCTTAAATAGTTCTTGCTAAATGAAAAATATGCGTAATATGTTTGAAAAAATACGTTTTTGCGCCCCTTCCCAGCCTTACATAAATGCGAGATATTTTAAGCATCGTACTATTTTCTTTTTAAATGAAAAATATGCTTAAAATTTTTGAGAATAAATTCCTTTGTTCTCTGGTAGTGTTTGGTTGAAAATTTCTTTTCTACTATACCAATTTTTAACACTTTCTAGAAACAAATGCGTGATTTGTTGATGGTCAGATTAGGGAGACAAAAAAAAAAAAAGTAAACACAAATTCTGAAAAAGAAAAATGTAAAAAAGAAAATGGACGAATATCCGTTGAAAACTTCAAGGCGTAGTTCCACCAACGGAAAGAGAGAAAACAAACAAACGACGTAGTATTGACGCGAAAATCCGAGAAAAGAAAAGAAATCAGAAACGAGGAAAGAAGCAGGTGGTAGATCAGCTGACATGTCAACAGCATAGATATAAAAAAACTGGAGCGCGCCAAACCCACCGAATTCTCAAGTTCACACGGGTCGCGTGATTCTACTACATTTCTTCGTATTTACGCCAAAAATGGATGATTTCTTCAATTGAATTTCAGCTCGGAAACCCATGGCTTCGTCGCCGTCGTTTCTCACCGGCGAGAGAGCTGTGGTAGCACTCTTCATTGCTCGAATTGTCTTTTCTATCCCTCAATCTCTCCTCTCCGAATCTCTCTCCCTTTCTCTCCTCTCTCTCCTCGCTCTCTCTGTCGAGATCTCCGTCGATGCCTCTTCTTCAGTTTCCCTCTCTCACTTCTTCAAAACCAGGTTTATTTCTGATTAAGTTTATGCTAACCCACACCAATTATCATGATGGTCACTGTTTTTCTTTATTATTTTAAAAAAATACCTTTTTTGGATTGGCCGATAGAATACCTTGTGCCTTACAGTTCTAACCACTAGGCTGCATCTGCAATTTACAAGTTTGCATTTTTTGCTTTAATTATTATTTTGTTTATTTAATTGGAAACATGTGGTTGAATATGGCCAATTTCTGAATGAATATTGTTCTTTTTAATTTATGCTCCTACTGATACATTTTTCCTTGTACTGTTTATTTATGTAAGTCGTGGTACTATTTTCAGGCCTGGTGCGTCATCAGGTATATTTTTGGGGGCAGTAACGCTTCCTGGGCTTATTGTATCAAAGTTGATCCAGATTTCAAGAGCAGTATCTTTAAATCAAGTTGGAACTGAAGGTATATCACTCATTGTTGTTTTTTTACTGAAAATGATAGTGGATTGTTTCGGGAAATAAATGAGGGTTTAAACAACATAACTAGTTAAACATGAAATAGTAATGACAGTTATGATGCCCAAAAGTGCAGTGTGAAGAATAAGGATAATTTTGCTCTAAATTGATAGGTTATTAACACTAACAACAACAAGAAGCCAGTGTAATTCCACAAGTGGGGTCTGGGGAGGGTAGTATGTACGCAACCTTACCCCTACCCTTGGAATTGCGGAGAGATTGTTTCCGATAGACTGCAAGTTAACACTATCTTTTTTAATATTTACTATATTGTGCTTATGTGGATGTCTACTGTATCTCTTATCTCAAAAGAGTGTTAAGTTACGTTCTGTCTTGTGATGTTTGTACATGGAAAAGGGCTGTTTAGTAGAGGAAATGTATGTTCTTGCTTCTGCTTGTGTAGTTGAGAAGGAGCGTGGTTGTGTTTTACATATTTATTCACTTAATAGGTCAATTTCCGTTAGAAACTTTAGTGAGTATGGTAAGATTGTATTCAGGACTTATGTTGATTCCTACCTTGCCTCACATGTATGACTGACTTCTTTTGATTTTGACCTCTTAACAGAGCTTGAAAATCTGCAACTACTCTATTGGGTGACATCTGCAAGTTGCTTCACCGTGCTAGCTTATCTCTGCTTCATTTTTTACCGTCAATCAGACAGCAAGAATTGTGTTACTTTTCGCGTTAGCTTAAGTTGCATAGCGTTGTATTTAGGAGTCTGCTGTGTGTTATTTGCTGTGAAATCTCATGGTGGTAGGTCAATTTCTCTTCCTTATATTCACTTACTGATTCATTGGTCAACCTGATAAGTTAGTTGAGCATTTCTGAACAATTCTTGGCCAACATCTCCTGTAGGTTGGGATGCAGCAGCAATCTTATTGTGGCTGTTCTTTCATGGATTTGCAGCAGTAAAGCTAATTCAGAATATTCTTCACACTTTTCCAGCATGCGCTTCAATTGGTTGGTCATATTACTATGTTTTTTATTTTACTGGATATATCTGTAGCATCACAACTACCAAATTGCACACTTTGTATGAGGGTCCACTCTGTTGTGCAAAGATTCAGTTCACATTCTCTCTCCACTAATCACAATAAAACTAAGATTTATTTGGCTGTTAGACAATATGAAGGTTTTTTTTACCTAGAGCTTCATTCTGCCAGTTTCCCAGTTCAATTTGGTCACGGTTTAAACAATTGTCGGATACAGTTACATATATGCTGATGTGTATACAATCCATCAATACATATCTGTCGATTCATATCCACCCCACTGCTGCATAGCTGATGATTCATATTTAATGGCTCCTGTTGTAGTCACGCCGGATGAGGCAAAAACGTAGTAGGTAATACAGATGTTATCGACACATTGGTGATAATATCGTGTAAAGACAAATCTACCGAATATGGAGATGATATTGGCTATCTTTTTCACTCTTTTTAGGATTAACCTTTATTTCTTGTTCTTTTCTCATGAAAAATTGTAGTCGAACTATGGGAAAGAAATAGTCTTAATACAAAATGATCTGAAACTTAACCCTCAAGGGTTGGCCTGGTGGCAATTGACTTGAGCCTTGGGGTTTGCTCCCTTTCAAGGTCTCAAGTTCGAAACCCACTGGGTGCAAACAATTTCTGAGGGCCATCGGACTGGGTAAAACCTGAATTGACCATGGTGCACTTGCGGGAAACTCCTTGCCGAGGGCTTGTGCACCCTCGGACACCCGGTGCAAAATCAAAAAGAAAAAATGATCTGAAACTTGACCGTAACTTTAGACTTTTCGAACTTTCTTTTTATATTCTTATTTCACATTTGGTGTTAGTTGGAAGCATGTCTCGCCTTTTAGAGAAGATTAAAGCTACTTGGGTATTGTAATGTCACTTATGATGTAGGACTGTCTTGTAGTTTGTTGAAGTTATCTTATCTGAAGTTTGAAGGAGGATTCCTACGAATTATATACAACATTGAATGTGTTTTTAGTAGTTAAGTAGATTAAAATAATGATTCAAATAATCACCTCACAGTTCACAAATTATTTCTAATATAAGAATTTTTAAGCCTATATGCAGCTAAAGTGCACTTAATGCTGATCTACGATCAATTTTTGCTATGAAATAAAGACCCTCCAATTCCATATCAAATTCTGCAATTTTGAACAATGTAATGGATATTAAGTTGCATTCGTGGAACATACTTTATTCCACACAAAGTGCCGTTTGAACATGGCTTATTTTGGCAATCTATATTTTGTGTTTATATTAGAGAACAGAAGCTCAAAATCATTTGACTTCTCCTATTTCGTTTTGCTTTATTTGATGAATGGTCCTTTGTTTTCTCCACACTAATTTACATTATTGGTTCTCTTCTTAGGAGAAGCATTACTGGTTACTGTTGGCCTTGTTATCTATTTCAGTGATATGCTAGCGTGTACTGCTGCTAAGGTTAGTTTCATACTTTTACTTTCTCTGATATCAGATGAAATGGATACCTAATAAGCAGTATTGTGTCTGTGAACAGTCCCATGGGTACTTTACTGCATCTAAGCTAGTGATGGTACCATATGGAGTCCAGAGAAGTAAAGTTAGCATTATTATTCAGGTATTGTACAGGCTGTTAGTTTTCTAGACTATCTTCTTCTTTCCATATAAAGTAAAAGATTTCGATTCAGAGTACTGATCACAAAAGGTAACACCATGTTCCAGGGATTGGTTACTGGCCTTCTTATTTTCCCTATGCTATTTAAAAATGTGCTTCAAATTTTGGAGCGGGTCAGCTCGGCACCTTCTAGTGATAGAGGAGATGATCAAATGAGGCGATCTCTTGTGTTCTATGTTTCCCTCATATGTGTTCTTGTTATAGCTGTGCCATCATGGATGCAGCTTGTTCAAGATTTTCATGTGCACCCTTTTCTATGGTAAGCCTCCTTTAGAACTCGTTTCTGTTGGATAATTGGCCATATTATGTTGCATATTGTTATTCTGTTGCATGATTTGGTTGATGGAGGTCTAATGGTTTGTAGGGATGATTCACACTTACATTAAACAATTAGGTTTTATTGATGAACAGTTACCTGATACTATGCAAGAAGATGTGTGACTTATAGCTGGTAGTTAAAATACTTAATTTAAAAAATAAGTACTCGTACAAAAAGGACAAGATTTGAGAAGACTTTGCTGTATCTTGGATGGGTTGTTTAGATGTTTTTCTTGCTTCCTTTTCATTGGTCTGTATGTACTTGAGTATTCTAATAGTTAAGACTTCTTGGGATAAAGTTTACATTCTTACTCAGTATTCTTTTAGTATTTTGAAGCAAAAGAGAAAAAATATTGTAATTGACCAGGAATTTGCTCTAAACAGCCAAGTTGTTCAGTTTTTAAAAATGTGGTTCCTGAAGTTATAGGATCATTTCTTGGTAACGTGTTAAGCTCTTCCAGCGCCTATGTTATACCTACCTTCTCTGGATATTGATGCCATTGAATCAGATTCTGAGCCACAAAACTATGCAATTCTCACCTGCTATTTTCATATTTATTTTTCATCGTCTACTTCACCATCAGTGGCTACCTCCAGCATTTCAACATTAGTATGTGGGTTTCGATGGCAATTTCACAAAATTTAGTTTTGAAGATCCTAAATAATTTTGGAGGCATGATTTTTGAGCTTTGATATTTTCACAGAATTTTAGTTTTTAAGCCAAGCTCTAGCTTAAGTAACATCAACCATTATTTGCGAAGCTCGGTTAAGCTTGAGTTCAAGCCAAAGAAGTATGAACTTAGTTGAGCCTTTTGAGGCCTTAACTCAGCCCTAGGCTTGTTGCTACCATCTATCCAAGTGGAGCCAAAGACCTATGAACTGAGTTGAGCCCTTGAGGTTTTATCTCAGCCCTAAGCTTGTTGCTACCATCTCTCCAAGGGGTGAACCATCAGGGTAGAATGATGAAACTAAACTGAATTTAAGAGGAGATTCTCAATTCTTTGTTCGGCTACTTGCTCCTTCATCCGTACAGTGAATAGCTCCCCTGTCATTTTTCAGTAAATCAAAACATATATCTTTTCCTCCAAATATATGGAAAGTGTTAAATGACACATTTCTATATTTGGAAGCAATTTAACTTTAAACTTTTTATTTTACTCACTTTACCCTTAAATTTCGTGGTCCCACAAAGCTTTTGCCCTTAAGCTTTTAGGACTACGTGTCTCAAAAGTCTTTTTTCTTTTCTTTTTTTCCTTAAACTTTGTGCTAAATCTTTTGCTCATATTTTGGTTTTCTCTGTCTTGTGATTGTTGCAGGGTATTGGACTTTGTTCTGTCGGAACCGCTTAAAAGGTTGCCGTTGTGTATATATTGGTTGGTTGTTATTTATGTATCAGTTATTCGGTTTTACAACATTTCAAAGAGCAGTAAGATTGAGAGGATTCTTCTTCGGAAATACTACCATTTAATGGCTGTTTTGATGTTTGTTCCTGCTCTCATACTTCAGGTGATTTAAGTTGAAATTCTTTAGGAAACCTTTCTCCTTTTGGGCCTATTATTTGTTTTTATGAGAGTTGTATTGACCATCTATCCCTTTCTTCAGCCGAAGTTTCTTGATCTGGCTTTTGGTGCAGCTTTGGCAGTTTTCTTGATATTGGAAACTATACGAGTAAGGTTTCACTGCACTCTTGTCTTGTTTCTGGAATTGATAGGTACAGGCTCTATGGCATACTTTTCCTTGCAAATGAATGGAATCTTAAAAATGCGACATTAAACAATTGATCTTTATCGAAAAACAATTGAATTTCTTTGTGGATATTTGTTATTCATGCTTATAATTATTAGTCTTGGACTACATATACATATTTTTACTTTTTCTCCGGTAGCTTCTTTTTTTATTAAAGCCCACGCTTTATTTGCGGTTTGCACTTAAAGCCCTAATGGACCCTAGAGCTTTTTTGCACTTTTCACCTTTGATAACACTGGTTCAATGAAGAACATATCAATTTACATGTCAGATCTTTTCCTTAGCCCCCCCCCCCCCCCCCCAAAAAAAAAAAAAAAACCAAACCAACCGTAACAACAACAGCAGGTCAGTAGCAAAAAAAAAGGGACATTTTCCAATATTTATTATAAAAAAAAAAAGTAGAAACAAAAGTGTCTGTCAAGTTTAAGCACACTTTCAACTGAAGTCAAGGTCGTCAACTAATAAATATCTTATGTTCACTTCATACTGCCTTTTGATATGAAACTTCTTGTACATGATAAGCATCAATCAACTGAATCTGAATAAATTGTTACACTTTTTTTAAGATAGAAGTATGTAATATATACTTGTAAAATGCAACATGTTAAAATATCATTTTTCTTTTTCTTTGTTACCTATGTTCTTGGTGAACTCCTTATAATTTGTGGCAATGCATAAACTACTCATGATGCTAGTTGACATGATGCTTCACACTATTTGTCACGACTTTTGGGACAGATATGGAGAATTTGGCCCTTGGGACAGCTTGTGCACCAATTTATGAATGCCTTTACAGATCATCGTGACACTGATCTTCTTATTGTCAGGTTTGAAATGATTCCTCCATAGCATAAAACTAGCTACAGCATATGCCTTTTGTTAACTCTAACCATTTGCCTCCTTTCCGCTTTCAGCCATTTTTCACTCTTATTAGGATGTGCACTTCCTATCTGGCTGTCCTCCGGTTTCAGTGACCGACCATTAGCCCCTTTCGCTGGGATCTTGAGTCTTGGAATTGGAGATACAATGGTAGAGTTGCTTGTCCTATATCTTTCTCGCTGCACTAGTAAATATGCTTTCCAAGAACTCCTGAAATTTAGGGTTCTAGTATGATGCAGAAAGTCTAACATGCTTACACAACAACAACATACCAGTAAAATTCCACTAGTGAGTTTTGGGGACGGTAGGATGTACGCAGACCTTACCCCTATCCCGGAAGGGTAGAGAAGCTATTTCCGGGAGACCCTCAGCTCAACAGAAAGAGACAATAATATCAGAAAAGAAACGAAAGAAGAGATATGTAACAACAAAAGAAGCAAGAGAAGTAATAATATCATCTTAAGAGACACCAAATAAGTGAAAGGGAAAGTCTAACATGCTTGAAAAGTGAGAAAATCCAGAAAGGCATCTTTTCATTAGATCACTTATTGCAAAAGGATTATACTGATGTAACAGGATTGGTGTCCCCTGATCACTTGGTAGAAAGCTTTCCTGCTGTTGGCCTTGTGGCCGGTAGACCTTCTTGCGTCTTTATGGTGTTCTAGAGGACTACAACAATAAACGATCTGCAATGAAGAAAGATTTATAAAGTTGTGACTTGGCTTTAGTCCAAGCGAGCACAACACTTCTGCAGAACAAAACTAACTGCAGTAGTGAAGAGAGGATTGGTAGATTGAGTAGTATAGAATGAGTTTAGGGTTGATGGCTCATTAGTGATTATCATTTGTGCACTGTAAATATTAATGTTAATCCTCTGTGCAGGCATCAGTGGTTGGCTACAAGTATGGGGTCCTCCGCTGGAGCAAAACTGGCAGTATGTCTCTGTTTCCTTTCATGTTTCATCATTGCTTCTTTAGCATCCCTCACCATCTGAATCTATTAATTCTCTTTGGCAGAGAAGACAATTGAAGGCACTGCTGCTGGCATAACATCTGTCCTGGCTGCATGTTCCATTCTACTTCCACTTCTAGCTACATCTAGATACATCTTAGATCAGGTAGCTCTTTCCCTCAAGCACATGTACAAAGGGCTATCTGCATGCATCCTGTTCAGACTAAAAAAGTGCTCTTGTACATGTTTATATATTAATGAGAAAGGAAAATATGCGGCCTTGCTTCAATACAGTTTGTAGTTATGCAGCTTGAACTTATATGGATGCTGATGAGGCATAATGTGAGATCACCTTAAAATTAGCCTCCTATCCTTAAGAATAATGAACCTCATTCTAATTGCTTAGTGGCCCCTAATTATCCCAAAACCTATTGATTTCATGCACTCTTGGGGCTGAATCCTCGAATTAAAGTAGGCACTGAGATCAGTGAATGGCGCAACCTCACAATTTCTTTAACTATGAAAGCCAACAATTGTTAAGATTCTCATTATTAACTTTGTGATTGGTTTTGATGCTGTGCTGGCACTGTGCAGAACTGGTTTTCTCTTCTTTTTGCTGTGACAGTAAGCGGTCTGTTGGAAGCCTACACTGCCCAGCTGGATAATGCGTTCATACCTCTGGTGTTCTATAGTCTCCTGTGTCTGTGAACCTATCTGCTGATCCATGAACTTTAAACTACTTTTCTGAAAACAACACGCTGATCTTTTGACAGTATTCGTTTGAGCACACATTCTTTTTTGTAGATATCACTGTTGTAGAGTTACTTGACATGTATAATATAGGTTTGATAGGAGAAAAAGCAAAAGCTACCCTTTTTGTAATCTAGATGTAGAATTTGTTTCCCGAAAGGCACAAGTAATTTTTTTTCCTTTCAAATGTTGTAGTTGTAGCTTTTGCCTTTTATACTTCATCCTCCTTCAATGGTATGGATGTAAATAAAATAGTCAATCAGAGGTTCCAGGCACTAGGAGAAAAGTATTTGTCGAAATTTCCATGTTATGTACTGGTATTTTGAACTTAAACGAGCAGTAGTTCATGATTCAGCATCTTTTTACCCTTCAAATGTTTAATTCTATTGAAGTGGAGCACTGTCTTTTCTCAAATTTGTTTTTTTCTTTCTGATTAAGCTGCACACCTCTTGTCACTATAACATCAAATGAACATGTGTAGTCCGGACACAAATTTCTTTGTAGACGATCATAGTCATTCATTCTTGTCTCCCTTAATAAATATTTGTTTGCGAATTAGTTTACTTTCAATCTACCGACAATTAACCGAAAAAAGAAAATTGTTCTCTAGTACCTTTCTCGTGTTCTTTGGGTTTCAAAACTAGGTGTTAATGCCTCAGATTTGTTGGTTGATACAACTGTTATGAGGACAAGATTATTGTTCTCATGACTTGTTCCACGTCAAGGTTGCCATTTTCACGATTTCCGTGTTTCGTTACAGCTGAATCTCACTTGATTTGGCTTTTTCGAGACAGAAGTACAGAACCTTGAAGTTAAGTTGCGAAGTCAATTATGTCAGCTTAAATGAAGTAGTAGAATAATAGAGACAAGCTGAATAGCATAGCGTGTTGAAAATATCCGTTAATGGTTGCTAATTTCGTCGTCCTTCCTAAACAAAAGTCGAGATGTCGGCACACGCAAATGGCCAAATCTAACAGAAATCTTTTAAACTTTTAATTTCTACCGGGTAACCAATGAAAGAACCAATGAAAGAATAATAGCCATGTCACTTGGCCTAACAGCCCAATCGAAAATGGTTCACGTTTGAAGCTCTTACCCTATTTAGCCATGTTATACATAACTTTGAAATTCATCCTATAGCCCACTATTAAAGACATACTTTGAGGGTTTCAATTATTCCATGTTATACATAATTTGAAATTCATCCTATAGCCCACTATTAAAGACATACTTTGAGGGTTTCAATTATTTTCTTCTTTCTTCATTTCATTCTCTCTTACCGCCTCTCGCTTTTTTCTTTCTAACCCATATAGATCCCTCATCCTCTCTTAACCTAGCCCCTGCTACCCCCCTCCTTTAACCCCCACCCAGTTTTGCCATTAATGGCTCGAAGAAGACTCGGGCTCCTACTCCGTCGTCTATGGTGGCAAGCTAGCCTATTATTTTTTAGGTTATAGATTTGCAGAGTGGTATCTGGACTATTAAGTTGCAAGTCAAGTGTGAATTATATTTATGTGAAATTATCCCTAAAAAAAAAGGAAAAGAAAGAAAATGTTCATTTCCTCTTTCATTTTGGTATTTATTCATTCGCCTACGTAAGTAGTAGTTGGTTATGAGAGACCGAAACCTTTTTAATGATTTTTTGGACAAAAGTTACATTTTTAATGCTAAAAAAAAGTTACATAAATAGCCATTTCGTAGTATAATACTGCGAATTACCTTAACGAAAATTTTGTCGTTAAAGCAATTCGCAGTATAATACTGTGAATTATAATTTTTTTTGGTAATTCACAGTATAATACTACGAATTACAATTTTTTTTGTAATTCGCAGTATTATACTGCGAATTGCATTTTTTTTTAATTCGCATTATTACTGCGTATTATTAAAAAATAATAATTAGCAGTACACATAACAATAATTCAAACACATGAAACATAGTACTATATTGCAAAATAATTATTAAATATTTTTACAAGAAAACAACTTTTTCACATGGGTTTCATCGTTTTCACAATTAACAAATTTTATTTTTGTTGTGTTATTGGTTGCTAAAGTCTGAGTTTATTTTCATTTGCAAAATCTTGTACTTTTATCATAATTAAAATATGTCGAAATCAGAGTTATTTTAAAAAAAATAATTATCTAGTAAATTATTGCTAGGAAAATTGTTTATCTTCTCAAGTATTTTGATGCAAAACTACTTGTAGAATTAACCTTTTCATGTTTGCTAAGAAAAAAATCTCTATTGTGTTTTGCTAAAATATCTCAGGTCAGACTACGTACTTCTAACACAATAGAGATTTTTTGACGAATAATAAAGCAAAGCTCTTTTCGGAGTATTATTGGTTAGTTGTTGATTAGAGATGTTGAAATCTTAAATTGCAAGACCATTATTATAGTTTGTAGGAATTTTTATGCATTATGTAAACGTGATTTTATACAATTAGTTCAATTACAAAATCATTATAAAATTACTCTATTTAATAACATTAATTGATAATATGATAGCTAAAAATAAGCGTTAAATAAGATATTATAACAGATTAAATTATACTTTCATTACATTATGAAGATATATAATTTAAATCCATTACTTATTTACACAGAATAACTTCTTGTTGAAGTTTTGATGGTCCACTATTTTTGGTTGCTTTTAGACTAGTTTCTAACTGACTAGTATTAATTTAAAGCAACATAAGCGGCATGCATAAGATTATGAGTCGCAAGTAGTTTTGCATCAAAATACTTGAGAAGATAAATAATTTTCCTTGCAATAATTTCCTAGATAATTTTTTTTTAAAAATAACTCAGATTTTGACATATTTTAATTATGATAAAAGTACAAGATTTTGCAAATGAAAATAAACTCAGACTTTAACAACCAATAACACAACAAAAATAAAATTTGTTAATTGTGAAAACGATAAAACCCATGTGAAAAAGTTATTTTCTTGTAGAAATATTTAATAATTATTTCGCAATATAGTACTGTGTTTTATGTGTTTGAATTATTGTTATGTGTACTACTAATTAATTGTTTTTTTAATAATACGCAGTAATAATGCGAATTAAAAAAAAACTATAATTCGCAGTATAATACTGCGAATTACAATTTTTTTTTTGTAATTCGCAGTATTATACTGCGAATTACAAAAAAAGAAAAAAAAGTTTTTATTTATAATTCGCAGTATTATACTGCAAATTGCTTTAACGACTAAATTTTCATTAAGGTAATTCACAGTATTATATTGCGAAATAGCTATTTATGTAACTTTTTTTTTAGCATTGAAAATGTAACTTTTGTCCAAAACATTATTAAAAAGGTTTTGGACTTTTGGTTATGATACTTAGGGGTGTGCAATCGATTTATCGATTCGATTTTGACCCTTATCGATAATTTCTTATCGATTATCGATCTGTACATATGCTTATCGTTATCGTTTCAATAAGGTTTCGATTTTTTTGATTTCGATTTATCGATTTTGGGGGCTTATCGATTCGATTTATCGATTTTTAATAAAGCAGATTATATCGTTTAACCGTAGTAGTTGTCCAATTGGGATATCTGAACTTTGAAGTGCGCACACGCTTTAAAACTATAACCAAGTAGAACATGGATGACAACATATCACCATAATACCAAAAGAACTTATGGTAATTTAAGCAACGAAGTAGTAGTAATCCAAAGCATAGTTCATTGACTTCATTCAAAGCATAGTTCCATAGGTCACAAAACAAATACTAGTTTAACAAAACAAACAGTATTTCCAAAGCATAGTTCCAAAGGTAGTTGAGTCAACTCTTAAAATGTCTTGTTCTCTCCAAATCTTGAAAGTCCTAACCTTTAAACCCGGAGGAAATAAAGAAAAATATTAAGAATTTTGTAATACATCACATTCTTTTACAAGTACATTATTTAAAATGGAGAACTTACATAGCAACTAACAAACTCTAGCAAACATCATCGGTGGAAGCTTCTTTGCCAAGATTAGTAAAATCTAATAAGAAATATGTTGACAAGTCAAGCAATTAGTATATTATTTAACTATCTTAAGCAATACAATAAAATTAATTAAAACAGACATACCTTCCTCGAGTGTCTCGAGAAAATCTAAATCTTCCTCAACATTTACAGGAAGCAATTCACTCCGAAGCCAATCTTGAAGGCACACTAGTGTTTCAACCAATTTAGGAGTTAATGAACTCCTAAATTGGTCAAGAATACGCCCTCCGGTACTAAATTCACTTTCAAACGCCACACTTGAAATAGGAATAGCAAGCACATCTCGAGCCATCTCAGCAAGAATAGGAAATCTAGGCGAGTTCACCTTCCACCAAACCAAGATATCAAAGTCCGATCTTTCATTTTCAGGATCTTCTGCAAGATACTTTTCCAATTCTGTTTTAGAGTCTGCACCTCCACTTGAAGCTTTATGTTTCCTTATTTCATCTAAAAGTTCACCTAAATCAGGAGTTGAAGAGCTTGGAAAAGAGCTAGAAACTTCACCACCAGTATCTTTTGAAACCGACTTAGAGACATACTCATTAAACAATGAGCTCATATAAGTATGAACCTCTTTTTCAATAATTGTCCCTTCATCTCCAAATATCTTCTTAAGTACAAAACTAACAATACTAAACTTGTAGCGAGGATCCAAAACACAAGCAATGAAAATCATTTTGTTTATTTTTGTTGGTTCACCCCAATACTTCTCAAATTTTTTCCACATACTTGATGCCATCTCACTCAAAAGTACATCTTCAGTTATTATTAATCGATTTAAGTAAACAGCAACTTGACCAATTTCAAGAAAATGGAAATTTGATGTTACATAAAGTGATCCGGACACCTTCAAAGTGAGATTATAAAATATTTCAAGAAATTGTGCAATTCTCTTCACATCATCCCAATCAGTTCTTGTAAGCAAACCTACGGGCTTTCCATCTGAAATAGCATCAAACATAAGATAATGCGATAAGCCGGTATCACGATCAAAATATTCTTTAATTGCACGCTCATATTCAATAGCCCTGCTCAACATCAAGTAGGTGGAATTCCACCTTGTAGGAACATCTAAGCATAAAGACTTCTTGACAATATTTTCACTTTCGCAACATTCCTGAAACTTTCTCAGCCTAGCAGGAGACTGTCTAATGTATCTAACAGCACATCTAACACGAGCAATAGAAATAGATGACTCTTTTAAACCATCTTTCACAATAAGATTTACAATATGAGCCATGCATCTCATGTGAAGGTGTTGACCATTCATGGAATTGGTTCCCCAATCATCTAATTTGACAGACAACTTCTCCACGGTCACATCATTTGAACTAGCATTGTCAACTGTGACAGTGAAAATCTTTTGCAAACTCCACTCACGCAAATAATCAATAATACACCTTGTCATATCAGGGCAATCCAGCTGTATGCGCATGTATTTCACATGTATTTGTGCCACGTATTCATGAATATAATAACGATAATCACATTAAAAATAGGTATATCTAGCTGTCTAAGAGAGAGGAAAAACATAAATTGTGTATTTCATGCATCAGTAGTAATATATACCATAAATACTTATTTTGCTATAAAATATAATGATAGTTATAGTAAATAATATTTTATAATGATTTTAATTTATAATAAATAGGATGTATATTGCTCTATGAGGTAAATTTTTTTAGCTAATGCTTGAGAAAACTCACACTTATAAACAAACAAGGAAAATTTTCTAGGATGTTAACAACTGATTCTTTTGAGTTTAGACTTTAGATCAGGGGCGCACCTAGTACATGAACTATATGTTCTCGGGAATTTAGTTACAATTTGCATAGACACTATATTTATTTTAAGAAATTTATTAAATATTGGTAAATATCTGATTATGAACCCAATTATTATTGTATATTAATCTGAAATTATAGTAGGAATCCATAAGCCTCAAATACTGCGACCGCCTCAGTTTTAGACCCACAGGAAAGGCGCAGTACAATTTTCAAAACTTCTTCATATTTTTGTTAAAGAAAAGTACTATTCCGTGATAGATTTTTTTTTTTTAATTAATACCTCAATAACGTTCATCAGCTCGGTGGCTGGCGTTTGTTTAACATCCTGCTAGTACAATTTTAGTAGACTCCTTCCTTTTTTTTTTTTTTTTTTTTGAGTTTTTGGAGAATTATTGAGTTTTTTGAAGGATTTGAAAACTTGAGTTCGGAAATCTTTACTTTAGAAAAAACTTTGGAACAAATAATAAAAACTTAGTTAATTACAAAAACTGTCTTTGCAATTTTATTAGGAAGTTCATCCTTTCTTAGTCTATGAAGATGTAATATAGACTGATTAAGAATTACTTTTATTAGACTAATTTTGGACGATAGTAGTTATCAGGGGACAAATCTAGTATGCAAAGAGCATGTAGTCCGAACTCACCCTTTATTTTGTTATGATGCATATTACTTAGAAATAATATAAATATCTTTTGAACAGAAAAAACGGATGGAAAAGGGCTAAAATTATACCTAGACTATTAATAAGAGCATAAGTGAGCCATTAGTATAATGGGGATAAGGGTATTTTTGGCTCAATAGATAAACGGAAGTTATTTTTGTATCAAATTAAATAATCTAGAGGCATTTTGGCCCTTTTCTAAAAAACGGACTATATTACGTGAAGATTTCATGTGCGCCGTGAAGTATAATAAGTCCTTTATCTTTTCACTAATGAACAGGTATTAGGGGATCGGCAAGAAAATTGAAAGCAAATTAATGTCGTTTAGAAAAGGAAACATTTTATAATTTTCATTAGATTTTCACACGTGCTTAACTAAAATGTTCAATAAAAAAGCCAAAAATTATTACATAGCTATTGGAGATCGTTTTCTAGGATCTTGAATAGACAAGTCATCAAACAGGGCGGTCAGGTTGTACCACGCTTGTCCTGCAAAAATATCAAGATTGACTGTATGATTTCTAAGTTTGGTCGGTGTAAAAACACTCAGAAAATAATTTATTCTTATCATGTGTACACCAACTTGTAATGCAGATGTCACTTTAATTTTATTTGACATCGTCGAAACACATTTATACTAAATAGATTGACATAAATAATATAGGAAGAACTTACGGGTATCTCCTTGCACCGTAAACAAAAAGATTGATTGAACTACGGTAGAAATTTTTAGTGTCGTGCCATGCAAAACTCAGGGGTGTCAATGGTTCGGTTCGGTTAGTTATTTTATAAAATTTATACCGTATCAATTTTTCGGTTATTCTATTATGCGAAATTAGATTTTTCGAAACCGTCCCAATCATGTCGGTTTCACTTCGATATCGGTACGATTAGATTAATTTTCGGTATTTTCTTAAATGTAATCATTTACCAGTAAAAGTAGAATGCAATAACATGCGTTCTTTTATAAGACTTAATAAAATTCTCCAGACATTTTTATGCTTTGGAAGGTGATGACTTTTCGGATAGCAGGTTGGGCAAAACCACTAAAGAAAAAAATCTATTCAATCAGCAAAAACATGGAAGATGGCTAGAGTATATACACTTTAATTATTCGATTGCAATGCAAAAGAAACTAAGTAAAAGCAAAGAAAATATAAATCTCACGAGTGAAAAGAAATTAACCAAGTTGGGACTCAAGAGTAAAGTCTATATTAAATATTCAAAAAGATAAATCTAAATTATACAAAGGGAAACATATTCAATACATTATAGTTTGCTACTCATAATCACTAAATACACAAAAAATACTTGAACTAACAACTTACCCCGTTTGGCCATAAGTTTTGCGAAAATAAATTTAAAATTTATTTTGAGTTTAGGATCTAGTATTTTGAGTTTAATTATTTGTTGGCATGTAACATTTTAATACTTTATTAGTTTTAAGCTTACTGTATAAATATATTTTTCACATGTAAAATTTATTCGGTACGGTTCGGTATTTTTCCGTTTACTTTTATAAAATAATAAACCTACCCTGATTATCGGTACGATTATAGATTTATATAAAAACCTACGTTTCTTTAAAAGAAACCTAAAAATCGGTTCGGTGAGGTACGATTCGGTCGGTTTAGTCAGTTTTCAAATATCCATTGACACCCCTAGCGGAACCTAACAAAGAATATCTTCAACGATGATAAATCAGACAACAACGAGAAATATATCAAAAGAGATACAAATATTTAATATGATTCGATTAGTTGACTTACATCCACACGGGATAGGCTCACACTTGTCCAAAAAATTCTCCCCTAGACAAGACTAAAATTCGGTATGACTACATCATAGACGCTATTAATATATATAAGAAAGGAAGGACTAGTCAACAACAACAACAACTCAGTGAAATCCAATGAGAGGGGTCTAGGAGGGTAGTATGTACGTAGACCTTACCCTTACCTTCGATAGAAGGCGGAGAGATGTTTCCGGTAGATCATCGGCTTAGAAAAGTTAAAAGGAAGGGAAACAACAAGCACCCAAATCAAAAAATTGAAGAAAAAATACAAAATTAACACTAGCTACCGCAACCAGAAAGCCCAAATAAAAGCAACAACAAATAATAACAGAAGTCAAAGAATATGAAAATACACAAATGACACTAAATTATGTACTAAAGGACACTAAATTATGTACTAAAGCTACTGCTACAGACAAGGACAACACTAGGCAATGAAGGACTAGTCAAATATAAAAAATTTATAATTTTCTTTAAAAAAAAAGATCAAATATATATATATATATATATATATATATATATATATATATATATATATATATATATATATAGAAAAATCAAATATAGTTAGAATCGTTGATCGGCGATGACCCTCATGCTATACGGAGGAGAGAGAGCGTTTGGAACGAGAGTTCTCTCTCTCCTATATTTTAATCGTAGATTGTAAGTATACTTATGTAGAATAAACTAAAACTAACCATAACTATAAAATTATTGTATTTACCCTTAGTGATCTTTTGAAAGAATGGGCTTGTTATAACAAACGTAAACAGGAACCAAATGCCACTGATTATAATATTTAGGCTAAACTAAAGAAAAATATTTAGAGATGGAACTAACATTTCTCGACATAGCACTTTATCTGATCATGTATATGTTTACTAGTATTAATTCGTCAGCTTAGAGTTCAAGATATAGAACACGTGTACTTATATTGAATTTGTATATAAATTTTAATGCAATAAATTTACACATAACATTTAAATTTTAATATTCACTCCGTTTTAATTTATATATTACAAATCTTTTTGTCTCAGTTGCGCGCGCCACACACACGCATATTTATTGGTTTGAGTGTTTAAGTTATCCAGATAAGGCTAATGACTTAGACTAGTGAGATAACGTGAAAAAAAATATTACACTTAATGAATTGATTGTATTAACTCACTAAAAATAGAATTACAATAACCAAATGGAAATAGAATAGTAGAACACAATATTAACGAAAATAGAGAGAAGATCGGAAGAAAAACTACAAATAGAAAGCTTAGAAGAAAGAGGATGAGGAATTAGACAAAAAAGGGAGATGAGAAACAGATTCCGGAGAGGAGATGAGAAGAACAGACAGAGCCAAAGCTGCAATATAATTTACACAATCCCTTCTTTCTAACCCCTAATTCTTTTTAGCCACCTGCAAATCGAGTCTAAATCCCAAATAAAACTCTTTCATATTTTACTCGGCACAATAATTTCAATTGACCCGGTCTCATTCATCTCTTCTAGTCTATAGATCCATATAGAGTCAACGTTCACAACATAATGTGTATCTTTAGCAAAATAAAGATAAATTAGATAACAAACGAGAAATATATCAAAATACGTACAAACGTTTAATATGATTCGGTCAATTGACCAATCTTTATATATGAAAATGAGCAATAAACAATTTAACATAGAGCACAAAATATGGCAAGAACAACCTAACAAAGATGTACAGACAATTGCGGCCGACTAACTCTTGTCTAAAACATTCTCCACTAAACAAGACTCTCAAATCTTTTAAGGCTACATTATGGACATCACTAAATAAGAAGGAAGGATACTAAATTTATAGAAATCCAAAATTTTTTCCTCCAAAATGGACTAGCCAACTATAAAATTTTTATAATTTTCCTTTGAAAAAAAAAACTAAACTAAATATGTTGTACTTCCTTTAACAAAAAAGAAAATCAATTATAGTTAGAATCATCGATCCACGATAACCCTCATGCTATATTGATAAGAGAGAGAGCGCGCGTTTAGACGGTAAAAAACTAAGCTAACCGTAAATATAAAATTATTGTATTTACCCCAGTGAGCTCTTAGAGGGGTAAATTTCACAAATGGTCATATAACTATGATATTTTTTCAATAAAGTCATATAACTTTCTTTTCTCACACAAAAATCATAAAACTTTCACTTCTTTACTCAAAAAATCCCGGTGACCGGCAAAGACCATTCACCGGTCATTTTTTAAAAAATATTTTTTTTTCATTTTTTTCATTTTTTTGAAAAAACTGAAAATATTTTTTCTTTAAAATAAAAACTGAAAAAGTAAAATAAAACTAAATGCTTTAAAAAAACTGAAAAAAAAATATTTTTCAAAAATGAAAATATTTTGTTGAAAATATTTTTTTCAGATTTTAAAAAACAAAAATATTTTATTAAAAATATTTTTTCTAGTTTTTACAAAAGAAATGCTTTATAAAAGCTGAAAAACATTTTTTTTTGTAAAAATTGAATTTTTTTTGTAAAAATTGAAAAAAAAAACTTTACTAAATTAGTGGACTATTGTTGCATTAGTTTAAAAAACGAAAAATATTTTGCATTTCTTGAAAATGTATCTTTGTTGGACTTTATTTAGTTTGCAAAAAATAAAAATATTTTGTTGAAAATATTTTTTCAGCTTTTAAAAAATGAAAATATTTTATTAAAAATATTTTCTCTAGCTTTTACAAAAGTAATGCTTTAAAAAAACTGAAAAAAATATTTTTTTGTAAAAATTGAATTATTTTTTGTAAAAGTTGGAAAAAAGAAGAAGAATAAGACTTTACTAAATTAGTGGGCTATTGGTGCATTAGTTTAAAAAAATAAAAAATATTTAGCATTTCTTGAAAATGTATCTTTGTTGGACTTTATTTATTTTGCAAAATATTTTTCATTTTTTTTAAACTAATGCACCGATAGTCCATTAATTTAGTAAAGTCTTTTTTTTTCAGTTGTTACAAAAAATAATTTAATTTTTACAAAAAAGGTATTTTTTTTCCAGTTTTTTTAAAGCATTTAGTTTTATCTTACTTTTTCAGTTTTTATTGTAAAGAAAAAATATTTTCAGTTTTTACAAAAAAATGTAAAAAATGAAAAAAAAAATATTTTTTAAAAAATGACCGGTTAATTGTCTTTGCCGGTCACTAGGATTTTTTGAGTAAAGAAGTGAAAGTTTTATGATTTTTGTGTGAGAAAAGAAAGTTATATAACTTTAGTGAAAAAATGTCATAGTTATATGACCATTTGTGAAATTTACCCGCTCTTAGAGTTTTTGTCACTAATATATTATTTTAAGCTTGGACGTAGAGTTTTTAAATGGTCCGTTAAGTTTTATAGAATAGATGTTAGTAACGCAAATAAAGTCCAAATCAAAATCAAATTAATGTTAATACTAACCAATGTTTTAAAAGGCGAGGGCATAAGGCGTTTTACCCCAGACGAGCCGAGACGTAAGCATTGAGATATGGAGCGCAAGTCCCACAGATCTTAAAATTTTACTTATTTCAAGAACTTTAAGATAGTATAAAATAAAAAATAATTATAAAAGTACATTATAATCATAAAATTATAACAAATGATCTATTCAAAATATTTATAAATTATAATTCAACTATGAATAGTACAAAAAGTATTACATATATCATAATATAAAAATTAGCCGCAACGTCGTTATAACTCAAACATCAAAAGTAATATATTCAATACGAAATCTTATATGTATCTCTTAAGGAGAAATGAATCTTGAAAGAAATTTGATATTTAAATTTATTTTTTTAATAATCCTTTTATTTAATATGCTTTCTATTTGAAAGAGAATTTATATAAAAATATAATTCACAATTTAAATATGATTATCTAGCATCATTTAGTTTTAAGTTTTAAAAAGTTAATAAAGTGGCACATAATTCACAATACTATATTGTGATAACTAATTATTTGTCAATAATTACTAGCTAATATTGAGTTATCAAATCAATAAGTATAGTGTCTCGTACATGTGGGGAAAAAATAGGAAACTAATTATAAAAAAAATTATAGACTATTATATAATAAAGACGTAACAAAAGTTAATAAATAAATACATTTCAAATGAAAGATTTATTTAAAATTTACTATCATAGCAGTCTTAGTGGACAAAGTGCAATAATTTTTATTTTAATTATGACATAAATACTCTCAATTTAATGATTTATGATTAAGAAAAAAGTAATTTTGAATAGTCAATGCTTTATTAAGAAAATGTGAGAATTTACAAGGTTGGTTACACATAATTGCTTAAAGTTCTATTAGGCGAGCCCAGTGCGCTGGGTGCTGGGCGTGCCAGGAGCGTAAGCCCCGATGGCCGAGGCGTAAGTCTCACATAATAAAGCCCCACACATAAGTTCAGGGGCGTTTTATGAGCACTCCGTCACAAAGCAAGCCCCGGGCCAATCTCAATTCTACCTTTTAAAATAGAGATGCTAACAAAAGAAATTCAATTCAACACTAGGAATCAGAGAAATATCTAGGATTTCTAGTATATGGGTGCACTACTTAAAAAAGGAGGAAAAAATATATTAAGTGAGAGTTGATCCCTACTCCACTTAGTAATTAACTAAACCTTCAACCAAGTTGACAATTCAACCACATTGAAGCATGGGTGCCAACAATTAATATTATACCAGTTTTAAAAAATATATACATAAAATATCTAATTTTATGGAGAGAGCATATGCCACGTGCCCTATATTTTTTCCTATAAATTCGTCCATGCTAGGAATGTCAATATGTTGGATATCTATTTGTTAGTTTTGCATTTGGTTTAGATAGTAAAAATTAGCAACACTTATTTTAGCATGACTTATAATACTTTAAGATTATGATTATTCTTATTATGGCTTATTAATTAGCAATATGCCTTTTAAGTGATTTTATTTTCTTTTAGTTGAATATTTGAGTATAATATCATTACTCGTATCTCATTTTGTGTTATTTCTTGGGAAGCACCTTATATAGTTGTATCTTATTAGGATTAAAAATATGCTTGGAGCGCAATAAATATTTATGAAGACTTTACCGAAAAACATGATAAAATAAAATAAAAATATGAGAAATCAAGATTGAAAAACTTGATTTTTATTGGTTTGATTTATAGATTTAAAAATTCGACATAATTGATCCGGTTTAGTAATTGAAGTACACCCCTAGTTACTACCTATGGACATGGGCGGATCTAGGGGGAGGAAGGGGGTTCGTCCCCCTCCGCCGAAAACACTGTACATAAGGTCAATTTGAATTTTTTTATTGCGTTTATTATAAATTGGAAAATCCTCTTGACACATTCAAAAGTTTAGCTCAATAGTCAAGATGATTCATATTTTCTCCAAGTGCGTTGTCACTTTGATTATTCCTCATGTATGTTAGTGTCACTTTGACTAAGTTAAAATTGATCTTCCATTGCATATAGGTTAATTTTGAAGAAAAATTTGCCCGTCATGCTACTGAAAACTTAGATCCACTAAATAGCTTATGTAATAGTATACATATGGTA
>JASVEL010013767.1:0-89154 GCA_032618575.1 Nicotiana noctiflora | reverse complement strand
TCCTTCCCCCCCCCCCCCCCCCAACTATTTTATGTTATGTGATTATGATTATTTTTGGCTAAAAAATCTGAAATTTTCTTTTTTGGGCCAAAGAGTTTTGGGTTGGGTAAGGGAGCTTAGGATTGGGCATGTAACTTAAATTGCAAGATGGCCCAATTCAAATTTTTTCTATTTTGTTCTTCTCCACTATTCAACTTCCTAATTAATACAGCCCAAAATACTAAGATTAATTTATAAAAATTAAAATTATCTTAAAATACTAATTAACTCATAATAATAAATTGTCACCTAAATTTAAATGGTAATTAAAATACATTCACACAATTTGGACATTAAAGGTAATTGTAGAATTAAATCCTAAATGCATATGCGATATATATATATATATATATATATAGTACTATTAATATATTACTAGTATATTAATATTACTAGTATATATTATAATATTATCTGAGATGTATTACCATCTATTATTATCATAGACTATCATTAACGCATATACTAGATATTGATAGATTACTAAATACACGTTTATAAATGAATAGTCGTATAAATTAAACCCAATTACTAAGATACCGTCATGTCACGACCACAAACCCGGTCATGATGGCGCCCATCACACTGCTAGGCCAGCCCGACCAATTAACAACACTCACGGAGCTATGAGCTCACTTTGACCATTTTGGGCATAAACAGAGATAAATCAACAGTAATAGAAATACCAAACACGGGGATCACGTCCCAAAACAGTAACAACTCCCCAAAGACCGAGGGGTCAAGAGTCAAAAGCCTCTAAAGAGTATACAAGTGCAATAGTTTCTATGTCACGACCCGGATTTCCCACCATCGGGGTCATGATGGCGCCTACTAAATAGAAGCTAGGCAAGCCAAATATTAATTACATCTCCATTAATAACCAATTTCTTATTAACAACATAAAAATTACAGCGGAATAATCAAAATTAGCGGAAGACTTAGTCAGATATGATAAAGAAAACCCAAACATGATACACTACCCAAGACGGTGTCACAATACTCACGAACTTCTAAGAATAATACACATAATTGCCTGAAAGAAAATACAAGCTGTTTATCTCGATTACATGAGATAACAGAATGAAAAGCATAGATAGAAGAGACAACGGGTCCTGCGGACGCCTGCAAGGCTACCTCGTAGTCTCAGTAGTCGGAAAATCCACAAGTCGCTACTGCCGCTGCTGCTGTCCGTAACTTGTATCTGCGCAAAAAGAGCGCAGAGTGTAGTATCAGCACAACCGACCCCATGTGCTGGTAAGTGCCTGGCCTATCCCAGCGAACTAGTGACGAGGCTAAGGCCAGTCACCCACCTAAACATGTACAGTTGCAATATATATATATATATATATAATACATTTATAAGGAAAGACTCTGCTCTGAAATAACAGTCAATAACTCGTGATATCCAGAATAATCTAATCAAGAGAATAAATCTTACTTTCATGTCTCAATTCCTCTCTCATTTCATATCTCGTGGTAGGCGTACCACCCGCTCCCAACTATCACAGTCAGTAATTATATCTTGTGGTAGGCGTACCACCCGCTCCCAATATATCAGTAATTATATCTTGTGGTAGGCGTACCACCCGCTCCCAAATATATCAATAATTATATCTTGTGGTAGGCGTACCACCCGCTCCCAAATATATCAATAATTATATCTTGTGGTAGGCGTACCACCCGCTCCCAAATATATCAATAATTATATCTTGTGGTAGGCGTACCACCCGCTCCCAAATATATCAATAGGCTACCGGCAACTATGGCCAATGCCAAGATTTCAATCACTTCGTGGTCGGCGTACCACACGATCCCATTTCTTATTATATAAGTGGTCGGCGTACCACACGATCCCATTTCGTAAATATATATATATTACCGGCATTTAGCCAATAATCTCTATATCAACAATATTTATAATTACCGGTTTTTAAACCAATAATTTATAATAGTTTCAACAATTTACCTTCATTACCGGTATAACACCAATAATTCTTATTCAACAATTTATTCATAACTAAATTCATATTCCTACAAACTAGGATAGAACAAACAACTTACCTCGAAAGTTCACGAACGATTCAATCCGTAGCAATGCCTTTTCCTTTCGAATTTGACTCCAATCCAACCGTATCTATACACAATTGATTTAATATCATCAATTCTACTTAACAAACTAGTTCATATTGCTAAATATGGTTTTTACAACATTCTGCCCGGAATAGTAAAAACCGACCCCGAGCCCACATAATCGAAACTCAAGTTTCGAACCAAAATAAGTTCACCCAATCTTCCATGAGTTCAAATATACAATTTGTTCTTAAGCTCGACTCCAAAACGGGGTCTAAATCGCAAATTCTTTGAAAGCCCTAACTATACCCATTTCTCAAATTTCCAACCAATTTACACATGTTTAAGCCTAAGGATTTGATTGATGTTGATGAAAAATGATGAAGACAAGTTAACAATACTTACCCAATAAACTTTGATGAAGAAATGCCTCAAAAATCGCCCAAAAGCTGTGGAGAAGAAAGGATTTTGTGAAAATGGGATAAAATCCCGTAAGTGTTCTGTTTTGGGGTATTAAATCAATGGGCGGAAATTTGTTCTACGCGATCGCGTGAATTGGATCGCGATCGCGGAAGGCAAATATTCAACACTACGCGATCGCGTGGACAATGCTGCGATCGCGTAGAAGAATTTCGCTGGGTGGCACATTTGTACTACGCGATCGCGTAAAAAGGGTCGCGATCGCGGTGAAGGAAAACGGAAAGCTACGCGATCGCGTGCAGACGGCTGCGATCGCGTTGAATAAAGACGGAAAGCTTCGCGATCGCGTGAAGACAGCCGCGATCGCGTTGAGTAACGTGACAAGGCAGTGCGATCGCGTGAACAGGGCCGCGATCGCGTAGGGTAAAATATCTGTGTAAAAATTGCAGGAAATCTGCAGGTTTTCTAAGTTCAAAAACACCCCGAACCACCTCCGAAACACTCCCGAGCCCTCGGGGCTCCAAACCAAATATGTACACTAACTCAAAAACATCATACGAACTTGCTCGCGCGATCAAATCGCTAAAATAACATCAAAATCAATGAATTGAGCCTTAAAGCTCAAGAATTCTTTAAGATTTCATAATTTCCAAACTTTCCAATTTAAGGCCGAAACACGTCAAACGACGTCCGTTTTCAACCAAACTTTACAGGAAGCGCTTAACCAATATATATGACCTGTGCCGGGCGTCGGAACCAAAATACGAGCCCGATACCAGTACTTTTTAATCAAAATTCAGTTTCATTTTCCTTAAACATTTTCAGAAAACAATTTAACAGAAAAATTCTTTTACTCTGGGGTTCTAGACCTCGGATTTAAATTCCGGGCATACGCCCAAGTTCCATATTTTTCTATGGATTTTCTGAAGCAGTCAAATCATGAATCCGGGTCCGTTTACCAAAAATGTTGACCAAAGTCAACCAAATCAATATTAATATCAAAATTCTTCAACGTTTTCACATATTTCACATATTTCAACATAAATATTTTCCAGCTTTGTGCCCGGACTGTGCACGCAAATCGAGGCAACTATAAATGAGGTTTTCAAGGCCTCAGAAGCTCGAAATGATTAATTAAATAAGTGATGACCCTTTGGGTCGTCACAATCTCCACCTCTAAAACAACCGTTCGTCCTCGAACGGATAAAAGAAAGAAGTACCTGAGTCAGGAAACAAGTGTGGGTAGCGGCTCCGCATATCAGACTCGGACTCCCAGGTCGATGCCTCAGGAGGCTGACCTCTCCACTGAACGCGCACAGAAGGATAACTCTTCGACCTCAACTGTCGAATCTGCCGGTCTAGAATGGCTACCGGCTCCTCCTCGTAAGATAGATCATTGTCCAATTGGACAGTACTGAAGTCTAACACATGTGTGGGATCGCCGTGGTATCTCCGAAGCATAGATACGTGAAAAGCTGGATGCACGGCTGATAAGCTAGGCGGCAAAGCTAATCTGTAAGCCACCCCTCCCACTCTGTCTAGAATCTCAAATGGACCAATGTACCTAGGGCTGAGCTTGCCCTTCTTCCCAAACCTCATCACGCCCTTCATAGGCGACACTCGGAGCAATACTCGTTCACCAACCATGAAATCTACATCTCGAACCTTATGATCCGCATAAGTCTTTTGCCTAGACTGAGCTGAACGCAATCTCTCCTGAATAGTCTTGACCTTATCTAAGGCCTCCTGAACTAAGTCTGTACCCAACAACCGAGCCTCTCCCGGTTCAAACCATCCAACTAGTGATCGACATCGCCTACCATATAACGCCTCATACGGAGCCATCTGGATGCTAGATTGGTAACTGTTATTGTAGGCGAACTCTGCTAATGGCAGAAACCGGTCCCACGAACCTCCGAAATCAATAACACAGGCTCGAAGCATGTCCTCAAGAATCTGAATAGTCCTCTCGGACTGGCCATCCGTCTGAGGATGAAATGCTGTACTCAACTGAACCTGGGTGCCTAACTCCTGCTGGACCGCTCTCCAGAACCGCGAGGTAAGCTGCGTACCCCGATCAGAGATAATAGATACTGGCACTCCATGGAGACGAACAATCTCCCTAATGTAAACCTCCGCTAACCTCTCCGATGAGTAGGAGACAGATACTGGAATAAAGTGTGCTGACTTGGTCAGCCTATCAACAATGACCCAAATAGCATCAAATTTCCTTCTAGTCAAAGGAAGTCCAGTAACGAAATCCATAGTGATCCGCTCCCATTTCCACTCGGGAATTTCAATCCTCTGGAATACACCACCAGGTCTCTGGTGCTCATATTTCACCTGCTGACAATTTAGACACCGAGCAACATACGCAACGATATCTTTCTTCATTCTGCGCCACCAATAGTGTTGCCGTAAGTCCTGGTACATCTTCGCGGTGCCTGGGTGAATAGAATACCGTGAACTGTGGGCCTCTGCTAAGATTAACTCTCGAATCCCTTCGACATTGGGCACGCAAACTCGACCCTGCAATTTCAATATCCCATCATCATCTAGATTTACCTGTGTGGCACCTCCCCACTGTACTGTATCTCTCAACTCACGCAAATGAGGATCATCGAATTGCCTCTCACGGATACGCTCTAATAAAGAAGAACGAGCGACCGTGCAGGCTAACACTCTGCTAGGCTCAGAAATGTCCAATCTCACGAACCGGTTGGCTAATGCCTGGACGTCTAGAGCCAATGGTCTCTGGCTGACCGGAATATATGCAAGACTACCCATGCTGGCAGACTTTCTACTCAATGCATCGGCCACCACATTGGCCTTACCTGGGTGATATAAAATAGTAACATCATAGTCTTTCAGCAACTCTAGCCATCTTCTCTGCCTCATATTCAACTCTTTCTGCTTAAACAAATACTGAAGACTCTTATGATCGGTATACACTTCACATGCTACACCATACAAATAATGCCTCCGGATCTTCAATGCGTGAATAATCGCCGCCAATTCTAGATCATGCACTGGATAGTTCTTCTCATGAATCTTCAACTGCCTCGAAGCATAGGCAATAACCTTGCCATCCTGCATTAACACTGCACCAAGCCCAATACGGGAAGCATCACAATAAACAGTATAAGGTCCCGTACCTGTGGGTAAAACCAATACCGGCGCTGTGGTCAAGGTTGTCTTGAGCTTTTGAAAGCTCGCCTCACATTCATCGGACCATTCAAATTGAACACCCTTCTGGGTCAATCTGGTCAGTGGGGTTGCAATAGACGAAAATCCTTCTACGAATCGGCGATAATAGCCCGCTAACCCCAAGAAACTCCGAATATCTGTGGCTGATGTCGGTCTAGGCCAGCTCTTGACTGCCTCAATTTTCTTCGGATCAACCTGAATACCTGCTGCCGTCACAATATGACCCAGGAATGCAACTGAACTTAGCCAAAATTCACACTTTGAAAATTTTGCATATAGTTGGCTATTTCTCAGAGTCTGTAAGGCCACTCTGAGATGTTGCGCATGCTCTTCCTGACTGCGGGAATATATTAATATGTCATCAATGAAGACTATTACAAACAAGTCTAAATAAGGCCGGAACACCCGATTCATTAATTCCATAAAAGCTGCTGGAGCATTTGTCAACCCAAAAGACATGACCGAAAATTCATAATGTCCATACCGAGTGCGGAACGCGGTCTTAGGGACATCAGATGCCCTAATCTTCAGCTGATGATAGCCGGATCTCAAATCTATCTTTGAAAATACCTTGGCACCCTGAAGCTGGTCAAATAAATCATCAATTCGCGGAAGTGGATATTTATTTTTGATAGTCACCTTGTTTAACTGTCGATAGTCAATGCACATTCTCATCGAACCATCTTTCTTCTTTACAAATAATACGGGTGCACCCCACGGCGAAACACTGGGTCTAATGAAACCCTTTTCAAGTAAATCCTGCAACTGTTCCTTCAATTCTTTTAACTGTGGCGGAGCCATACGGTATGGGGGAATGGAAATGGGCTGAGTGCCTGGAGCCAAGTCAATGCAAAAATCAATGTCCCTATCGGGCGGCATACCTGGCAAGTCTGAAGGAAATACTTCAGGAAATTCGCGAACCACAGGCACAGAGTCAATAGAAGGAACCTCGGCACTAGAATCACGGACATAGGCCAAATAAGCCAAGCATCCCTTTCCAACCATACGCTGAGCTTTAACATAAGAAATAACATTACGGCTAGTATGACCTGAAATTCCTTTCCACTCTATACGAGGCGAATTTGGCAGGGCTAAAGTCACAGTCTTGGCATGGCAATCTAGAATAGCATGATACGGAAATAGCCAGTCCATGCCTAGTATAATATCGAAGTCCACCATATTTAGGAGTAATAAATCAGCACGGGTCTCGAGACCCTCAATTACTATAATACATGACCGATGAACTCGATCAACCACGATAGAGTCGCCTACTGGTGTAGACACATGAACAGGAACACTCAGTGGATCACTGGGCTGAATCAAGTATGGTGCAAAATAGGAAGACACATACGAATATGTAGACCCGGGGTCAAATAATGCTGATGCCTTTCTATCACAAACCAAAATAATACCTGTAATGACGGCATCAGAAGACTCAGCCTCTGGTCCGGCGGGAAGTGCATAACATCGGGGCTGTGCCCCACCACCCTGAGCAGTATCTCTAGGACGATCAGCTGCTGGCTGGTCTCTACCTCTATCGGTCTGAGCTCCACCTCTATGACCTCTACCTCCACCTCTATGTCCTCTACCTCCGCCTCTAGCTGGCTGGGCAGGCTGTGAGGGAACTGGGGCCCGAATCATGGCACGAGAACCCTGCTGGTGAGATCTGTCAGAAGCTCGAGGGCAATACCTTGCAATGTGCCTAAAATCACCGCACGTAAAACAAGCCCTCGACTGCTGAAAATGGCGAAGTGGTGGTGCACTGATAGGCTGCTGATCAGAGTAGCGTGGCTGAGAATTACGATCACCTGAAGCATCATGAGAAACCTGAAGAGCTGACTGATAAGGCCTAGGAGGATGGCCTCTATCATAAAAATCTCTATCTCCAGACGAGGTACCACTGAATCTACCGAATTACGAGATCTCTTATCTGATCCATGTCTTTCTCCTTGTGACAGAGCCATCTCACTCCGGCGAGCTGCATTAGCCGCCTCCTGAAAAGTGATTTCAGTTCCTGCACCCATAGCCATCTGTAGCCGAATTGGCTGATTCAAGCCATCAATAAACCTCCTCACTCTCTCCCGCTCTGTGGGAAGTATGATAACGGCATGACGAGCCAGGTCCACGAACCTAGTCTCGTACTGTGTGACAGACATAGAACCCTGATGAAGACGCTCAAATTGTCTGCGCATAAACTCCCGCTGAGTTGTTGGAAGGAACTTCTCCAAGAATAATTCTGCAAACTGCTCCCAAGTCAAAGATGACGATCCCGCTGGCTTGGTTAGACAATAATCTCTCCACCAAGTCTTGGCGGAACCAGATAACCGAAAAGTAGCAAAATCCACACCATTAGTCTCCACAATACCCATAGTACGGAGAACTTCGTGGCAGTTGTATAGGAAGTCCTGTGGATCCTCTGAAGGAGTACCACTGAATGTGGTAGTGAACAGCTTGGTAAACCTGTCCAATCTCCACAACGCATCAGCAGACATAGCTGCACCATCATTAGACGGATTCGCAATAATAGGCCGAACCGCCTCAGCTGGCTGAATCACAGGATCTTGAGCCTGGGGAATTACTGGCTCTGGAGTGCGCGTAGCAGGAGTCTGATTACCTCCTCCAGCCTGAGAAGTGGCTGGTGCTACCGGTAATAAACCTGCTCTGGTGACATGATCCATAAAACCTGCTATCCGGACCAAAGCATCCTGAAGATCCGGTGAAAATAAAGCTCCTCCTGGGACCTGAGCTGGGCCTTCTGGAGCTGCTGGGGCTGGAATTTCCTCCTCTATATGAACCTGAGGTTCTGCCACTCGTGCTGCTGCTCGGGGCTGAGCTCTGCCCCTACCTTGTCCTCTAGGACGACCTCGACCTCGGCCTCTACCCCTAGCAGGAGCTGTCGCTGCTGGGATCTCGGGCTGCTGGTCGGTAGATGAGGATGCACGTGTCCTTACCATCTGCGGAAGAACAGAGTAGAAGTTCAATTAACATTCAAAAGATCAAGTCGCACGACCGGAAAGAATAAAGAGAATATTTTCCTAACTCTGTAGCCTCTGGAGGATAAATACAGACGTCTCCGTACCGATCCTTCAGACTCTACTAAGGTTGTTCGTGAGTTGTGAGACCTGTGCAACCTAGTGCTCTGATACCAACTTGTCACGACCCGGATTTCCCACCATCGGGGTCATGATGGCGCCTACTAAATAAAAGCTAGGCAAGCCAAATATTAATTACATCTCCATTAATAACCAATTTCTTATTAACAACATAAAAATTACAGCGGAATAATCAAAATTAGCGGAAGACTTAGTCGGATATGATAAAGAAAAATCCAAATCTGATACACTACCCAAGACCGGTGTCACAATACTCACGAACTTCTAAGAATAATACACATAATTGTTTGAAAGAAAATACAAGCTGTTTATCTCGATTACATGAGATAACGGAATGAAAAGCATAGATAGGAGAGACAACGGGTCCTGCGGACGCCTGCAAGGCTACCTCGTAGTCTCAGTAGTCGAAAAATCCACAAGTCGCTACTGCCGCTGCTGCTGTCCGTAACCTGTATCTGCGCAAAAAGAGCGCAGAGTGTAGTATCAGCACAACCGACCCCATGTGCTGGTAAGTGCCTGGCCTATCCCAGCGAACTAGTGACAAGGCTAAGGCCGGTCACCCACCTAAACTTGTACAGTTGCAATATAGATATATATATATACAATACATTTATAAGGAAATACTCTGCTCTGAATTAACAGTCAATAACTCACGATATCCAGAATAATCTAATCAACCGAATAAATCTTACTTTCATGTCTCAATTCCTCTCTCATTTCATATCTCATGGTAGGCGTACCACCCGCTGCCAACTATCACAGTAATTATATCTTGTGGTAGGCGTACCACCCGCTCCCAATATATCGGTAATTATATCTTGTGGTAGGCGTACCACCCGCTCCCAAATATATCAATAATTATATCTTGTGGTAGGCGTACCACCCGCTCCCAAATATATCAATAATTATATCTTGTGGTAGGCGTACCACCCGCTCCCAAATATATCAATAATTATATCTTGTGGTAGGCGTACCACCCGCTCCCAAATATATCAATAGGCTACCGGCAACTATGGCCAATGCCAAGATTTCAATCACTTCGTGGTCGGCGTACCACACGATCCCATTTCTTATTATATAAGTGGTCGGCGTACCACACGATCCCATTTCGTAAATATATATATATATATTACCGGCATTTAGCCAATAATCTCTATATCAACAATATTTATAATTACCGGTTTTTAAACCAATAATTTATAATAGTTTCAACAATTTACCTTCATTACCGGTATAACACCAATAATTCTTATTCAACAATTTATTCATAACTAAATTCATATTCCTACAAACTAGGATAGAACAAACAACTTACCTCGAAAGTTCACGAACGATTCAATCCGTAGCAATGCCTTTTCCTTTCGAATTTGACTCCAATCCAACCGTATCTATACACAATTGATTTAATATCATCAATTCTACTTAACAAACTAGTTCATATTGCTAAATATGGTTTTTACAACATTCTGCCCGGAATAGTAAAAATCGACCCCGGGCCCACATAATCGAAACTCAAGTTTCGAACCAAAATAAGTTCACCCAATCTTCCATGAGTTCAAATATACAATTTGTTCTTAAGCTCGACTCCAAAACGGGGTCTAAATCGCAAATTCTTTGAAAGCCCTAACTATACCCATTTCTCAAATTTCCAACCAATTTACACATGTTTAAGCCTAAGGATTTGATTGATGTTGATGAAAAATGATGAAGACAAGTTAACAATACTTACCCAATAAACTTTGATGAAGAAATGCCTCAAAAATCGCCCAAAAGCTGTGGAGAAGAAAGGATTTTGTGAAAATGGGATAAAATCCCGTAAGTGTTCTGTTTTGGGGTATTAAATCACTGGGCGGAAATTTGTTCTACGCGATCGCGTGAATTGGATCGCGATCGCGGAAGGCAAATATTCAACACTACGCGATCGCGTGGACAATGCTGCGATCGCGTAGAAGAATTTCGCTGGGTGGCTCATTTGTACTACGCGATCGCGTGAAAAGGGTCGCGATCGCGGTGAAGGAAAACGGAAAGCTACGCGATCGCGTGCAGACGGCTGCGATCGCGTTGAATAAAGACGGAAAGCTTCGCGATCGCGTGAAGACAGCCGCGATCGCGTTGAGTAACGTGACAAGGCAGTGCGATCGCGTGAACAGGGCCGCGATCGCGTAGGGTAAAATGTCTGTGTAAAAATTGCAGAAAATCTGCCAGTTTTCTAAGTCCAAAAACACCCCGAACCACCTCCGAAACACTTCCGAGCCCTCGGGGCTCCAAACCAAATATGTACACTAACTCAAAAACATCATACGAACTTGCTCGCGCGATCAAATCGCTAAAATAACATCAAAATCAATGAATTGAGCCTTAAAGCTCAAGAATTCTTTAAGATTTCATAATTTCCAAACTTTCCAATTTAAGGCCGAAACACGTCAAACGACGTCCGTTTTCAACCAAACTTTACGGGAAGCGCTTAACCAATATATATGACCTGTACCGGGCGTCGGAACCAAAATACGAGCCCGATACCAGTACTTTTTAATAAAAATTCAGTTTCATTTTCCTTAAACATTTTCAGAAAACAATTTAACAGAAAAATTCTTTTACTGGGGTTCTAGACCTCGGATTTAAATTCCGGGCATACGCCCAAGTTCCATATTTTTCTACGGATATTCTGAAGCAGTCAAATCATGAATCCGGGTCCGTTTACCAAAAATGTTGACCAAAGTCAACCATATCAATATTAATATCAAAATTCTTCAACTTTTTCACATATTTCACATATTTCAACATAAATATTTTCCAGATTTGTGCCCGGACTGTGCACGCAAATCGAGGCAACTATAAATGAGGTTTTCTAAGGCCTCAGAAGCTCGAAATGATTAATTAAATAAGTGATGACCCTTTGGGTCGTCACATTCTACATCAGTACTCAATGCGAAAATAGATAACAATATGAAATAAAAAGAAAGCTGGAAGGGGAGACAGGTCCTGCGGACGCGACAACTACCTTGACTATCCCCAAAAGTATCAATGAACAGCTATTAGATCAGGTCTGCTGAGACGTACCTGGATCTGCACACAAGGTGCAGAGAGTAAAGTGAGTACTTCCAAACTCAGTGGTAATGAACATGGGTAAGACAGGGAAATGTAAGAAACCACAATTATAGCACTATGTAAAGCTATAATCAAATATCCTGCAACAGTATCAATATCAACAGTATCTATACCAGCAAGGACCAGCAAAACAATATAACAGCTATCAGATGTAAATGCAATGCAATGCATGAAATGACCGCTACAACGCGTAGCCCGATCCAATTTGGGTACCCGTGCTCACTGTGGGGGTTCAAACTCCGGAGGGGCTCCTACAACCCAATCATAATATCATGAATACGCTGCGGCACGCAACCCGATCCACTACCAGTCAGCTAATATGCAAATGCAGCCTCACAGGTAGGGGTGTTCATGGTTCGGTTTGGGTCGGTTGTTACCTTAAAAATAACCAAACCAATTAAGTCGGTTATTCAAATTGTAAAACCAAACCAATCCAAATTAACAAAAATTTATCGGTTTCGGTTTTTGTCGGTTTTTATCGGTTTTTCGGTTTTTTCGGTTTTTTCGGTTTTTTTAAGGTACAAAAAATTTCAAAAGAATCAAATGTTGAGACAGAGAAAAAATAGACAAGCATGGCTGCCATTGTTACTTTTTCACGTATTCTAGGAGAAAGAAGAGAGAATAAAGACAACTTATACTCATTATAGAGATAAACTTCCAAACTATAGAAAAGAAGACAATAAAACTTCCCAAGAAATCCAAAATTATGTCACTCACTACTCAACTTTATCCCATGATAAGAAATCCAGTCGTTTCTCCAATGGATAAACCAAAAACAGTTAAGTTTTTTCAAAACACAATCACAGTTAAGTTTTTTCAAAACACAATCTATATGATCGGTTTGGTTCGGTTATTTTTCGGTTTTTTGGGTATAAAACCAAATCCAAACCAACTTTGTCGGTTTTTTAAAATTAGAAACCAAACCAAGTTAAACCAAAAAAATATCGGTTTTTTTCTCGGTTTGGTTTGGTTTTCAGTTTGGTTCGGTTTTTCGGTTTTTCGTGAACACCCCTACTCACAGGCTCAAAAATATTTTTTGAAAACTCTTTTTAACATTTTTTAGTAGAAAACAGTATCTCAGTAGTCCTAGAGTTTGGAAAACTATTATAACAGTGATAGCTCAGGACTGGTAGTAAAACAACATGTCAATATCATAGAAACAATGATAACGATCCTCGCGGGATCCCAACAACTGGCTCACAGCCCAATAATGTTCACAACCATCCAAGAAGGAGGTTCACCGGCTCAAGAATAGCCAATAACACAGTATAATTATCAACAGGTCGGACTAAGCCATAATCCCCAATCACAATCGATCCCGCACTCACAATAGAGTACGTGTCTCGCCGCTATACAGCGTCACAAAGTGGTATACCGGGGTTTCGAACCCGCTGGTCATCACCCATATCCGTTACTCACCTCGACTCGGCTAGACGACTAATCCGCGATGCCCTTGCCACGTGAATCAACCTCCACAGGCGTAGAATCTGATTAAATGTAGTAGAAATACATCAAAATAGGACAATGGGATGTTACCCAGTCAAAAAAATTTAAATTATACCAAAAACTACAAAGTTGCCAAAACCCGAATTTCGGTACGCTTCTCGAAAATTTATGAAAGTCACATATTCGAAATCCTCGTCTCAACATGAGTCCATGCATATAAAATTTACCAAAATCGGACTCCATTTTCCCATTCAAATCATTGATTTTCCGTAATTTAGGTCTAGGGCTAAAATCCCACATTAATCTTCCATTCACAGTGAAATACTCGAAGATTCCATGATAAAATAACGTAATTAGGCCATAAAACTTACCTCCGATGAATACCCGATGAATTCCCAGCAAATTCCCGTGAGTTTCTCTCTCTAAGACTCAAAAATGGTGATTTTATGACTGAAAACCGCGACTGGACTGTTTCTGGAATTTAATTCACTGCCAGACAAATTAACCCTACGCGTTCGCGTTAGTGCTCACGCGTTCGCAATGCACAATTCGATCTTCCTCTAAGCAAACGCGACGCCTCCCACGCGTTCGCGATGAACAACTTTTCAACCGGCCAACGCGATGCTTCACTTCTCCCACCTACGCGAACGCGACACCCTCGACGTGAACGCGATGCTCAATCCTGCCTTGGCTACGCGAATGCGGCCAGTGCCACGCGAACGCGAAGGCTTAAAGTCTTGCACAGAATCTGTAATTTTTTTGCATATTTTTCTAAGTTCCAAATTTTCTGGATGAAGGTCCGAATTCACCTCGAGGCCTCCGGGACCCCAACGAAAACCACCAACATACTCCAAAACACGATACAAACTTGTTCCAATCATAAAAACATGCCCTTAAACATAGAAATCATCAAATTTATAGCGGATTCAAACCTAGGACTCAAACTTCCGAAACTAACATTCAATCAAAAACTCGACCAAACGACGTCCGAATAACCTGAAAATTTGCAGACACGTCCAAATCACAAAACGAAGCTATAGAAATTGTCGGAATTCCATTCCGATCCCCGGATGAAAATCTCACCTACCATACGGATATCACCAAAATTTAATATTAGACAATTCAAGCCTATTTCTATACTGGACCTTCAAATTCAATTCCGATCGCTCTCCCAAGTCACAAATCACCTCCCGGAACTAACCAAATCATCAAAATCCGATTCTGAGCCCTTTAAGTAAATAGTTGTCACGACCCCAAAAGCCGATCGTGATGGCGCCCAGCACATTGCTAGGCTAGCCCGACCAACCATTCATAACACAGAGCTATCAGCTCTCACTTTACCATTTTTAGGCATAAACAACAATAATATTATGAAATCACATCTAGCATATCGGGGATAGATATCCCAAAACCAGTATAAACCTCTCATCGAATCAGGAGTCATAAGTCATGAGCCTCTACCAGAATATAAATTTGTGATAGTGTATACAACTGTGCACATGTGTGGAATAGTCAGAACAAAAGTAAAGATAAACTGGAGAGTCAGGTCCTGCGGACGCTAGCAGTTACCTCGACTGTCCAAAACAATCTCCAAGAAGCTGTAGACTCAGATGTGTTGCGATGTACCTGGTTTTGCACACAAGGTGTAGGGAGTCGGGTGTGAGTACTTCCAACTCAGCGGTAATAAAAGTTAATAATGCTGAGGAAAAGAAAACCACACAAAGAACTATCTCATGCTACACAATACAGAACTACCTTTAAACTTCAATACACTATCATTTTATTCACTTTCAGCATATGCAAGTAGATTATTTAGAAATCTCTTTTTTTAGCTTTCTTTATTTTATGATAACATACCAGTACCTGGGTACAATCTCAAGCAGTGCAAGTCTGCACTCAAATCAGCCCCTTGGGCTCTGCACTCCTTAACATTTACCACTAGGGGATTTGGTCAATAAGGCAAATAAAGCATGTATGCCAATAATGTATGAGTGCTATATGTTATGCCACGTAGTACAAAGAAACCAATGTATGTATGCCATGCAATGCATATGACACTGTGGCGTACAACCCGATCCATGCAAAGGCGCATGCGCTCACTGTGGGGGTTCAGACTCCGGAGGGGCTCCTACAGCCCAAGCGCAATATCAATATCCCACCTGTTGCGGCGCGCAGCCCGATCCATATACCACTGCGGCGTGCAGTCCGATCCATGCATGTGTATGCATATGCTCACATAAATCGTCATGCCCTAACATATGGCACTCGGCCCCAATCAATCTAACAAATAATCAAGAAAGCCCCTCGGGCAATAGTATCATATTAGCTCACAGCTAAAAATGTCATCAAGACCTTGTGCAAAATTTTCATAACCTTATAAAAATGCTGAGTAGCAAAATACCATTTAAAACCTTAGATTGAGATAAAAATATGCACAGTGTTATCAAGACAGTGATACCAATCCCTGAAGGATTCAGATAATCGACACGAAGCCCAAAGCATGATAATCAGTCCAATTCATGATAATTAATATCTTTATTAGGGCGTCAATTTAATTTCAAGCAATTAGGTGTTATTATTTATTAAGCGGGACGGACCAAGTCACAATCCCCAATGGTGCTCTACCCCACACCCATTATCCGGCGTGCAAGTCACCTCAATACAGCACTAGGATGTGCAAGTCCGGGGTTTACTAACCCTCAGGACATCATTTACAAGTATTACCCACCTCGAACCGGCAAAAACTCAAGCCCGTGATGCCTTAGCTCCTCGAACCGGCATCCGCGTACGTCAAAACTAGCCAAAATCAGTACAAATATATCAAAATAGGCTAATGGAACATTACCCAATCGAAACAACTCGAATTACACCAAAAACCACAAAGTTGCCAAAACCCGACTTTCGGTACACTTCTCGAAAAATTACAAAAGTTACATTTTCGGAATCCTTGTCTCTCCACGAGTGCGTACATATCAGGAACTCCTAAATCGGACCACAAATAATCATTCAAATCCTAAATTTTCATTTTTGAAAAGTTTACAAATTTTCTCCAATTTTTTCCATTTGATTCACTAATACTTGATGAAAAATAACCATGAAATCATTGAATATAATCACTTTTGGATGTAGAACACTTACCCCCATCCATATGGTGAAAATCGCTTCAAAAATCGCTTCAATTCGAGCTCCATAGCTCCAAAAATGAAGAAAACTCTCGGACTGCCCCAATTAAAAGTCCAGCGATTTTCGCATCAGCGGACTGTTCACCGCAGGTGCGATTTCACTGTTCACCCCTTCTGCGGCACTGTTCATCGCAGAAGCGAAAAATCACTGTTCACCCGTTTATGTGTGTACTGTTCATCGCAGAAGCAAAAATACCCGATTTGCCCCAGAAAATTGCAGCAGCTTTTTATTTCACTAAAAATACTATAACTCAATCATACGAACTCGGAATTTGACGATTCTTTTTCCTATGGCTCCGTAATTTCGATACGGATCCAGTGGTTCAAACAACACTGAATTTGGATTTAATTTTCTCAGTGCAAAATCAATTTTGCTCGTTAAACAATTAACTCATGTTTCGCGTCAAAAACCCAACCGCGACTTGATGAAATTAAACAAAAATTTCCGGATCAGTCCTATAATTCATTATTTAAATTCTCAAAGTCTCGAAATCAAATTTGGATTTATATAACTAAAAATAGACCTTTGGATCATTACATTTATGCTCAAAACGGCAAAATCTTCCAAAAATGACCCGTTGGACATCCGAAACACACCCGAGACCCCCGAGACCTCAACCAAATATACAGACATGATCTATTACCTCATTCCAACTTGCTCGAATCATAAAATCACTATCGTTAACATCAAAATCGTCCGTTTTGAGCAAATTCAAGCTTAAGTTTAGTTAATGTATAGTCACACATTAATTTGACTATAATAGTTAGTTTGGGTAATGTTTTAATACTATATATCAACATATAGTATTACATTAGCTCCTAGTAATACAATTCGATTGGACAATTATGTAGCTATAATTAATTAATGACCATATACTTTGATTACATTTTTAAATATAGACCACATAAGATTTTAGAACATAAGAATATATAATATTCTTATGAATAAGTGTGAATTAATACATAACAGTTATTAATACGGCTCTAATGACCAATAGTGTTAATCGATACGAACACTATTTAAAAATTAATTCAAATATGAATAAATTTATGGAGTCAAATGTTGACTATCCCGTTAATGAGTTTAGGGATTATATTTCCTATTGGTATGATTTTACTATTATATTAGTTATCCATATTACTAAGTGAGCTATACCAATGGAGAAATCATATGTTTTGGTATTTATAGACGTAAAATTTAATAAACGGATATGAAAATTGTTAACTATATCGTTCATAGCTTGTATTTAGGAGATAATTTCTCTAAGAATTATCTTCCTAGTTTGTAGCCTAGGATAGTGCTAATCTCTTGTAATTAGTTTCCTAGTTTGTAGCCTAGGATAGTGCTAATCTCTTGCTAATGTCTTGTAATTAGTTTCCTAGTTTGTAGCCTAGGATTGTGCTAATCTCTTGTATATATTGACTCTCAATAGCAATGAGAAAGATAAGGAAAATTCTCCAAATCTTTCATGGTATCAGTTAGCCTAGGGTATTCTCTCTAATTCCGCTGCACCCTACGCTCTCCTTTTCCGCCCATATCTTCTTCTTCTTCTTCCTCTATTTTTTTCTCTTTTCTCTTCTCACCGGCAGTTTCTATGGGGGAGTCTAAATCGTCCTTCCATCCGGCTCTTGCTATTTCTAATAGCAAGAACAATATTCCCATCACTCTTGAGATGGAAAATGTTCAATATTCTACGTGGGCGGAATTATTCAAGGTTCACGCAAAATCAAACAAGGTTCTTCACCATATCATTCCTCCGGCCAAGGGCAAGGAGCAACCTCCTCCATCTACGGATGCGGAAACGGAATTGTGGGCAACCTTGGATGCCACGGTTCTTTCGTGGATTTATTCTACTATTTCTCGTAATTTGTTGAACACCATTATTGAGCCCGACTTTACGGCTATGGAAGCTTGGGATAGGTTGCGTGACATATTTCAAGATAATGAACATTCTCGTGCCGTGGCTTTGGAACAAGAATTCTCCACCACTTCTATGGAGGATTTCCCAAATGTTTCATCTTATTGTCAACGTCTCAAATCCCTTGCGGATCAATTGAAGAATGTTGGGGCTCCGGTGTCCGATAGTAGAATGGTTTTACAATTGGTTGGAGGTCTTACTCGGCCGTACCGAGGTGTGGGTACGTTGATTCGCCAAAGTAATCCTCTGCCTCCTTTTTATAAGGCTCGATCCATGCTCACTTTAGAAGAAGCTGGGTTAGCAAAAGAAGCAGCCACTGAGTCTGCTATGGTGGCCTCGAGTGATGGTGGTCCAAGCCATGGAGATAAACAGGGTCACAACAAAGGCAAGAATAATTCTGGCCGGCGCAACAACAACGGTGGCCGGAAAAATTCGGGTACAGGTGGTGGCAAGAACTTCGCCGGCAACAAGGGTGGTGGCCGGGACCAGCAGTCCGGCAGCCACAGTGGACAGCAGCACCAGTCATAGTGGCAGCAACAGCAGCCTGCGGGATCAGCTCCATGGGGCTGGTACAATCACGGCTGGCCCATCCCTCCTTGCCCCTACCCAACGCAAGGACGGGCCAGGCCTCCTGCTCCACAGCAGCCTCGTCAGGTCGGTTTACTTGGGCCTAGACCTCAGCAGGCCTATTTCCAGCAAGCAGGGGCGTCCAATCCACAGCAAGGGCAATTCGGTTCTTACACACCTACGGATATCGAGGCAGCTATGCACACGATGTCGCTTCAAAAGCCCGACCCATCGTGGTACATGGATACCGGTGCGACCTCTCATATGACGTCTTCTACTAGTAAACTCTCGTCTTATTTTAATTTGAGCAATCATCCAAACAATAATATTGTTGTTGGTAATGGTCATTCAATTCCGATTCTTGGCTATGGTCACACTAAATTGCCCTCCCCGTGTCAATCTTTGTCTCTTAAAAATGTCCTTCATCCTCCTAAACTGATTAAGAATCTAATTTCGGTTAGAAAATTTACTAAAGATAATTCCGTGTCAGTTGAGTTTGATCCTTTTGGGTTTTCTGTGAAGGAATTTTGGACGGGGAAGCCAATCATGAGATGTGATAGTCATGGCGATCTTTATCCATTTTCACCTTCTTACAACAATCAACCTTCCTCGTTTGCTGCTATTTTACCTCAAATATGGCATGACCGCTTGGGTCATCCGGGGCACCTATTTTAGATTTGCTTAGGAAAAATAAAGGCATTAATTGTAAAAAACACTCTAGTTCAAGTATTTGTAGCTCTTGTGTTTTTGGGAAACAAATTAAGTTGCCATTTATTTCTTCATCTTCTAGCACTAGTGTGCCATTTGATATATTACATAGTGATCTTTGGACATCTCCTGTTTTGAGTTCTGCGGGACATCGATATTATGTTTTGTTTCTTGATGATTTTTCAAAGTATTTATGGACTTTTCCGTTGGGTAGAAAATCTGATGTTTATGACATTTTCTTAGCCTTTAAAGCCCATATTTCGACCCAATTTGAACGTAATTTAAAAAATGTGCAATGTGATAATGGTCACGAATTTGATAACAGTTCTTTTAGGGATTTTTGTATAAAACATGGCATGTCATTCCGTTTGTCTTGTCCTCATACTTCTTCTCAAAATGGGAAAGCCGAACGCAAAATTCGGTCTATTAACAATGTCACTCGTACTCTCTTAGCTCATGCTTCTCTTCCCCCATCATTTTGACATCATGCTCTTCAAATGGCAACATATCTTCTTAATGTTCTTCCTAGTAAATTGTTGCATAATAAGTCTCCTATTGAAGTTCTTTATCAAAGAATTCCCTCTTATGATCATCTTCGGGTTTTTGGGTGCTTGTGTTTCCCTCTTATTCTCTCCACCACTATTAATAAATTGCAACCAAGGTCAACTCCGTGTGTGTTTCTTGGGTACCCCACTAACCATCGTGGTTACAAATGTTATGATGTCTTCTAGGAAAATCATTATTTGTCATCACGTTTTGTTTAATGAACATACATTTCCTTTTACTAGTGTGCACACTCCAACTTCTCATACATATGACTTTCTTGATGATGGATTATCATCATATGTTATCCACCATATGCAGCAATCTACTACTCCTACTGGGTCCATTCCACACACGGCCCAGCAACAAAGCCACCACCTCTTCTCCTTCTCCACGCCATAACCAACCACCACCTGCCACCCAAACTTGCGTCCGGCAGCGTGGTCTTGCACCACCAACTGCCAGCCCCGCCGGGTTACCAGCGGACGCCGGAACGGGAGGTGCCTCGGTGGCTGGGGCAGGCATGGCAGATCAGCCCATGTCCCCTTCATCTCCATCTCCTTCTCTCTCTGGGCCTCTTCCTACCCAATGCCCAGTCTCTTCCTCCCCTTCAGCCCAAACACAGCAGACCCCATTCCCCACAAATTCTCCGCACATTCCTTCTTCCCAACCTAGAGTTGTCACACATAGTCAACATGGGATTTTTAAACCCAATCCGAAATATGCAAACTTGCATACTACGGTTGACCGGTCTCCTTTACCTCGAAATCCCATTGATGCACTTCGTGATCCAAATTGGAAAATGGCCATGGATGATGAATTTGATGCTCTTATTAAAAATAAGACGTGGGAGTTGGTGCCCCGTCCACCTAATGTGAATGTTATTCGTTCTATGTGGATTTTTTCTCATAAAGTCAAGGCTAATGGTGATTTTTTGAGAGGCATAAAGCCCGTTTTGTAGGTGATGGTAAAACTCAACAGGTTGGCATCGATTGTGGCGAGACATTTAGTCCGGTTGTCAAACCGGCTACGATCCGTACTGTTCTTAGTCTTTCCTTGTCAAAGGCATGGTCTATTCATCAGTTAGATGTTAAAAATGCTTTCTTACATGGTCAGCTGCAGGAAATTGTCTATATGCATCAACCTCTTGGATACAGAGATCGAACTTATCCGGATTATGTTTGTTTCTTGCGTAAGTCTCTTTATGGACTTAAGCAGGCGCCCCGGGCTTGGTACAAGCGATTTGCTGATTATATGTTGTCTCTTGGATTTACTAACAGCAGGATGGATAATTCTTTATTTATCTATCGTCATGGGTCCGACATGGCTTATCTTTTATTGTATGTTGATGATATTATTTTGACAGCTTCTTCTGATGCTCTCCGAAGTTCTATCATGGCTCGTCTTAACTCCGAGTTTGCTATGAAGGACCTTGGTCCTCTGAATTATTTTTTGGGCATTGATGTGACTAGACATAAGGGTGGTTTGTTTCTCTCACATCGTAAATATGCCGAGGAAATAATTGACCGTGCAGGGATGTCATCGTGTAAACCGTCTCAGACTCCGGTTGACACGAAGCCGAAGGTTGGCGCTACTACTAGTGCACATTTGGACGATCCGACTCTGTATAGGAGCCTTGCGGGGGCTCTGCAATATCTTACATTCACCAGGCCGGATATTTCTTATGCCGTTTAGCAAGTTTGTCTTCATATGCATGATCCGAGGGTTGATCATATGTCTGCTCTCAAACGGATTATTCGGTATGTACAGGGTACTCTTGATTTTGGACTACATTTATATCCATCCTCTATTTCTTCTCTGGTTGCATATACTGATGCAGATTGGGGTGGGTGCCCTGATACAAGACGTTCAACGTCTGGTTATTGTATTTTCTTGGGTGATAATCTGATATCTTGGTCATCTAAACGCCAACCCACATTGTCCAAGTCTAGTGCGGAGGCCGAATATCGTGGGGTGGCGAATGTTGTCTCCGAGTCATGCTGGATTCGGAATCTTCTCTTGGAGTTACATTGTCCGATTAAAAAGGCTACTCTTGTTTATTGTGACAATGTTAGTGCTATTTATTTGTCAGGAAATCCAGTTCAACATCAACGAACAAAACACATAGAAATGGATATTCATTTTGTTCGAGAGAAGGTTGCACGTGGGGAAGTTCGAGTACTACATGTGCCTTCACGATATCAGATCGCGGATATCTTCACTAAAGGTCTTCCGCGGGTTTTATCTGAGGAATTTCGGGACAGTCTTAGCGTCCGTCGCCCTCCCACTACGACTGTGGGGGTGTGTTAACTATATCGTTCATAGCTTGTATTTAGGAGATAATTCTCTAAGAATTATCTTCCTAGTTTGTAGCCTAGGATAGTGTTAATCTCTTGTAATTAGTTTCCTAGTTTGTAGCCTAGGATAGTGCTAATCTCTTGCTAATTTCTTGTAATTAGTTTCCTAGTTTGTAGCCTAGGATAGTGCTAATGTCTTGTATATATTGACTCTCAATAGCAATGAGAAAGACAAGGAAATTCTCCAAATCTTTCAAAAATGTTCCCATACCCTATGTGGATAACAATATGTATATACGTTAATTAAATATAGACCATATAAGATTTTAGAACATATCGTTTCACTGATATGATTTTAACAATGCTCACCGTATTGTATAATTACAAATAAACAATTATAATGATATGTCTATACTATATATAATCCGAATATAACCATATAGGGATTCATATATGATAAACATGGACATTGCTTAATACCGTATATTACCCTATTAACAATACGGATAAATGATTACGTGGTAGATTGATACTGTACAAGGGTAATATTTACGATTCCATTAAATTAGTATGGTATACTATTCATATTGAATTATGCACGTATGGATTTACTCCCAATCTAAAATTACAATAGATAAATATGTTACTCAATCGTTTATAATTATTTTAGTATATTGTTATAGCCTAAAATGATATCTCCTTATCATAATTTTATGTACGGATTCGGTTATGACTAATTCAGTTACTTAATTATAAATCATATAATTAGTGTGAATCCTATAGATAATATCATCGTACACGATTAGTTATATATACTAATCCGTTATATATTTAGGATAACAATAGTATTATTTCATAAATTATCTATATATGAAATATAGATTAGTATATAATATACGTTATATGTAGGTCCATTTGACTTATATGATTATATAAGTATTGGTAAGATTTAGTTATCAAATAGACTTATGTGATTGTCGTTGGCCGATGCGTCCTACTACAATCGTATTAGGATAATGTATTCTTACAGATCATTCTAATAGTGTTATGTGATAACACTATTAATAATGGTAATGATTCAATTGGAGTACTATACATTCATATTATAAGTTTAATAGTAGTTATTAATATTGTATTGATTATCATACTATATTAATATTCTGAAACCATTATACTTAACAAACAATATCAGATATGTAAGTCATTATTCTATATTTAATTGGCTATAACTAAATCTTTCACTTGAGTAGGCTAATGAGTTGAGAAGAATGGGCTAAGAGTAATGTAATATGATTGGTAAAAGTTATAGGCCCTTATGGGCCCTTATGTGAGTGTACGACAACGGCGATATCGTTAGAGGTGGTTTCTTCGCAGGCCATAAGTTGATCGCCCTACGACAATATGTTATAGGCCCTTATGTGATATTCCTATACGGAAATTTTCACATAGTATAAATGAACTTCCGTTTATTTAATATGGTATATACTAGTAATGTAAAAGTATCATTATGTTAAGTCAATTTGCCTGATTGTAGTTGTGATGACCCGCCCCGTCATCATATGAGTTATCAACCCGTTTTCCCCGTTATATATTTGTTCATGTTTCAATATATATGTTTGGTGAGTTTGAGTCAATTCGGATTGTGTTTGGTTGGAATTGAGACAAATAGTCTCTTAGAAGAAGGAATAGTTGGAAAAAGTCAATGAGATGTTGACTTGTGAGTTAGAGAGCTCGGAATCGAATACTGATGATTCGATCATCTCCGGGAGGTCATTTGTGGCTTAGGAGAGCGATCGGAACTGAATTTGGAGGTCCAGTGTAGTTTTAGGCTTGAATTGGCTAAAGTGGAATTTTGGCGATATCCGATCGGTAGGTGAGATTTTGATCCGGGAGTCGTAATGGAATTCCAACAGTTGCAGTAGCTCCGTTAGGTGATTTTGGATGTGCCTGCAAAATTTAAGGTCATTCAGAGGTCGTTTGGTCGGGTTTTTGATCGAATGTTGGTTGCGGAAGTTTAAATGAAAACTTAGGCTTGAATTTGCTTAGATCCGATATTTTCCGTGTTTAAGGGCGTGTTTTTAGGATTGGAACAAGTTTGTATCATATTATGGAGTATGTTGATGGTTTTCATTGGGTCCCGGGGGCCTCGGGGTGAATTCGAACCTTTTTTCGGGCATTTGGAACTTAGAAAAATTTGCAGAAATTGCAGATTCTGTGCAGGAAATCCTAAGCCTTCGCGTTCGCGTGGCTCTGGCCGCGTTCATGTAGGCAAGGCAGGTTTGGTCAACGCGTTCGCGGTCGAAGGTGTCGCGATCGCTGTGATGACCTGGCCCGTCGTCACGGGAATTACCACCCCGTTAACTTGCATTTAGGTGTTGTATGCTTTTATATCAGTGTTAGAGTCTATCGGGCGAGTTAGGAGTGAATTGGATTGAAAATGAGGCATATAGCCTTTTGAAGGAAACTTGAATATGGAAAGTCAATCTGGAGTTGACTATTTAGTTAGAGGGCTCGGAATCGGATCCTGTTGATGTAGTTAGTTCCGGGAGGTGATTTGTGACTTAGAGGAGCGATCGGAATTGAATTTCGAGGTTCGGTGTAGAAATATGCTTGAATTTGCTAAGGATGAATTTTGGCGAATTCCGAATGGTAGGTGAGATTTTAATCCGGGGGTCGGAATGGAATTCCGACAATTCCTGTAGCTTCGTCATGGGATTTTGGATATGTCCGCAAATTTTCAGGTAATTCGGACGTCGTTTGGTCAGGTTTTTGATCGAATGTGTAATTCAGAAAGTTTTAAGAAACTTAGGCTTGAATCCGTGTGTAATTGGTGATTTTGATGTTTAGGATCGTGTTTTTATGATTGGAACAAGTTCGTATCGTGTTTTGGATTATGTTGGTGGTTTTCGTTGCGGTCCCGGGGGACTCGAGGTGAATCCGGACCATCATCCGGCATTTTAAAACAACGAAAAGTATGCTGTAAATTGCAGATCACAGTGCAGAAGGCTAAGCCTTCGCGTTCGCGAGGGCAATGCCGCGTTCGCGTAGGCTGGGGCCAGTTGCCCATCGCATTCGCGAGGTAATATGCCTCATTCACGTAAGAGAAAGTTGGAACGCATCGCGTTCGCGTGGGAGAAGGACGCGGACGCGTAAGAGGAAAAGGCGAAACATCGCGTTCGCGTGGACTACGACGCGTTCGCGTAGAGGAAAAATCCGGGGCTGGGGAGAATGGCCTTCGCGGACGCATGACTTCTGTCACGACCCCAAATCCGGTCGTGATCGCGCCCAGCACATTGCTAAGCCAGCCTGACCAATCCATATCAACCACGGAGCAAGAAGCTCTCTTTAACCAATTTAAGCAAATTAATTGACGAAATAAAAACAATACATGTAACGAAAACGGGGAACCAAGTCCCGTAATACATCAACTCCCATAGACCAAGGGTCAAGAGTCATGAGCCTCTACTGAACATGAGTGTAAAAAGGTTTACAAGATACCAAGTGCGGAAAGAAAAGTCAATACAAAATCGAGACAGTAAGAAGGAAGATCGGGTCCTGCGGGCTCTGCAGCTACCTTGAATATCCACAAACGTCGCCTCGCACAGCTACTGGATCACTGTTGAGAGGTACATGGATCTGCACACAAGGTGCAGGGAGTAAAATGAGTACTGCCAGACTCAGTGGTAATAAACAAGGGTAAGACAGCGCAGATAAGAAATCCGCAATAAAGCACTATGTAAAGCTATAATCAGCTACCCCGTCATAGAATCAATCTTCACTGTACCTGTTCCAACAAATACCAACAAATAGCATAACAGCTAGCAGATGTAGCTAAATGCAATGCAATGCATGATATGACCGCTACGGCGTGTAGCCCGACTCCAATTTTGGGTACCCGTGCGCACTTTGGGGGTTCAGACTCCGGAGGGGCTCCTACAGCCCAAGCACATCTCAAAGAGATATTCCTGCGGCGTGCAGTCCGATCTAACATATATCTCGCTGCGGCGCGCAGCCCGATCCACTACTAGTCAGCTAATATGCAGATAGAGCCTCGTAGGCTCAAAATAGTTTTTTGAAAACTCTTTTATCATTTTTCAGTTGGAAAACAGTAATGTCAAGTTCCAGAGATTGGAATTGGCATAATAACAAAAATAGCTGCGGACTAGTAGTAAACTAGCATGTCTATATGATAAGACAATAATAACGATCCTCGCGGGATCCAATAACTGGCTCACGGCCCACATGTATACTCAACCGCCCAAGAAGGGGGTTCCTCGGCTCAAGAGTGGCCATTATCACAATATATATATATATATATATATGCAACCATCCGAGAAGGAGGTTCGACGGCTCTAGAATAGCCAATAATATAGTATCAACAGGTCGGACTAATATATAGTCTCCAGTTCATGATCGACCCCGCACTCTCGAGAGTGTGCGTGTCTCGCCGCTATACAGCGTCACAAAGTGGTATACCGGGGTTTCGAACCCGCTGGTCATCACCCACATCTATTACTCACCTCAATACAACACGACGACTACTCCGCAATGCCCTTGCCACGAGAATCAAGCTCCGCACGCGTAGAATCTGATCAAATACGGTAGAAATACAACAAATTAGGCCAATGGGACGACACCCAATCAATACAACTCAATTTACATCAAAATTCCCAAAGTTGTCAAAACCCGACTTTCGGTACGCTTGTCGAAAAATCACGAAAGTCACATATTCGGAACCCTCATCTCAATACGAGTCTAAGCATATCAATTTTACCAAATTCGGACTCCATTTGCCCATTCAAAACCTTGATTTTTCTAAAGTCCAAGCCTAGGGCTAAATCCTCCATAAATTACCCCAAATTCCTCCATTTTCATGATATAATTGCATAATATTACCAATACTAATCATAGTTTAAGTCCATAGATGATTACCCGATGATTTTCCTTGAATTTCTCTTCAAAATCGCCCAAATTGCCTCTAAAGCCGAGACCCAAAATGTGTGAAATGTTCTGAAATTTTTCTAACTTCGGATACACTTACTTACAGCGATTTTCGCTTCTGCCGGAATATTTTCCGCTCCTACGCACCCGTATCCGCGACCAAAGGGTCGCTTCAGCGATTCCAGGCCTAGCCGGCCATTTCCGCCTCTGCGAGCAAAGGGCCGTTTAAGCGGGCCCGCTTGCGAAGAAACTTCCGCTACTGCGGACACATCCGCTCTCTGCGCATCATTGACCGCTTCGCGGTCTCGCCCAAATGGTCAAATGTCCGCTCGCGGACCATGCCCATTTTCTTCCCCTTCGCTTCTACGATCATCGGCTCGCACCAGCGATGCCGCTTCGGCGGAATTACCTCCGCTTCTGCGTAACCAGCCGCTCTTGCGCATCTGTCCGCTTCCGCGGACACGCTCCTGCGTCCAAATTCCGCAGGAGCGGAAACAACAGACAACCCGCAATTTTTCCACAATTTTCTCCCGTTTAACCATCCGAAAACACCCCGAGGCCCCCGGGACCTCATCCAAACACACCAACACATCTTAACACCTTATTCGAACTTGCTCCAATCCTCAAAACACGTCTAATAACACCAAAACCCATAATTCACATCAAATTCAAGCATAAATTCCTTAAAACATTCCGAATTACACATTCAATCAAAAACCCGACCAAACGACGTCCGAATGACCTGAAATTTTGCAGGCACATCCAAAATCACCTAACAGAGCTACTGCAACTGTCGGAATTCCATTCCGACTCCCGGATCAAAATCTCACCTACCGTTCGGATTTCGCCAAAATTCAACCTTAGCTAATTCAAGCCTATTTCTACACCGGGCCTCCAAATTCAATTCCGATCGCTCCCCTAAGTCACAAATCACCTCCCGGAACTAACCGAATCATCAGAATCCGATTCCGAGCCCTCTAACCAAATAGTCAACTCCGGGTTGACTTTCCTTATTCAAGTTTCCTTCACAAAGGCTATATGCCTCATTTTCGATCCAATTCACCCCTAACTCACCCGATAGACTTTAACACTGATATAAAAGCATAAAACATACAATTTCAACATAACGGGGTGGTAATTCCCGTGACGACGGGCCGGGTCATCACATTCTCCCCCTCTTAAGCAAACGCTCGTCCTCGAGCGGATCAAGAAACATACCTGAAGTCTCAAACAAGTGAGGATATCTGCTCCGCATCTCCCGCTCGGTCTCCCAAGTGGCCTCCTCCACGAGTCGACCTCTCCACTGAACCTTAACTGATGCAATCTCCTTAGACCTCAATTTTCTTACTCGACGTCCCAAAATGGCAATAGGCTCCACATCATAGGATAGATCACCATCAAGCTGAATGGTGCTGAAGTCTAATACATGAGACGGATCTCCCAATGTACTTCCGGAGCATAGACATATGGAATACTGGATGAACGCTGGATAAGCTGGACTGCAAGGCCAACTCATATGCCACCTCTCCAACTCTCCTAAGTATCTCAAAAGGACCAATGTACATGGGACTCAACTTTCCTTTCTTCCCAAACCTCATGACACCCTTCATGGGTGAAATCTTCAACAATACTCCTGTCACCAACCATGAAAGACAACTCTCGAGCTCTACGGTCCGCATAACTCTTCGAACGAGACCGTGTCTGTACGAAGCCTCTCTCGGATCAACTTTGCTCTATCCGGAGCATCTCGGACTAACTCGGTCCCTATCAATATAACCTCACCGAGGCTCAAACCATCCCATGGGGTTCTGCACCGCTTGCCATACAATGCCTCATACGGGGCCATCCGAATACTCGACCGATAACTGTTGTTGTAGGCAAACTCGGCAAGTGGTAGGAACTCATCCCACGAACCACCAAAATCAATCACACAAGCTCGCAACATATCCTCCGAGATCTGAATAGTGCGCTCAGGACTGTCCGTCTGTCTGGGGGTGAAATGTTGTACTCAACATAACCCGTGTACCCATCTCTCGCCGAAATGCTCTCCAAAACTGAGAAGTGAACTGAGTACCCTGGTCGGATATGATAGACACTGGGACCCCATGCAACCGAACAATCTCTCGGATAAAGATCGCCTGCCAACCGCTCCGATGAGTAGGTAGTACTAACCGGAATGAAGTGAGCTGACTTGGTCAGGTCTATCCACAATCACCCATACGGAATCAAACTTCCTCGCCGTCCGAGGAAGTCCAGTAACAAAATCCATTATGACTCTCTCCCATTTCCACTCAGGAATAACCAATGCGCTGAAATACACCACCGGGCCTCCGGTGCTCGTACTTAACCTGCTGACAGTTGAGGCACCGTGCTACATGTCCGACAATGTCCATTTTCATCTTTCTCCACCAATAGTGCTGTTTCAAATCTTGATACATCTTAGCGGCTCCTGGATGGATAGAATACCGCGAGCTATGGGACTCTTCCAGAATCAACTCACGAAGGCCATCAACATTGGGCACGCATATCCGGCCCTGCATCCTCAATACGCCGTCACTATCAATGGTGACATCTCTAGCATCATCATGCTGAACTCTGTCCCTCAGGACAGCGAAGTGTGGATCATCTTATTGGCGCTCACGAATACGATCATATAGAGATGACCGAGATACAACACAAGCCAATACCCTGCTGGGCTCCGAAATATCTAACCTCACTAGCCGATTGGCTAGCACCTGAACATCATAAGCAAATGGCCTCTCCTCGGCTGGAATATATGCCAAGCTCCCCATACTGACCGCCTTCCGGCTCAAAGCATCGGCCACCACATTGGCCTTCCCGGATGATATAATATAGTAATGTCATAATCCTTCAGCAACTCTAGCCATCTCCGCTGTCTCAAATTAAGGTCTTTCTGTTTGAACAAGTGCGCTGGAGACTACGATGGTCGGTATACACCTCACATGACACACCGTATAAATAGTGCCTCCAAATCTTCAAGGCATGAACAATGGCGGCTAGCTCCAAATCATGAACAGGATAGTTCTTCTCACGCGGCTTCAACTGCCGAGAAGCATAAGCAATTACCTTACCTTCCTGCATCAACACACAACCTATCCCCACTCTCGAGGCATCACAATAAACGGTATATGAACTTGAAGCTGATGGCAATACTAACACTGGAGCTGTGGTCAAAGCTGTCTTGAGCTTCTGAAAGCTCTCCTCGCACTCATCCGACCACACGAATGGTGCACCCTTCCGGGTCAATTTAGTCAATGAAGAAGCAATGGATGAAAATCCCTGAACAAACCGGCGATAATACCCCGCCAAACCAAGAAAACTCCTGATCTCTGTAGCTGAGGACGGTCTAGGCCAACTCTGCACCGCCTCTATCTTTTTCTGATCAACCTGAATACCATCACGAGACACCACATGTCCCAGAAATGCTACGGACTCGAGCCAAAACTCGCACTTGGAGAATTTAGCATATAGCTTCTCCTCCCTCAACCTCTGCAACACAGTACTCAAATGCTGAGCATGCTCCTCCCGGCTACGGGAGTAGACTAGAATGTCATCAATGAACACAATCACAAATGAATCCAAATAAGGCCTGAACACACTGTTCATCAGATGCATAAATGCTGCTGGGGCGTTGGTCAGCCCAAACGACATCACAAGGAACTCATAATGACCATATCGGGTCCTGAATGCAGTCTTCATAATATCCGAGTCCCTGATCTTCAGCTGATGATAGCCTGAACGAAGATCAATCTTAGAAAACACCCTCGCACCTCGTAACTGATCAAACAAATCATCTATGCACGGCTAGAGGGTACTTATTCTTCACTGTCACTTTGTTCAATTGCCTATAATCAATACACATTCGCATGGAACCATCTTTCGTTTTAACAAATAATACCGGCGCACCCCACGGAGACACACTAGGACGGATGAAACCCTTATCCAGAAGTTCTTGAAGCTGCTCTTTTAGTTCTTTCAACTCGGCTGGTGCCATTCGATAAGGAGGAATAGATATGGGCTGAGTGCCCGGCACCAAGTCAATGCCAAAATCAATATCCCTGTCCGGCGGCATGCCCGGCAGGTCTGAGGGGAATACATCTGGGAAGTCCCTCACAACAGGTACAGAATCAATGCTAGGAGATTCAGCTCCCACATCTCTCACAAAAGCTAAGTACGATAAACACCCTTTTTCAACCATCTTCTGAGCCTTTAAGAACGAAATAACACGGCTAGGGACGAAATCGGTCGAACCCCGCCACTCAATCCGAGAAATACCAGGAATGGCCAACGTAACTGTCTTAGCATGACAGTCCAATATAGCATGATACGGAGACAACCAGTCCATACCCAATATAACATCAAAGTCCACCATCCCCAACAATAACAAATCTGCTTGGGTCTCCAGACCCCCAATAGATATAACACAGGATCTATAGACATGATCCACAACAATCGTATCACCCACGGGGGTGGATACATGAATAGGTAAATTAAGACTACCACGAGTTGCACCCAAATAATGTGCAAAATAAGAGGACACGTAAGAATATGTGGACCCTGGATCAAATAGAACGAGAACCAATGAGGACGAAATGATACTCGTAATCACGGCATCGGAGGCAACTGCATCACGCACTGTCGGAAGTGCATAGAACCGTGCTCGGCCTCCACCGGATCTCTCCTCGCCCCGGGGCGACCACGAGAAGGCCGACCTCCACCTCTACTAGCTCGAGATGGTCGTTGAAGAGGAGGGCTGATCCCTCTACCGAGTCCTCGCCCCTACGTAGTCGAGGGCAATGTCTCCTCGTGTGGCCAAACTCACCACACTCATAACATGCACCTGGTGTTGGAGAAGTAGGTGTTGCACTCTGGGCTGGGAGGGCACTAAGTGATGACTGACCCTCTGCTGAAACCCCTGTCGACCACGACCATAAGAACCTCCGCTCTGCTCTCGGCGGCCTGAATGAGAAGGTCTAGATGAGCGACCTCTGCTCTGCTGGGAATGCCCTCTAGATGGAGCACCGCTGAAACCGCTAGAACCGCGAGGCCTCTTGGCCTCCCGCTCCTCTCTCTCTCGGCGACGATCCGCCTCAATGGAGCGTGCCATATTAGCAACCTGCTCAAACGATGATGACAGAACTCGCTCGCTGGTCATAAGAATACGGATAGAGTAGTTGAGGCCATCAATGAACCTCCTGATCCTCTCCCTATCAGTAGGGATCATCCATGTGGCATGCCTAGCCAACTCCGTAAATCTGAGCTCATACTGGGTCACAGACATGTCGCCCTAAACCAACCACTCAAACTGGCGACGTAGCTCCTCGCAATGAGACTGAGGTACATACTTCTCTAGAAAGAGAGTAGAGAACTGATGCCATGTGAGAGGTGCTGCTCCTGCAAGCCTATGCCTCTCAAACTCCTCCCACCAATCAAATGCGGGACCGGTGAACTGAAAGGTAGTAAATGACACTCCGCTGGACTCAAGAATACCAGCCGTACGCAACATCCTCTGACACTTATCCAAGAAACCCTGGGCATCCTCGCCCTCAACGCCACTAAAATGGGGTGGCTAAAGTCTACCAAATCTCTCAAGACGACGCTGCTCGTCGTCGGGCATAGCCTGAACCATATGCTCTGGAGCTGGAGCTGGTGCAGTTGGAGGAATAACCGGTGCAACCACCTAAGCGGGGACCGCCTCTGGCGTCTGAAGTCCCTGAATAACCTGCTCAGGTGTGCGAGCTGCAGGGGTCTGCTGACCACCCCCTGTCTGAGATGTCGCTGTAGTAGCGGTAGCTGATACTACCTGAGCCAAACCGGAACACACCGATAATATCCGAGCAAGAGTCTCATGAAGACCAGGAATAGCAATAGATACAGTCTGGCCTTGAACTGGGGCTGCTGGAGCATCAACCACCGGGGGCTGCTCCGAAATAGGTACAATGGGCGGGTCAGCTGGTACTGCCTCAGCTGCCCTACCTCTACCTCTAGCACGACCACGCCCACGGCCTCTAACAGGTGGAAATGGAGGTCGTCCACCTCGTCCTGATGCTGGTGTTCTCGCCATCTGCGAATGAATATAATATAGAAGTTCAGTTCTCAGAACAACAAGATCGCACGACGGAGTTCAAGAAAAGTGAAGTTTTTCCTAAAGGTTCGCGACCTCCCGAGGATAAGTACAGGCGTCCCCGTGCCGATCCACGAGACTCTACTAACCGGCTCAAGACTCATGAGGCCTAGTAAACCTAGGCTCTGATACCAACTTGTCACGACCCCAAATCCGGTCGTGATGGCGCCCAGCACATTGCTAAGCCAGCCTGACCAATCCATATCAACCACGGAGCAAGAAGCTCTCTTTAACCCATTTAAGCAAATTAATTGACGAAATAAAAACAATACATGTAACGAAAACGGGGAACCAAGTCCCGTAATACATCAACTCCCATAGACCAAGGGTCAAGAGTCATGAGCCTCTATCGAACATGAGTGTAAAAAGGTTTACAAGATACCAAGTGCGGAAAGAAAAGTCAATACAAAATTGAGATAGTAAGAAGGAATATCGGGTCCTGCGGGCTCGCGGCTACCTCGAATATCCACAAACGTCGCCTCGCACAGCCAGCGGATCACTGCTGAGAGGTACCGGATCCGCACACAAGGTGCGGGGAGTAAAATGAGTACTTGCCGGACTCGGTGGTAATAAACAAGGGTAAGACAGCAGCAGATAAGAAATCCGCAATAAAGCACTATGTAACGCTATAATCAGAGCTACCTGTCATAGAATCAATCTTCACTGTACCTGTTCCAACAAATACCAATAAATAGCATAACGGCTAGCGAGATGTAGCTAAATGCAATGCAATGCATGATATGACCGCTACGGCGTGTAGCCCGACTCCAATTTTGGGTACCCGTGCTCATTGTGGGGGTTCAGACTCGGAGGGGCTCCTACGACCCAAGCACATCTCATAGAGATATTCTGCGGCGTGCGGTCCGATCCAACATATATCTCGGCTGCGGCGCGCGGCTCGATCCACTACTAGTCGGCTAATATGCGGATACGACCTCGCAGGCTCAAAATAGTTTTTTGAAAACTCTTTTATCATTTTTCGGTTGGAAAACAGTAATGTCAAGTTCCGGAGATTGGAATTGGCATAATAACAAAAATATCTGCGGACTAGTAGTAAACTAGCATGTCTATATGATAAGACAATGATAACGATCCTCGCGGGATCCAATAAGTGGCTCACGGCCCACATGTCTACTCAACCGCCCAAGAAGGGGTTCCTCGGCTCAAGAGTGGCCATTATCACAATATATATATATATATATATATATATATATGCAACCATCCGAGAAGGAGGTTCGACGGCTCTAGAATAGCCAATAATACAATATCAACAGGTTGGACTAATATATAGTCTCCAGTTCATGATCGACCCCGCACTCTCAAGAGTGTGCGTGTCTCGCCGCTATACAACGTCACAAAGTGGTATACCGGGGTTTCGAACCCGCTGGTCATCACCCACATCTATTACTCACCTCAATACAGCACGACGACTACTCCGCAATGCCCTTGCCACGAGAATCAAGCTCCGCACGCGTAGAATCTGATCAAATACAGTAGAAATACAACAAATTAGGCCAATGGGACAACACCCAATCAATACAACTCAATTTACATCAAAATTCCCAAAGTTGTCAAAACCCGACTTTCGGTACGCTTGTCGAAAAATCACGAAAGTCACATATTCGGAACCCTCATCTCAATACGAGTCTAAGCATATCAATTTTACCAAATTCGGACTCCATTTGCCCATTCAAAACCTTGATTTTTCTAAAGTCCAAGCCTAGGGCTAAATCCTCCATAAATTACCCCAAATTCCTCCATTTTCATGATATAATTGCATAATATTACCAATACTAATCATAGTTTAAGTCCATAGATGATTACCTGATGATTTCCCTCGAATTTCTCTTCAAAATCGCCCAAATCGCCTCTAAAGCCGAGACCCAAAATGTGTGAAATGTTCTGAAATTTTTCTAACTTCGGATACACTTACTTACAGCGATTTTCGCTTCTGCGGAATATTTTCCGCTCCTATGCACCCGTATCCGCGACCAAGGGTCGCTTCAGCGGTTCCAGGCCTAGCCGGCCATTTCCGCTTCTGCGAGCAAAGGGCCGCCTAAGCGGGCCCGCTTCTGCGAAGAAGCTTCCGCTTCTGCGGACACATCCGCCTCTGCGCATCATTGACCGCTTCTGCGGTCTCGCCCAAACGGTCAAATGTCCGCTTCTGCGGACCATGCCCATTTTCTTCCCCTTCGCTTCTACGATCACTGGCTCGCACCAGCGATGCCGCTTCAGTGGAATTACCTCCGCTTCTGCGTAACCAGCCGCTCCTGCGCATCTCGTCCGCTTCTGCGGACACGCTCCTGCGTCAAAAATTCCGCAGGAGCGGAAACAACAGAAGCAGACTGCAATTTTTCCACAATTTTCTTCCGTTTAATCATCCGAAAACACCCGAGGCCCCCGGGACCTCATCCAAACACACCAACACATCTTAACACCTTATTCGAACTTGCTCCAATCCTCAAAACACGTCTAATAACACCAAAACCCATAATTCACATCAAATTTAAGCCTAAATTCCTTAAAACATTCCGAATTACACATTCAATCAAAACCCCGACCAAACGATGTCCGAATGACCTGAAATTTTGCAGGCACATCCAAAATCACCTAACGGAGCTACTGCAACTGTCAGAATTCCATTCCGACTCCCGAATCAAAATCTTACCTACCGTTCGGATTTCGCCAAAATTCAACCTTAGCCAATTCAAGCCTATTTCTACACCGGGCCTCCAAATTCAATTCCGATCGCTCCCCTAAGTCACAATTCACCTCCCGGAACTAACCGAATCATCAGAATCCGATTCCGAGCCCTCTAACCAAATAGTCAACTCTGGGTTGACTTTCCTTATTCAAGTTTCCTTCACAAAGGCTATATGCCTCATTTTCGATCCAATTCACCCCTAACTCACCCGATAGACTTTAACACTGATATAAAAGCATAAAACATACAATTTCAACATAACGGGGTGGTAATTCCCGTGACGACGGGCCGGTTCGTCACAACTTCATGTCACGTTCGCGATGAAGGAAAGGATCAAGGCATCGTGTTCGCGTGAGGAACATCGCGAATACGTAGAGTTAAATTCCCAGGCAGTGAATTAAAAACCAGAACAGAACCAATCACGGGTTTTATCGGGTGTTCGTCGGAGGTAAGTTTTGTGGCTTAATTATATCATTTTATCATAAAATACTTGGTTAATTCTCTGTAAATGGAAGATTAAAGGTGAGTTTGAGCCCTAGGCCTAAAATTGAAGAAAAACACTGATTTGAATGGGCAAATGGAGTCCGAATTTGGTAAATTTTATATGCCTAGACTCATATTGAGACGAGGGTTCCGAATATGCGACTTTCGTAATTTTTCGAGAAGTGTACCGAAAGTCAAGTTTTGGCAACTTTGGGAATTTTGATGTAAATTGAGTTGTTTTGACTGGGTATCGTTCCATTGGTCTAATTTGATGTGTATTTACTATATTTGATCAGATTCTATGCGTGCGGAGCTTGATTCTCGTGGCAAGGGCATCACGGACTAGTCGTCGAGCTGTATTGAGGTGAGTAATAGATGTGGGTGATGACCAGCGGGTTCGAAACCCCGGTATACCACTTTGTGACGCTGTATAGCGGCGAGACATATACTCTCTTGTAAATGCGGGGTCGATTGTGATTTGGGGACTATGGCTTAGTCCGACCTATTGATACTGTATTATGATATTGGCTATTCTTGAGTCGTTGAACCTCCTTCTCGGATGGTTGAGTATACTTATGGGCTGTGAGCCAGTTATTAGATCCTGCGAGGATCATTATCACTGTCTTGTGATATTGACATGCTAGTTTTACTACCAGTCTGAAGCTATTACTGTTATTATGATCTTCCAATCTCGGGAACTTTGATATTACTGTTTTTAACTGAAAAATGATAAAAGAGTTTTCAAAACAACTTTTGAGCTTGCGAGGCTGAATTTGCATATTAGCTGACTGGCAGTGGATCGGGCTGCGCGCCGCAGCGGTATATATGTTGGATCGGACTGCACGCTACAGTATTATTGTGCTTGGGCAGTAGGAGCCCTCCGGAGTCTGAACCCCCACAGTAAGCACGGGTACCCAAAATGGATCGGGCTACGCGCCGTAGCGGTCATTTCATGCATTGCATTGCATTTAGCTACATCTGCTAGCTGTTATACTTGTTGTTGATATTGTTGGCTCTCTACTATTGATATTGAACTGTTACAGGGTATTGGTTACAACTCTACATAGTGTTTTATTGTGGATTTCTTATCTACGCTGTCTTACCCCTGTTTATTACCACTGAGTCTGGCAGTACTCATTTTACTCCCTGCACCTTGTGTGCAGATCCAGGTACCTCTCAGCAGACCTGATCCGGTAGCCACTCAAAGGCATTGTGCGGGATAGTCGAGGTAGCTGCAGCGTCCGCAGGACCAGACTCCCCTTCTAGCTGTCTTTTCATTTCATGTTGTTATTTCTTTCCGCACTTGGTATCATGTAAACTAGTATTACACTCATGTTATCTGTAGAGGCTCATGACTCTTGACCCTTCGGTCTATGGGAGTTGTACTGTTTGGGGCTTGATCCCCGTATTGGTATTTTTTTTTGTCTTCATTGACTTATCTTGTTGTGATTAAAATTGGGTAAAGTGAGCTCTTAGCTCCGTAAATGTTGTTAATTGGTCAGGCTGGCCTAGCAGTGTGCTGGGCGCCATCACGACCGGATTTGGGGTCGTGACAATCGCGTAGGAAGGAAGAGTAAGGCATCGCGATCGCGTCTCATGGTACGCGTTCGCGTAGAGGAAAAATGGCCTGTTGAAATGATATTCATCGCGAATGCGTGAGAGGTGTCGCGTTCGCGTTCGCGTAGAGGAAAATGAGGCCTGGCAGTGAATTTAAGTCCAGAACATTTCATACGCAACTCATCCACTCAAAACCCCCATTGCTGAGTTAATAGAGAGCAAGGTGACGGGAAATTGCAGGGATTTCACCGAGTAATCATCGGAGGTAAGTTTTATGATTCAAATACGTGTTTTTATCTTAGAATCCTCCTCTATTTCACTGAAATTGGAAAAATTAACGGGGGAATTTTACCTTAAGCCAGGATTATGGTAAAACATTGATTTGAATGGGCAAACGGAGTCCGATTTTGACAAACTTTATATGTATGGACTCGTGTTGAGATAAGGAATCCGAATATGTAACTTTTGTAATTTTTTGTGAAGCGTACCGAAAGTCGGATTTTGGCAACTTTGTCATTTTTCATATAATTTGATTGTGTTCGATTGGGTGTTGTTCCGTTAACCTATTTTGATATATTTATACTGAATTTGGCTAGTTTTGACGTGCATGGATGCTGGTTCGAGGAGCTAAGGCATCGCGGAGCTTGAGTTTTCGCCGGATCGAGGTGGGTAAGACTTGTAAATGATGTCCTAAGGGTTAGTAAACCCCGGACTTGCACATCCTAGTGCTGTATTGAGGTGACTTGTACGCCGGATAACGTGCATGGGGTAGAGAACCATTGGGGATTGTGACTTGGTCCATCCCGCTTAATAAATAATAACACCTAATTGCATGAAATTGAATTGACATCCTAATAAAAGATATTAATTATCATGAATTGGACCGATTATCATGCTTGGGCTTCGTGCCGATTATTTGAATCCTCCAGGGATTGGTATCACTTTCTTGATAACACTATGCATATTTTATCTCAATATAAGGTTTTAAATGGTATTTTGCTATTCAGCAATAAGGTTATGAAAAACTTGAACAACGTCTTAATGACATTTCTAGCTGTAAGCTAATATGATACTATTGCCCGAGGGACTTTCTTGATTATTCGTTAGACTGATTGGGGCCGAGGGCCATATGTGAGAGCATGACGATTTATGTGAGATGATGCATATACATGCATGGATCGGACTGCACGCCGCAGTGGTATATGGATCGGGCTGCGCGCCGCAGCAGGTGTGATATTGATATTGCGCTTGGGCAGTAGGAACCCCTCCGGAGTCTGAACCCCCACAGTGAGTGCGAGCGCCTTTGCATGGATCGGGCTGTACGCCATAGCGTCATATGCATTACATGGCATACATACATTGTTTTATTTGTACTACATGGCAAAACGTATAACACTCTTACATTATTGGCACACATGCATTATTTGCCTTATTGACCAGATCCCCTGGTGGAAATTGTTCAGGAGTGCTGAGCCCAACATGCTGATTTGAGTGCAAACTTGCACTGCTTGAGATTTGTACCCAGGTATTGGTATGTTATCGTGAAAGAAAGAAAGCTAAAAATGAGATTTCTAAATAATCTACTCACATATGCTGAAAGGGAATAAAATGATAGTGTTTTGAAGTTTAAAGATAGTTCTGTATTGTGTAGCATGAGATAGTGCTTTGCGTGGTTTTCTTTTCCTCGACATTATTTAATTTTATTACTGCTGAGTTGGAAGTACTCACACCCGACTCTCTGCACCTTGTACGCAGATCCAGGTACATCGCAGCTGATCTGAGTCTATAGCGGCTTGGAGATTTCTCTGGATAGTCGAGGTAGCTGCCAGCGTCCGCAGGACCTGACTCTCCGGTTTATCTTTATTTTTGTTCTGTCTATCCCACACTTGTGAACACTTGTATACACTATCACAGTTTATAAATTATGGTAGAGGCTCATGATTTGTGACTCCTGTTCCATTGGGAGGTTGTATTGGTTTGGGATGTCTAATCCCGGTGTTTGGGTATTTCACTATTATTATATTCTCATTATTTATGTTTTAAAAAGGGTAAAGTGTGAGCTGATAGCTCTGAGTTATAGTTGATTGGTCAGGCTGGCCTAGCAATGTGCTGGGCGCCATCACGACCAGGTTTTGGGGTCGTGACAAGTTGGTATCAGAGCCTAGGTTGCTAGGCCTCATGAGTCGTGAGCCGGTTGGTAGAGTCTCGTGGATCGGTTTGGGGACGTCTGTGCTTATCCTCGGGAGGCTTCAAACCTTTTAGGAAACACTTCAAAATCTTGGAATTCTTATCGTGCGTACTTGATTCAGCTTGAGATATAATTCTTGAAATTCCTTCCACACGTTTGTATGCGCACTCGAGCGCTCAGTAATGTAATTGCCTTGATGGCTTATGACTCCCTAATTGAGGGGCGAGATATGCTCTCCGTGAGTTTATGTTGGGCCAGTCGGGAGGACTTGAGGCCAGATCCTTGTCTATGGCTTGAGCACCAAGGTGCTGATTCTGTGAGCTGGTATTATGAAATTTATATGACCAGTATTGTCCCAAATTATGGAAATGGCAGCTTGATAATGGATGAGCTGTTAGGTGTTAGACTCTTATTGTGATCCGTTGTGTAGCCCCTAGCTATGGGCGTGGTGAATATGTTCATGTCTCTTTGTGGAAAGGTAAAGTGCATTACGTGTGGTAGTATGAGTTTAGACTCTGAAAGATCAAATGTGTTGTACTATGTGCATTATGATGTCTTGTCAATTTGCCGATGTATTGTTAGGATAGTTTTGGTGATTCTCTGGCAGATGGATAGGCCATATTACAAAGAAATCTCTGCCTAAATTTTTGGAAAATTTAAGACATAGAAAATATTTTGTCACCTAAGGAATGGGCTTAACTGTTGTGTGTGAATGAATACAAGAAGTGCAAAAGAATTAAGATTTTTGATGATCCGAGTCTCCGCCAAAGCTTGTAAATGACTCGAGTTTAATCTCATTGTAACATTGCGGCATCATTTGAGCAATAATGCTATGAGTGGTTAAAAGTGCTTTGGTGTATGGCTTGAAGCCAAGTTGGGGAGGTTGTTATTAATTAACTAATTGCACTGTTGTGTGATATGTTGGTACTGCCTTTAAGTATGTTGGGAAAATTCTAACAAAGGTTATGGTGCTTCGTAGATGTGAAGAAATACTAGGATGTTTTGAACTGTTGTTGGTAAAGAATGTTCGGTGTATAGAAAAGAAAGATAGCTAATTGTACCTGTAGGTAATCATGTTATGCGATGTTAGAGTTCTAACAAAACACGAATGGTTTCGTTCAAAAAGACAGTTGAAATACAGCTGAATAAGGGTGAATGACGCCCGAGAATGGTTTTGTAGTGTTCAAGATTTTGCTTGTAACAGTCAGGTGCCTTAGGATTGTGTATGTGGCTAAAGACTGTGGTTTCGTTAGAAGAAATTGAGACATGTGGTATGGTATGTTAATCATGGGATTCTATGTATCCGTATTGAAAGGTAATGATAACAAATTCAAAAATCGTAACTCACATGATGACGGGCCGGGTCATCACATTCTCCCCAACTTAAGAAAATGCTCGTCCTCGAGCGGGTCAAGAAACATACTTGGAGACTCAAATAGGTGGGAATATCTACTCTGCATCTCCTGCTCGGCCTCCCAAGTAGCCTCCTCCACGGGCTGGCCTCTCCACTGCACCTTGACTGAAGCAATCTCCTTGGACCTCAACTTTCGAACCTGTCTACCCAGAATAGCCACTGGCTCCACATCATAAGATAGATCACCATCAAGCTGAATGGTACTGAAGTCTAATACATGAGACGGATCCCCGATGTACTTCCGGAGCATCGACACATGGAATACTGGATGAACGCTGGATAAGCTGGGTAGCAAGGCCAACTCATATGCCACCTCTCCAACCTTCCTGATTATCTCAAAAGGACCAATGTACCTGGGACTCAGCTTCCCCTTCTTCCCGAATTTCATTACACCCTTCATGGGTGAAACCTTCAGCAATACTCTATCACCAACCATGAAACAAAACACTCGAACTCTACGATCTGCATAACTCTTCTAGCGAGACTGTGCTGTGCAAAGCCTCTACTGGATCAACTTGGCTCTATCCAGAGCATTCTGAACTAAATCAGTCCCTATCAATCTATCCTCACCAGGGTCAAACCATCTGACGGGAGATCTACACCGTCTGCCATACAATGCCTCTTACGGGGCCATCTGAATACTCGACTGATAACTGTTGTTGTAGGCAAACTCAGCAAGTGGCAAGAACTCATCCCACGAACCACCAAAGGCAATCACACATGCTCGCAACATATCCTCCAGGATCTGAATAGTGCACTCAGACTGCCCGTCTGTCTGGGGGTGAAATGCGGTGTTTAACTCAACCCGCGTACCCATCTCTCGCTGAAATTCTCTCCAAAACTGAGAAGTGAACTGAGTACCTCTGTCAGATATAATAAACACTGGGACCCCATGCAACCTGACAATCTCCCGAATAAAGATCGCTGCCAACCGCTCTGATGAGTAAGTAGTACTAACTGGGATGAAATGTAAGGATTTAGTCAGTCGATCTACAATCACCCATACAGAATCAAACTTCCTCGCTGTCCGAGGGAGTCCAGTAACAAAATCCATAGTGATCCTCTCCCATTTCCACTCGGGAATAACCATACACTGAAGAACACCGCCCGGTCTCTGATGCAGCTGCCGCAGTAGTAACTGAAACCGCCTATGCCAGGCCAGTGCAAACTGCTAGTATCTGAGCCAGGGTCTCCTGTAGACCCGGAATGATAATGGGCACAGCTGGCGCCTGAACTGGCGCTGCTGGAGCCTCTGCAACTGGGGGTTGTGGCTCAGCTGGTACTGTATTAGCTGCCCGACCTCCGCCACGACCACGATCGCATCCACAGCCTCTAGCAAGTGGTAGTGGTGGTCGTCCTCCCCGTCCGGAAGCTCGAGTTCTCGCCATCTGCGAGAGAATAGAGTGGCAAAGTTCAGTTCATGACAAAAGTAATTGCACGACAAGAATTCCAAGAATTGAAACTTTCCTAAAAGGTTTGCAGCCTCCCGAGGATAAGTACAGGCGTCCCCGTACCGATCCATGAGACTCTACTAAACCGGCTCATGACTCACGAGACTTGTTAACCTAGGCTCTGATACCAACTTGTCACGACCCTAGTTCACTAATCGTGAACATGTCATGACGGCACCCAGTCCCCACGACTAGGTAAGCCTAACACGTTGCAAAATATACCAGTTTATGAACATTAAATAAGAAATAGCGGAAGAATAATATAAAAAGGAAATGTAATCTGTGCCGCTTGGCACATACACCCGCCAAACACACTGTATAAAACACCACCAAGACCCAAAATCCCACGGCAACACAGACTAAAAGAGAGTATACAACTGTGGCTCTATGTGTAAAGAGTATCTAACAACGAAATGAAGGAAAACATCTACTAATACTATCAGAATAGAAGGAGGGCCTCCGGATCCGCGGACGTAGCAGATCATACCTCGAAGTCTCCCAAAGTGCTGTTGAATCACCTAGTATGAGCCTGTCCTGATGTACCTGGATCTAAACAACAAAAGTGTGCAGAATAGTAGCATGAGTACACCACGGCGGTACTCAGTAAGTGCCAAGCCTAAAACTACACCGGACCTCCAAATTCACTTCCGATCGCTCTGCTAGCTCATAAATGACCTCCCGGAGCTGACCAAATCATCAAAATTCGATTCCGAGCTGTCTAACTCACAAGTCAACATCCAGCTGACTTTTGTCAACTATTCCTTCTTCTAAGAGACTATTTGTCTCAATTTCAACCAAACTCAACCCGGTTTGACCCAAACTTACCCAACATGCATATTACAATATTAACAAGCAGATAGCGGGGATAACGGGGTGATAACTCACATGATGACGGGTCGGGTCATCACAATAACATTGGACGTAATAATAATTGTACGACCCTATACTCATATATGATATTACATATGAGTATAGGTTCAACATCTAATATGACATATTTTAATAATATACAATACTATAATTTTAAGTTCATAATGCATATAGTTACATACATATGATAATAGATTTACTAATTATCACGGAAATGAGTATAATATCGTTCTAATATCATTTGAATTAATTATCTATATTATGAATCTACACTTAGTATATAAAATTATCTTATGTCCTATTGGTTGAAATAATTATATTTTCCATTATATTATTCAAGGAAATATTATTCGATACGTGATAGTATTATTACAATTATACGATTATTATGATTTTAATATCCAGATTTCATTCATTGTATACTATTATATACTGAAAATTGTAATGATATCCTGTCACGACCCAAATCCCGATCGTGATGGCGCCTAACACATTGCTAGGCAAGCCCGACCATCTTATCCATTTAAACCAGCCAGTTATGAATTAATACTGATTAATTAGCATAATTAGCTTATCTTTATAACAAATCAAGAAGTGTAAACATGAAATACACGAATACAGTCCCATTAAATCGTGGTGTCATAAGTCTGAGCCTCTACAAATGAAATCTACTACGAAATCCAGACTAAGCAGAATGGAAACAACAAAATGATAAAGAAGGAGAAAATAGGTTCTGCGGAAGTCGGCAGCTACCTCATAGTCTCCGCGAAATAGAAATGGGTAAGCAACTGCGACAACTCAACTGCTCTCTAGCACCTGTGAATCTGCACAAAAAGTGCGGAGGAGTGGGGTGAGTATATTTCAACTCAGTGAGTAATAATAATAAATAACAACTGGAAGTGAGAACACTTGTACTATCACTAAACAGTTTTAAGGCAAACCCCCACAGGTAAGTCATCGCTACTCTGATCTCCAGTCCACATCTATCTCAACAAGGTCCCACACTGACCAAATCATCACTCGTACCACTACGGTGCACAACCATCTCAATGTATGAAGATATATACATATGTCTATAATGTATAAGTATTTAAGTATGTATAATGATATGAATAAGTATAATGATGCGGCGTGCTGCCCGCTCCAATACATATACCGCTGCGGCGCGCACCCCGCTCCACTTAACGTTGACGGCGCTCACTGGGGGTGTATACAGACTTCGGAGGGGCTCCCTAGGCCCAAGCGCTATGATACTGCAGCGTGCAGCCCGATCCACACATATATTACTACGGTATGCAGTCCGATCCCATATATATATACACATATATAATTATACTGCTGCGGTGTGCAGCCCGATCCCATAATATACCAGCGCTCACTGGGAATGTGTGCAGACTCAGACTCCGAAGGGGCTCCTATAGCCCAAGTGCAATAGTACTGCGGCTTGCAGTCCGTCCCACTTCTATGTTACTGCGGCATGCAGTCTGATCCGCATATATATCACTGCGGCGTGTAGCTCGATCCAACAAGGATATATATATAATACCTCATAGTGGGTCCTCGACCCTATCCCAGTCAGTATATACTTGGCCTCTCAGGTCCAATATAATATCTCACAGTGGGTCCTCGACCCTGTCTCGGTCAATATAGACTTGGCCTTTCAGGCCCAATATAACATCTCATAGTGGGTCCTTGACCCTATCTCAGTCAATATAGACTTGGCCTTTCAGGCCCAATATAACATCTCATAGTGGGTCCTTGACCCTATCTCAGTCGGTATAGACTTGGCCTCTCAGGCCCACTCAGCTAGAACATGGAATTCCACCCTAGATAGTCTCTCTCAAGGTACACATCTAGTACGGGCTCATGTTATGCTATACAGCTATAACTACGGCTGAGTGTATGTATCCAGCATGATATACTACGGCTGGGTGTATGTATCCAGCATGATATACTACGGCTGGGTGTATGTATTCAGCATGATATACTACGGCTGGGTGTATGTATCCAGCATGATATAAGGGTCGCTTAGCTCTACAGGCTACCCTAATACTCTACAGATCGGCACAAGGCCCCAAACATGGCTAGTAGCCCAATTACACAGTTATACTCTCATTCACAGTCATAATACATAATACGCTATCAGTCGGGAAGGACCAAGTCCAATTCCCCAATCACAATGTCACCATGCCCGTCACATGCCCGCATGTCTCCTCTCAACAAAGCACTGTATAGTGCAAGTACGGGGTTTCAAACCCTTAGTACATTATTTACTACCACCACTCACCTTGAACCGGTAGAAGCCTCAGTCCGCCTTGCGCTTGCCTCGCAAATCCATCTTCCCGGATGGCAAATCTGCGCAAAATCATAGAGAGTACATCAATATATGCTAATAACACACAACCCATTCGAAATAACCCAATTTGCATCAAACCCCACAAAGTTGTCAAAACCCGACTTTTTGTGCGCTTCTCGAAAAATTATAAAAGTCACATATTCGGAACCCTCATCTCAATACGAGTCTAAGCATATAAGATTTACCAAATTCGGACTCCATTTGCCCACTCAAATCCTTCATTTTCTATATTTCAAGCCTAGGGCTAAAACCTCCATAAAGCACCCCAATTTCTTCCATTTTCATGAAATAATTGCATAATATTATCAATACTAATCATAATATGAGTCCATAGTTGATTACCTGATGATTTCCCTTGAATTTCCCTTAAAAATAGCCCAAATCGCCTCTTAAGCCGAGACCCCAAATGTTGAAATGTTTTTGAAATTTTCTAACTCCTGATACTTTTAATCCTTCTGCGATTTCCGCTTCTGCGGACAAAATTCCGCTCCTGCGAGCCCGTATCCGTGACCAGCTGGTCGCTTCTGCGATTCCAGGCCTAGCTGGCCAATTCCACTTCTGCGAACATAGGACCGTTTCCGCGCGTCCGCTTCCGCGAAATCATAACCGCCCCTGCGGAAACTCCCGCTTCTGCGCACAAGAGTCCGCTCCTGCGGACTCGCGTAGGCGATCACAAATCCGCTTCTGCGGACTTTCCCATTACGCCTCAAGTCCGCTTTTGCGATCACCCTCTCGCACCAGCGAAGCCGCCCCTGCGGACCAGGCTCCGCTTCAGTGATCGCCTCCGCTCCTGCTCCCCCTTGTCCTCTCCTGCGGGCTCGCTCTTCCGCTCCCATTTCCACAGGAGCAAAAACAACAGAACCAGTACACAAAGTCTACAATTTTCCATATTTTCTCCCGTTTGACCATCCGAAAGCACCCCGAGGCCCCCGGGACCTCATCCAAAACCACCAACATACTTCAAAACACGATACAAACTTGTTCCAAGCATAAAAACACCATCCTAAACACCAAAATCACCAATTACATGCGGATTCAAGCCTAAGTTTTCTTCGAAACTTCCGAAACTAACATTCGATCAAAAACCCGACCAAACGACGTCCGAATGACCTAAAATTTTGCGGACATATCCAAAATCACATGACGAAGCTACAGGAATTGTCGGAATTCCATTCCGACCCCCGGACCAAAATCTCACCTACCGTTCGGATGTCGCCAAAATTCAACCTTGGCCAATTCAAGCCTATTTCTACACCGGGCCTCCAAATTCACTTCCGATCGCTTTCCTAGCTTATAAATGACCTCCCGGAGCTGACCGAATTAGTAGAATTCGATTCCGAGCTCTCTAACTCACAAGTCAACGTCCAGTTGACCTTTCCCAACTATTCCTTCTTCTTAGAGATGTTTTTGTCTCATTTCCAACTAAACTCAATCCGAATTGACTCCAACTCGTCAAACATGCATATTGAAACATTAACAAGCATTTAACGGGGATAACGAGGTGATAACTCACATGATGACGGGCCGGGTCATCACATTCTCCCCAACTTAAGAAAACGCTCATCCTCGAGCGGACCAAGAGGTTTACTGGAAGTTACCCAATAGCTGAATGACCCTACCAAGCGTATATTCGGGGCGATCCAATGTCACCCTATCTCATACAAGTCCGGCACACACTATGGCTGGAAATCTCATAGCCCATCCGTATCATAGACCACATTGCACTTTTCGAAATCACATACCAAATCTGAATCTCATGCCTATACTCAGAATACACACGATCCATCTGTAATAGCCCATACTTGCCACCCCGGGTGAGATCACATGATGTATCAAACAACCGAATCGCTCGAGACGATAGTCTCTAATCACAACAACTGGCCACAATAACCAAATACTAGCTGAAAACCTCTTTCATTAGATAGAGTCTTATTCCAACACCTCCATATCCTGCCCACGACAGCTGAAGCACACGATATACCGAACCCATCTCTCAGGTCAACCATTCGTGAATCTATTTCCCTTTTAAAACTGATACCACAATAGGTTTCGGAGCCAAACCTCAATTTTTACCTTTCTAACAAGCTAAGATCCAATATGCTCGTATTCATTAGTGACTCCAACGGTCATTTCGATCATAACACACCACACTGGTGACATAACACCTCAGCATCGGCCTATGCCACAACGAGCACAACACAGGCTCCAATAAGAACGATCTGAACACACTCGAATCATGACAACCGACTCACACAAAAGAGCCATAATTCAAATTCCTCAATACCATCACAACACATAACTGAGAACTCGTCTCACATCATAGAATTAGGGTACCTGAATTCTCCTCGAAAGGTCATAACATCACGTGGCCTTGCCACAACTCATGATCCTATCCAAACACTATTACTCATGGAGCACCTCGAGTCACCATGCTCAAAGCGGTCATCCACGCACATATCTAGATCTGAACTCAAGAAATCAATCACACCTACGGTGATACAATTGATATACGCTATCGAATCCTGAAAGGACACAACTGATGTGCTATTCCCCGAGCGATACCCAATATGGACTATTCCTCAGAAGCTAGGAAGTATTGTATACAAAGTAACATATAAGAAGCTATATTTTCCACATCACACTGTTGCAGCGCGCAACCCGTTCCAATAACATACTTGTGGCGGAGTGCCACCCGATCCTGATACCATACATGTGGCGACGTGCCACCCGATCCAAATACTATACCTGTGGCGGCGTGCCACCCGATCCACGAATACATCTAGCAAGGGATTCGCACATCGAGTCAAGTTGCTAATTGCAACAAACATATATATATAGCCTCAAGCTCGGCCACATAAAATGCATCCGACAAAGTTCCTCAATACTGGAGTTGAATCAATGGTAGATACCTCTACACTGACATCCACCACGAAGGCCCAACTGACAAAGCAATACCTACCAGCCGTCCGCTGGTCCTGGGGTACAACTACCCTGCTGGAGCATACTCTGATGCACTCTACTACGCAATTTGTGCCATTCCATCATAGTCCATATCACATTAGTCTAGACAACCTGAACCATTAAAACCAGTCACAATCAAGCATCATAATCCAAATTCGTCATATCAAGTTAAGAGAGAGCCACTAGGGCTTCCAGTTTCCAATAACCACTAAACAGTGCCGATACACACGATACACCACCACTGCGTAGGCGGTTTACGAGAACTTATACCCAACACATATGTAACACATGAACCACTACGCCTGATTCCATGCTCCACCGCACGAACACATAACACACATCAAGCATTCATTCATACCACGATAGCCAGTCAGAAATTTCCCTATGCCATCAACAACTCAATCATCACTGTCAATTCAACAAGGGGATACCACAATACCACTGGATATTATCAGTTTACATTACCTTGTCCTTTTGGACCATATACCCTGCCAAATCACTAGAATAGCAGTACCATTTTCCTTAATTGCCAGAAAGATCGATTCTTTAAATCACCTGCAGCTGCCCGCGCTGCTCAATAATTTTAATCTCCCCATATATTATGAACTGATCTCAAAACCTTGAATATGCCATTATCAACTTTCCATCACATATCGCATATGCCACACCACACTAAGATAGCATGGAAATTCATATTCCTTTACTACGCCGCAAACATCGGCGCACTCAGTAGTCAAGGACTTTCATGATAACATATAGAGAAAACTCATTACACATTCCAAGCTTTACATACCAACAGGAAATACACTCATTTTTAAACCACGTTAAAACACATCATAAACTCTTTCTCCCAATTACATTACATGAGTTAAACTACCAGGACTGAGTCCTTATACCCATATCGAGTTACACAACTGCCAACACTCGAGAGCTTTGTTGCACAATATCTGCAAGACTCATTACTTCAAACACATACCAGGAATTAATCGTATTCCTTATCATACCGCTTTGGTTTATTAACAAGTTGTTCCATATACCTAGTTTCCTTTCTGATTCATCTTTAATTTAATATTAGCCATTACTGTAGCACCATAATACATCAATTCATGTTACCACACGAGAGTCGTACATAAGACCACACCGTCTAAGACCCAAAGGTCACTTAATACTCTCTCAATGTTTCCCAGAATGACCATATCCTACAATACTTTATTTCGAAGAACTTCTTGCGATTTGAATTCGTTATCATTACCTTCCAATATGGATTACATAGAATCCCATCATTCACATAATATAACACGGGTCTTGATCTCTTCTAACGAAACCACTGTCTTTAGCCAAATGCACAATCTTAAGACATCTGACTGTTACAAGTAAATCTTGAACACCGTAAAACAATTCTTGGTCGTCATTCACCCTTGTTCAGCTGTAATTCAACTGTCTTATTGAACAGAACCACTCGTGCCTTACTAGAACTCCGACACCGCAGAACGTGATTATATACAGATACAATTAGCTATTTTTCCTTTCTATACACCAAACATTCATTACCAACATCAGTTCAAAACATCCTAGTATTTCTTCACATCTACGAAGCACCATAAACTTTATCAAAATTTCCCAACAGACCTAGAGACAGGACTAACATAGCACACAAAGGTGCAATCAGTTAATCAATAGCAACCTCCCCAACTTGGCTCGGAGCCATACATCCAAGCACCTTTAGCCACTCATAGCATTCTTACTCAAATGATGCCACAAAGTTCTAATTAGATTAAACTCAAGTCATTTACAAGCTTCGGCGGAGATTCGAACCATCAGACATCTTAACTCTTTTGAAATTCTTGTATTCATTCACACACAACAGTTAAACCCATTCTTTAGGTGACAAAATCTTTTCTAAGTGCCAAATTTTCAAAAAATTTTGATAGAGTTTCCTCTGTAATTTGGCCTATCCACCTGCCAGCGAATCACCAAAATCATCCTAACAATACATCCGCAACTCGACAAGACATCACAATGCATATCAACAACATAAATCTCAATACTACACAATTATATCATCAGCATTAATACATGAACATGAGTTGCACCTGCTCAAATCATAACACATATACCTTTCACCATGATACACCTAGCACAGTCACTTTGGTCTTCCTGCGTCTGAACTCATACTACTACACGTAATGAACTATACCTTTCCACTAAGGAACATGAACATACTCACCACACCCATAGCTAAGGCTACATAACATATCACAATAAGGATTGAATACCTTGCAGCTCACCCATTATCGAACAGCCATTTTCACAATTAAAATAAATACAGATCGCATGAATTTCATAATACCGGCTCGCAAAATTAGCACCTCAGTGCTCAAGCCACAGACAAGGATCCGGCCTCAAGTCCTCGAGACTGGCCAAACATGAACTCACAGAGATTATATCTCGTCCCTCGATTGGGGAATCATAAGCCATCAAGGCAATTTATCACTAAGCACTCGAGTGCACTTACAGACGTGTAGAAGGAATTTCAAGAATTACATCTCAAGCTGAATTAAGTACGCACGATAAGAATTCCAAAAATTTGAAACTTTCCTAAAAGGTTTGCACCCTCCCGAGGATAAGTACAAGCGTCCCTGCACCGATCCACGAGACTCTACTAAACCGGCTCATGACTTGCGAGACCTGTTAACCTAGGCTCTGATACCAACTTGTCACGACCCAAACCCCGGTCGTGATGGCACCTAACACATTGCTAGGCAAGCCCGACCATCTTATCCATTTAAACCAGCCAGTTATGAATTAATACTGATTAATCGGCATAATTAGCTTGTCTTTATAACAAATCAAGAAGTGTAGACATGAGATACACGAATACAGTCCCATTAAATCGTATTGTCACAAGTCTAAGCCTCTACAAATGAGATCTACTACGAAATCCAGACTAAGCAGAATGGAAACAACAAAATGATAAAGAAGGAGAAAACAGGTTCTGCGGACGTCGGCAGCTTCCTCATAGCCTCCGCGGAATAGAAATGGGTAAGCAACTGCAATAGCTCAACTGCTCTCTGGCACCTGTGAATCTGCATAAAAAGTGTGGGGGAGTGGGGTGAGTATATTTCAACTCAGTGAGTAATAATAATAAATAACAACTGGAAGTGAGAACACATGTACTATCACTAAACAGTTCTAAGGAAAACCCCCACAGGTAAGTCATCGCTACTCTGATCTCCAGTCCACATCTATCTCAACAAGGTCCCACACTCACCAAATCCTCACTCGTACCACTACGGTGAACAGCCATCTTAATGTATGAAGATATATACATATGTCTATAATGTATAAGTATTTGAGTATATATAAGGATATGAATAAGTATAATGCTCTAGTGTGCAGCCCGCTCCAATACATATACCGCTGCGGCACGCAGCCCGCTCCATTTAACGTCGACGGCGCTCACTGGGGGTGTATACAGACTTTGGAGGGGCTCCCTAGGCCCAAGTGCTATGATACTGCGGCGTGCAGCCCGATCCACTCATATATTACTCCGACATGCAGTCCAATCCCATATATATATACACATATATAATTATACTGCTGCGGCATGCAGCCCGATCCAATAATATACCAGCGCTCACTGGGAATGTGTGCAGACTCAGACTCCGAAGGGGCTCCTATAGCCCAAGCGAAATAGTACTGCGACGTGCAGTCCGTCCCACTTGTATATTATTGCGGCGTGCAGTCCGATCCACATATATATCACTGCGGCGTGAAGTCCGATTCAAGAAGGGTATATATATAAGACCTCATAGTGGGTCCTCGACCCTATCCCAGTCAGTATATACTTGGCCTCTCAGGTCCAATATAATATCTCACAGTGGGTCCTCGACCCTGTCTCGGTCAATATTAACTTGGCCTTTCAGTCCCAATATAACATCTCATAGTGGGTCCTTGACCCTATCTCAGTCAATATAGACTTGGCCTTTTAGGCCCAATATAACATCTCATAGTGGGTCCTTGACCCTATCTCATTCGGTATAGACTAGGCCTTTCAGGCCCACTCAGCTAGAACAAGGAATTCCACCCTAGATAGTCTCTCTCAAGGTACACATCTAGTACGGGCTCATGTTATGCTATACAGCTATAGCTACGGCTGAGTGTATGTATCCAGCATGATATACTACGGCTGGGTGTATGTATCCAGCATGATATACTACGGCTGGGTGTATGTATCCAGCATGATATAAGGGTCGCTTAGCTTACTGGCTACCCTAATACTCTACAGATCGGCACAAGGCCCCAAACATGGCTAGTAGACCAATTACACATTTATACTCTCATTCACAGTCATAATACATAATACGCTATCAATCGGGAAGGACCAAGTCCAATCCCCCAATCACAATGTCACCACACCCGTCACATGCCGCGTGTCCCCTCTCAACAAAGCACTGTATAGTGCAAGTACGGGGTTTCAAACCCTCCGTACATTATTTACTACCACCACTCACCTCGAACCGGTAGAAGCCTCAGTCCGCCTTGCGCTTGCCTCGGAAATCCATCTTCTCGGATGTCAAATCTGCGCAAAATCATAGAGAGTACATCAATATATGCTAATAACACACAACCCATTCGAAATAACCCAATTTGCATTAAACCCCACAAAGTTGTCAAAACACGACTTTTGGTGCGCTTCTCGAAAAATTACAAAAGTCATATATTCGGAACCCTCGTCTCAATACGAGTCTAAGCATATAAGATTTACCAAATTCGGACTCCATTTGCCCAGTCAAATCCTTGATTTTCTATATTTCAAGCCTAGGGCTAAAACCTCCATAAAATACCCCAATTTCTTCCATTTTCATGAGATAATTGCATAATATTATCAATACTAATCATAATATGAGTCCATAGTTGATTACCTGATGATTTCCCTTGAATTTCCCTTAAATATTGGCCAAATCGCCTCTTAAGACTGGACCCCAAATGTTGAAATGTTTCTGAAATTTTCTAACTCCTGATACTTTTATCCTTCTGCGATTTCCGCTTCTGCGGACAAAATTCCGCTTCTGCGAACATAGGACCGCTTCCGCGCGTCCGCTTCCGCTAAATAACCGCTCCTGCGGAAACTCTCGCTTCTGCGTACAAGAGTCCGCTCCTACGGACTCGCCTAGGCGATCACAAATCCGCTTCTGCGGACTTTCCCATTACGCCTCAAGTCCGCTTCTGCGATCACCCTCTCGCACCAGCGAAGCCGCCCCTGCGGACCAGGCTCCGCTTTAGCGATCGCCTCCGCTCCTGCGCCCCCTTGTCCGCTCCTGCGGACTCGCTCCTGCGCTCCTATTTCCGCAGGAGCGAAAACAACAAAACCAGTACACAAAGTCTACAATTTTCCATATTTTCTCCCATTTGACCATCCGAAAGCACCCCGAGGCCCCCGGGACCTCATCCAAAAGCACCAACATACTTCAAAACAAGATACGAACTTGTTCCAAGCATAAAAACACCATCATAAACACCAAAATCACCAATTACATGCGGATTCAAGCCTAAGTTTTCTTCGAAACTTCCGAAACTAACATTCGATCAAAAACCCGACCAAACAACGTCCGAATGACCTGAAATTTTGCGGACATATTCAAAATCACATAATGAAGCTACAGGAATTGTCGGAATTCCATTCCGACCCCCGGATCAAAACCTCACCTACCGTTCGGATGTCGCCAAAATTCAACCTTGGCCAGTTCAAGCCTATTTCTACACCGGGCCTCCAAATTCACTTCCGATCGCTTTTCTAGCTTATAAATGACCTCCCGGAGCTGACCGAATTATTAGAATTTGATTTCGAGCTCTCTAACTCACAAGTCAACATCCAGTTGACTTTTCCCAACTATTCCTTCTTCTAAGAGACCTTTTTGTCTCATTTCCAATTAAACTCAATCCGAATTGATTCCAACTCGTCAAACATGCATATTGAAATATTAACAAGCATTTAACGGGGATAACGAGGTAATAACTCACATGATGACGGGCCGGGTCATCACATATCTATTGTGTCATCGTATATGTTTTGATATAATAGTCATTTTGACTTATCTCTACATGAATTGTTATGTCATTTTATAGTATTACGTAATACTCATTATAGTGTTAATACGCGCATATTTATTGTAGGATATATTACACTTCAATATCGAAGTGTAATGTAGGGTACACATAACTGTTTTATTTTGAAATAATAAGACATATCCCTAATAATATTACGTTCATATGGAACTTATATTCTTACTTTGACCCATCATCCATTAATACATATTATGATTATTGAATGATAATATAGACTATATACGGAGTCTACATTAATCTTATACCATTATTATTTAACCATTAAACTGTTATATAATCATATCAATTTATTTAAATATCATATTATTATATAGGAGGCTTACCCAAGTAAGCTCATCAATAATGTAATATGGTCAAGTTAATTACGTGGCAATAAATGTATATGATTTCATAGTAATACTGTTTAGATATATTTTTAAATATATCTGGATGACTTATAATCCAGATATTTTTGACTTACCAATATCACATCGTGGAGCTCTTTTTGCAAACGGCCTATGAATATATTATTCTTGAAATTCATTATAGTCCATAGTTTTAGCCTAGATATGTCCAAATAGTTATTAGTGTTGTTATTTAGTAATACAACATATCGTATTACAATCATTTACCCTATAAATTTTAAATATTAAGCGACAATCATTTACCGAACACTTGTTTAGTGATCTGGGGACATAAGTTCCAAGTATACAAAATGCTTTTGTCAGATTCAATAAATGAGTTTTATTGGAAATCCATAGGGTCCTACTGATTTCCATTATCAACTTATGTCCTTCTTTTGAATGGTAACCTATTCACCATTCATAAATTAACAACCAATCTTTACATTCGCCTTCTTTTGAATGGTAATGATTGTTAGATATGAGTCCTAGATAGTTTAACACCGGGATAGTTATATGAGACCACAATTAGTCGATGATTGTGGTTAAATGCTTAGTACAAGGATTAAGTATCTAGTATACTTAATCCTATATCGTATACTAAAGTATTATATTGTGTATACAAATACTAACTACAATCATAAATACTTAGTAGATTAATGGACTTATGTGATTTAACCTATGCATAAATCACATGATTTTTAAATGGAGCTGAAAATTTCATTCATATACTAAGACGCATCGGCCTACGACAATCACATAAGTTCATTTGACTAATGTCATTATGATTTCCACATTGAAATTTCCACTTTACGATATATTAGGCCTAATTTACATTACATAAATATGGACCATTAGGAATATATAGCATTCATAAAGGTATACTTTGAAGTCAAATCGTGTAGGCTATAATTGGATATATCACAAATACATCTTTGTCATATATAGAAATTAGTTATGATAATACATCACTAATATTAGTCCCAGTGAATGAATATGAGGTTTTAATAATTTATATCAAAGTAAATGCATGAGTCCTATGGGTCCCGTAATAAAGGATTAATACTAGGGATTGATATATGTTTCATTCACTATTATTATTAAGTATACCTGTTGTACTGTTATGACGCATCGACCTACTATAATCGTATAATATTGATTGTAATCGATATATCATATCAATCCTATAATTCATGATATAAACATCCTGCTGCCTTCATTGAATGTGGTAGTCGTTTCTCAGGCTCCCTCTTCGGAATCGAACCTTAATTCTCCATCGCCTGTCACCACCATGGTAGGCCACTATCATACCATCAAAAGTTGATAGGGCAGAAATTTGAATGATGCGTCGCCGGCACGATGGCCGTGCGATCCGTCGAGTTATCATGAATCATCGCAGCTATGGGCAAAGCCCGCGTCGACCTTTTCTCTAATAAATGCATCCCTTCCAGAAGTCGGGGTTTGTTGCACGTATTAGCTCTAGAATTACTACAGTTACCCGAGTGGTAGATACCACCAAACTATAACTGATTTAATGAGCCATTCGCAGTTTCACAGTCTGAATTTGTTCATACTTACACATGCATGGCTTAATTTTGGATGAGCTAGGGCACAAGTATATGAATGTATTCATATACTTGTGGAGAATGGAAACTAAACAATGGAGATGAAATAGGACCTTCCGTTTATATATCGTTGTTGGATCTACGTAATATATTGTCATTCATGGTCAGTTACTAAATAACAACCACGATATATAAACGGATGTTCCAATGACTATAATCGTATTAGTCCAATGTACTTATGTGGTTGTCGTAGGCCGATGCGTCCTAATATGAACGTATGATACTACTCCCAATATGATATATAAACGGAAGTTCCTACAACTACAATCGTATTACATTACTAGGACGCATCGACCTACGACAACCACATAAGTCCATTTGACTAATACGATTGTAGTCATAACAGATTGGGAGTAATGTAATATGTTCATACTAGGACGCATCGGCCTACGACAATCATAAGTCCATTTAACAAATACGATTGTAGTCATAACAGATTGGGAGTAATGTAATACTATATAGATATTACATCCCATTTACTATTCATATGATTACTTAAAATCATATGAATACAATGAATAAGGTAATAAGGAGAAGTAAACATATCATTAAATATGTTTCATTATATAAACATATTCCTTATACTACCAAACGATGTCAACATATAGTATTTCCAATAGCAAATGCAGCTACCAAACGAATATACGTAGTAGGGACTTATACGGATATAATTCCTCTCTACTACCTTTATTTACAATACCTAATATTCTTAATAAATACGTGTATAATGTTTGTAGTCATAGAGTTAAAATTACGTGATTATTACCGAATAATAATGTATTGGGGAATTTTTTTTTTTGACGTGGCAAGACACGTGGAATATGCGCAAGGTTAGTATTCTGAAGGAAGGTGAACGAAAGACACAAGAGGATAAAATAGACACGGGACGCAATACGACTGCAAAACCCGTGCCTATTTGGAGCGGGCTAGAACGTGACTTCAGAAGACAAAGGATTTCAGAAGACAAAGGAAGTAGATACGAGCACCGTATCTTTTCAAAACATCCAGAAGCAACGGGTCAAAAAGCATTTGGAGCATGGATCTTAAGGCAGAAAGGAGTCTAAATTCAATCATTAAATATCCTATACATTAAAGGATCAGCATTTATTGAAGATGATTGTAACGACCTATTTAATGTCATTATTGCACTTTAAAACGTACGTTTTATTTCTCCATCTAGAGTCAGCTATAAAAGAAAGAAGTTATACCCATCGTAATGGACAACAACCTCTGAAATACAATCTTTTTTACTGTCTATCCTAATTATTGAAAGCCTGTTATATTTTTTCGGTCTCTTGATTATTAGTATCCCGATTTCTCTATTATTTTCTAGCTTTAACCGAAGTTCAATATTTTGGTTAAACAAATTGGTTCCGTTAACGGGAATCTGGTAATCGATTCTTTCTGGAACTTATACGTTTCATTTGTTGAGAACGTCATGTCGAACAACAACAATAACAACAATGATGTTGAAAACCAGGTCCCTCACGATCAAGGGGACTTGAACAATGATAATTTGATTTTGTTCCTTCCAGCCTCTCCACGTCAATCTCGAGAAGGCACTCCCATACCTACTTCTAGTGAACAGGAGCAACCGGAACATCTTGAACAGGTTGAACAAACTCTTCAGCGCATAATCAACGCATGAGTCACTCAAGCCCTCCAAACTTTGGTTGATCGGTTACCATCGTCCTCACCTGCCCCTACTCCTAATAACAACACTCTCGAGAATCCTCTCTCTGGTCTTGATAACACGAATGCAGGACCTCCCAGCGGACCACGTGAAGTGGATACATGTAATGCAAACAATTCTTATTTACAAAACATGATACTAACCCTGCAGGCACAACTCAAGGAACAAAGTGAACAGATCAAACAAATTCCGGGAGTTCCCCTAGTAATTAAGGGGATTGACGCGGATAAATATTCTCAGCAACCCTGGAAGCCAAGTGCAGCCCCTCTTCCTATTCCAAAGAAGTTCAAAATGCCAGATATTTCAAAATATGACGGTACAACCGACCCTCGAGATCATGTGACGGCATTTACCACAGGCGTTAAAGGGAACGATTTAACCAAGCAGGAAATCGAATCTGTCTTGGTTAAGAAATTTGGAGAAACACTTACGAAGGGAGCCCTAACCTGGTACTCACTCTTACCTGAAAATTCTATTAACTCTTTTGTTGAGCTTGCAGATACTTTTATAAAAGCACACTCAGGAGCGCAAAAGGTTGAAAAGAGGATGGAGGACATCTTCAAGATTAAACAAGCGGATACAGAATTACTTAGAGATTTCGTTGATAGGTTTCAATGGGAACGAATGACTTTGCCACGGGTACCGGATAATTGGGCAGCCATAGCTTTCTCAGGCAACCTGAATAAGAAAAGTTCTGAAGCTACGAGAAAGCTAAAGGAAAGCCTACGTGAATTTCCTGTTACCACGTGGAACGACGTTTATAACAGGTACATCATAAAGCTCAGAATTAAAGAAGATACCGTGCATTCCCATGATGAAAGGAGCCAATCCCGGAGGTCCGAAACCAAAAAAAGAACAAGTAGGAGAAGGTATGATCCATATCTAGGCCCTGCTGGAAGAAATTCAAGAACAAAGCAAGAAAGTCAACGATATGATCAAAAATCAAGGGGTAGAGACTCAGGTTCCTCTTCTAGATTTAGAAATGATAGAAAAAAAGGCAGGACCTATATGATGATGACGGGAGTTCAAAAGCAAAGTTCGGTGGATATAATATCAACATTACCACCTCAGAGCTCGTAGCTATTTTGCGAGGCATGGTAGATAAAGTACGATGGCCAAAAGAGATACGTTCAAATCCAAATAAACGTAATCCAGACAATTGGTGTGAATTTCATAATGATCATAGTCATAAGACATCGGAATTTCGGCTTCTACAAAGTGAAGTAGACCATCTATTGAAGCAGGGTTATCTCACTGAATTATTTAGTGAGAAAGGAAAGCTGTCTTACATGAAAAATAGACAAGAACCGCCAAAACCCCCGTCACCTAAGAGAACCGTGAATGTTATAAATGGGTGAGAAGGTATATATGTGGTAACGTATCCATTTTCCAACAAAGTCTTCGAACTCTCAACTATGCCCGAGAAACGCTAACGCCAGCCGAGAGAAGGAGAAATTATTGTTTACGACGATGCAGACATGGCAGGAGTCATCTCCCCTTACAACGATGCACTGGTAATATCTTTACTCATACATGATATTAAAATAAAAAGAGTCTTGATTGATCCAGGAAGTTCAGCAAACATCATCCTACTAAGGGTGTTACGGGAGGTGCAAATGGAGGGCAAGATGATCCCAAAGGCGCATACTTTATCAGGATTCAATAACTCCAGCATGGTAACTAAAGGAGAGGTAAATTTAGTAACTTTTATAGAAGGTATAGAAAAAAATACCAAATTTCAGGTAGTGGATCTGGAGATGGCATACAATATAATCATGGGAAGACCATGGATCCACGAGATGGGTGCTATTCCATCGACCTTGCATCAAATCATGAAGTTCCCAACACCATGGGGAATTCGTCAAGTTTATGGGGAACAATATGCACCTCGTAGCGCCAAATAAAGATGTTAAAAGTCAGGAGGTAAGTCAACATGGAAGGTACGTGATATCCTTTTAGTAAAGGCTACGGTAAGCACCCTTTAATACCAACTTGTCAATTTCTTACATACATGACATTTTGATTCTTGAGCATGATATTCATAATCGTGATGCTTGAAATAAATCGGTTTATAGAATGAAAGCACAGGTTTATGCAACACCTAAGAAGAAAAACGCCGTATATGATTTTTGCCTCAGTCATCACTAGAAGGTATATTCTAAGGTAGATATATTCAATTATTGTATATCTCAAGCAACATATAGCCAATTTGTGCTCTCTTCAACTGACACGTGAAAAGCCTTTCAAGTCTTATACTAGAGTTTCTGTAGAAAGTGGCTAGCATTTACTGGAAATTATAATGCCTATCGTTTGTCGTGATTTTACTAACAGTTTTAGATGCTAGGCACAAATCCTAACCCGTACCAAATGATGAGATACAACCTGCATGGCAAAATAGAATACTCAAAAATTCTAAGCCTAAGGTTACACAGATCTGATGGAAATGCATACGGGTAAGCAGTCTACATCTGAAAGCTATATTTTTGAGTCCCGGGTAGGCAGTCTACATCTAAAAGCTATGTTTTCGAGTCCCGTGTATGTTTTGTTTCAGGGAAAGGGTCAACTTTACGAGTAACAACCAAAATACTCAAAGCCTCATCCCTACAGTGCCTTCACACTTGGGGACTGCACAGTACAGATAGCTTTGTGCAAGAAAGTAGACGCGGGACCATAAAAAGGTACGGGAATTCAAAAAACCCGTGCAAAAGATAGCTTCATGCAAAAAAGTGGACGTGGGACCACGAAAGAGATACGGGAGTTCAAAGGAAAGCTAAAAGCTGCAATAGCTACGAATAGCTACGTTTTACTCTACAAAAAAAAATTTCAATGTTGTAGACACTTTTCAAGTCCTTTCTAAAGATAAGACTATGGCTACATGCTAAAACAGGCTGTAAAGAAAAAACCTTGTGTATTTCTTTTTATTAAAAAATTTGTTGCATGGAAAACAGTTGCGAGAAAGTCATAGACGTACTACAACGCATGTATTATTCAAAATTTGCTCAATTTAATGAATAAAAACTTGTCCAAATTACTTTACACAAACATGTGCTTCCTATTTCTTTCATCGTATAGCACCATTTATGAAGTTGAGACATCTTCTTCATTAAGTGCCAATATATAAAAGGGCCCTCTTTTATAATCCTCGTGTTGACAAGTCCACGAGTAGAATCATCAAGCATTTTCTAAAAAGATAAAAGTGCAAATCCTTGTGTTGACAAGTCCACGGGTGAATCAATAAAGCATTTTCAAAAGGATAAAAATGCAAAATTATTTCATAAGTCCTAAATACGAAAATAGGCAAGAATAAAATATAGAGATGAATTAATTAATCTCTAAAATACAAAGGGTTCAAACAAAAAATCCTTACAAAATAAGGAGATTATACAAATATCCCATAAACTGGGGACTAATTCAAAAATTGAAAATCTCAACTCGCTCCTAAGGAAGTAGACTTCTCCGATGCTATTAAGTCAACCTCCTCACTTGCAGGAGTTACAAATGCTAAGGAAGCAGAAACAGTTGAACCACTAGGAGGGATAAAAGGCACCGCAACCTCGATTGTTATAGCCAAAGTTGCGGCAGGAGAAACTCCCTCATTGGGGGGATCATCAGCTACGGTCAAGTCATCAGGAGGAGAAGAAGATTGTTAGTTTACCTCAATAGTGCTCAAAACCTTGGCTAACTCAGACTTCAAGTCGAAACTCTCTTGGCTAGCCTCCATTAAGGCACCCCGACGAGAATTCAGGAAGGCCCATCTCACCTCCGCATCAAAACGCTCCTCAAGGAGGGCATAATCCTTCTTACATAGGGTAAGTTCGTCCTTTAACGATTGGTTTTCGTTCAAAGCGCAGTTAAAGGAGACTTCCAGGGAGGCACGGGATTCTTCCAAGGCACGTGCCTTATCAGAGGAAGCTTGCAAATCGGCCTGAGCCTGAGATAAGGTTTGCACTAGCTCTCCCGCATACTCTTCTTTCTTCTTCAAGAGAACCTTAAGCTCCCTAATCTCCTCGCTGGACCTAGACAATTGTTCAGAAAAAGAACATTCTTGTCGTTCTTTTTATTTCTCCACCTCGCCGAGGGAAGCCTTAACCCCATCCAATTCAGAAGCCAAAGTTCGATTTTGTTGCTCTAGGTTATGGCTGTGCTCCTATAAATTCGTAACCTTCTTCTGGGCATCTCTCAACTATTCTCGCCAATTAGCTGCCTGGGCATCCGCTTCCTTAGCCTTCCTTTCAGCTTCAGAAATAGCTCGATCAGATTCACGAGCTTTCTTCTCCAAAATGGAAATTCTCCCCATAACCTCTGTACCTATAAGGTTGTCCTGTATAACAAATGTGTATGAGTGGAAATCAAGAGAAAAGCTTTTTCTTAAAAAAGAGAGATAAGAAACATACCCTCAAAGTATTGTGAACTATGTCGTTCACTAGAGTCAGACAGTTATGGCTGTCCATTTTCCCTTTCTCAATATCCCCAATCAGGGGCTTAAGCCAGGCATCTGCCCCGCCTGACTTCCTTAAGAGGCTCCTGTCTGCCGGAACCTCAAGTGTAACACTCCTCATAGCCATGCTCCTATTGCTAGAACCCTCTTCCACTGTGACGACCCGGCCCGTTATCATGGGAATTACCACACCGTTATGTTGTAATTACGTGTTTTATGCTTTTATATCAGCGTTAGAGACTATCGGGTGAGTTAGGAGTGAATTGAATTGAAAATGAGGCATATAGCCTTTTTGAAGGAAACTTGAATATAGAAAGTCAACCTGGAGTCGAATATTTAGTTAGAGGGCTCAGAATCGGATTCTGATAATTCGGGTAGTTCCGGGAGGTGATTTGTGACTTAGGGGAGCAATCGGAATTGAATTTGGAGGTCTAGTGTAGAAATAGGCTTGAATTGGCAAAGGTTGAATTTTGGCAAAATCCGAACGGTAGTTGAGATTTTGATCGGGGGGTCGGAATGGAATTCCGACAATTTCTGTAGCTTTGTCATGTGATTTTGGATATGTCCGCAAATTTTCAGGTCATTCGGACGTCGTTTGGTCGGGTTTTTTATTGAATGTGTAATTCGGAAAGTTTTAAGGAATTTAGGCTTGAATTCGATGTGTATTATGGATTTTGATGTTTAGGATGATGTTTTTATGATTGGAACAAGTTCGTATCATGTTTTGGAGTATGTTGGTGGTTTTGGATGAGGTCCCAGGGGCCTCGGGGCGTTTTCGGATGGTTAAACGGGAGAAAATACGTAGGGGCGGAGTCGATCGCTTAAACGGAGCCTGGTCCGCAGGAGCAGCGTCGCTGGTGCGAGAGGGTGATCTTAGAAGCAGACTTGATACGTAATGGGAAAGTCCGCAAAAGCGGATTGTTGATCGCATAGGCGAGTCGCAGGAGCGGACTCTTGTTCGCAGAAGAGGGAAAGACCGCAGGGGCGGAGGAAATTCTGCAGGAGCGGACCCGCAGGAGAAGTCCGTGGCCTGCAGGAGTGAAAATGGCCAAATAGGCCAGGATTCGCAGAAGCGGTTCCGCAGAGGCGGAAATGGTCCGCAGAGGCGGAAATGGTCCGCAGAAGCGAAAATCGGAGAGAGGTAATTGTATCAGAAGTTAGAAAGTTTCAGAAACATTTCAACATTTGGGGTCTCGGCTTAAGAGGCGATTTGGGCGATTTTGAAGAGAAATTCAAGGGAAATCATCAGGTAATCAACTATGGACTCATATTATGATTAATATTGATAATATTATGCAATTATTTCATGAAAATGGAGAAATTTGGGGTGTTGTATGGGGGATTTAGCCGTAGGCTTGAACTTTAGAAAAACAAGGAATTGAGTGGGCAAATGGAGTCCGAATTTGATAAATTTTATATTCCTAGACTCGTATTGAGATGAGGATTCCGAATGTGTGACTTTTGTAATTTTTTGAGAAGCGTACCGAAAGTCAGGTTTTGTCAACTTTGTAAATTTTGGTGTAAATTGAGTTATTTTGACTGGGTGTCGTCACATTGGTCTAAATTGATGTGTATATACTATATTTGATCAGATTCTACGCATGCGGAGCTTTATTCTCGTGGAAAGGGTATCGCGGACTAGTCGTCGAGCTGTATTGAGGTGACTAATAGATGAGGGTGATGACCAGCGGGTTCGAAACCTTGGTATACCACTTTGTGACGCTGTATAGCGGCGAGACACGTACTCTCTTGTGAGTGCGGGGTCGATTGTGATTTGAGGACTATGGCTTAGTCCGACGTGTTGATACTGTATTATGATATTGGCTATTCTTGAGCCGTTGAACCTCCTTCTCGGATGGTTGCGTATTATATTGTGATATTGGCTACTCTTGAGCCGTTGAACCTCCTTCTCGGATGGTTAAGTACATTTATGGGATGTGAGCCAGTTATTGGGATCCTGCGAGGATCGTTAGCATTATGTTGTGATATTGACATGCTAGTTTTACTACCAGTCTGAAGGTATTACTGTTATTATAATTTTTCCAATCTCTGGAACTTTGACATACTATTTTCAACTAAAAATGATAAAGAGTTTTCAAAACTACTTTTGAGCCTGCGAGGCTGTATTTCATATTAGCTGACTGGAAGTGGCTCGGGCTGCGCACTGCAGCGTATATTCATGACATTGTTCTTGGGCTGTAAGAGCCCCTCCGGAGTCTGAACCCCCACAGTGAGCACGGGTACCCAAATTGGATCGGGCTACGCGTCGTAGCGGTCATGTCATGCATTGCATTGCATTTAGCTACATTTGCTAGTTGTTATACTTGTTATTGATATTTGTTGGTTCTTTACTGCTGATATTGAACTGTTACGGGGTATTGATTACAACTTTACATAGTGCTTTATTGTGGATTTCTTATCTACGCAGTCTTACCCCTGTTTATTACCACTGAGTCTGGCAGTACTCATTTTACTCGCTGCATCTTGTGTGCAGATCCAGGTACCTCTCAGCAGTGATCCGGTAGCTGTTCGAGGCGACTTCTGTAGGATATTCGAGGTAGTTGCAGAGTCCACAGGGCCCGATATTCCTTCCTACTATCTTTTGAATCAGTATTTGCTATTTCTTTCCGCATTGAGTTTTGTTGTAAACCGTATTACACTTATGTTCTTTAGAAGCTCATGACTCTTGACCCTTCGGTCTGTGGGAGTTGGTATGTGTTGGGGCTTGGTTCCCTATTTTGATATATCTATCACCGTTGTCTTTTAACTTGTTATGCTGAAATGGGATAATGCGAGCTCATAGCTCCGTAAATTGTTGTTGATTGGTCGGGCTGGCCTAGCAGTGTGCTGGGTGCCATCACGACCGGATTTGGGGTCGTGACAAGTTGGTATCAGAGCCAGGTTTACTAGGCCTCATGAGTCTTGAGCCGGTTAGCACAGTCTTGTGGATCGGTACGGGGACGCCTGTACTTATCCTCGGGAGGCTGCGAACCTTTAGGAAACACTTAATTTTTCTTGAACTCTGTCGTGCGATCTTGTTGTTCTGAGAACTGAACTTCTATATTCTATTCTCTCGCAGATGGCGAGAACGCGAGCATCATGATGAGGTGGACGACCTCCATTGCCACCTGTTAGAGGCCGTGGGCGCGGTCGGGCTAGAGGTAGAGGTAGGGCAGCTGAGGCAATGCTAGTTGACCCACCCGTTGTACCTGTTGAGGAGCAGCCCCCAGTGGTTGACGCTCCAACAGCCTCAGTTCAGGCCCAGACTATATCTATTGCTATTCCTGGTCTTCAGGGGACTCTTGCCCAAATATTATCGGAGTGTTCCGGTTTGGCTCAGGTAGTATCAGCTGCCGCTACTTCAGTGACATCTCAGACAGGGGGTGGTCAGCAGACCCATATGGCTCGCACACCTGAGCAAGTGGTTCAAGGACTTCAGACGCCAGAGGCGGTTCCCCCTCAAGTGGTTGCACCAGTTATTCCTCCAGCTGCACCTGCTCCGGAGCATATGGTTCGGGCTATGCCCGACGACGAGCAGCGTCGTCTAGAGAGATTTGGTAGACTCCAGCCACCCCATTTCAGTGGCGCTGAGGGCGAGGATGCCCAGGGTTTCTTAGATAAGTGCCAGAGGATGCTACGTACAGCTGGTATTCTTGAGTCCAGCGGAGTTTCATTAACTACTTTTCAGTTTACTGGTCCAGCGTTTGATTGGTGGGAGGAGTTTGAGAGGCGAAGGCCTGCGGGAGCAGCACCTCTCACCTGGCAGCGATTTTCTACTCTCTTCCTAGAGAAGTATGTACCTCAGTCCTGTCGTGTGGAGCTTCATCGCCAGTTTGAGTGGTTGGTTCAGGGCAACATGTCAGTGACCCAGTATGAGCTGAGATTCACACAGTTGGCTAGGCATGCCCCATGGATGATCCCTACTGATAGGGAGAGGATCAGGAGGTTCAGTGATGGCCTCAAATACTCCATCCGTATTCTCATGACCATAGAGAGAGTTCTATCGTCATCATTTGAGAAGGTTGTGGATATGGCACGCTCCATTGAGGCGGATCGTCGCCGAGAGAGGGAGGAGCGGGAGGCCAAGAGGCCTCGTGGTTCTGGCAGCTTCAGTGGTGCTCCATCTAGAGGGCATTTCCAGCAGGGCAGAGGTCGCTCATCTAGACCTTCTCATTCAGGCCGCCCTGAGCAGAGCGGAGGTTCCTTTGGTCGTGGTCGACAGGGATTTCAGCAGGGTTAGTCTTCACTTAGTGCCCTCCCAGCCTAGAGTGCAGCACCTACTTCGTCAGCCCAGGGTTCTTCTGCGGCGAGGGGTTCATTTCAGTTCCCTTCTTTAGCACCAGGTGCTTGTTATGAGTGTGGTGAGTTTGGCCACATGAGGAGGCAGTGCCCTCGACTCCGTAGGGGCATGGCTCAGTAGAGGGATCAGCCCTCCTTTTCAGCCCCATCTCAGGTTAAAAGAGGTGGAGGTCGGTCTTCTCGTGGTCGCCCCAGAGGCGAGGAGAGATCCGGTGGAGGCCAGGCACGATTCTATGCACTCCCTGACAAGCGTGATGCAGTGATTACAGGTATTATTTTTGTGTTTCACATGGATGCCTCTGTTCTATTTGATCCAGGGTCCACATATTCATATGTGTCCTCTTATTTTGCACATTATTTGAGTGCGACTCGTGGTAGTCTTGATTTACCTGTTCATGTATCCACCCTCGTGGGTGATACGATTGTTGTGGATCATGTCTATAGATCCCGTGTTATTTCTATTGGGGTTTTGGAGACCCAGGCATATCTGTTATTGTTGGGGATGGTGGACTTCGATGTTATATTTGGTATGGACTGGTTGTCTCCGTATCATGCTATATTGGACTTTCATGCTAAGACAGTTACGTTGGCCATTCCTGGTATTTCTCAGATTGAGTGGCGGGGTTCGACTGATTTCGTCCCTAGCCGTGTTATTTCATTTTTAAAGGATCAGAAAATGGTTGAAAAATGGTGTTTGTCATACCTAGCATTTGTAAGAGATATGGGAGCTGAGTCTCCTAGCATTGATTCTGTACCTGTTGTGAGGGATTTTCCAGATGTATTCCCCTCAATCCTGCCGGGCATGCCGTCGGACAGGGATATTGATTTTGGCATTGACATGGTGTTGGGCACTCAGCCCATATCAATTCCTCCTTATCGGATGGCACCAGCTGAGTTGAAAGAATTGAATGAGCAGCTTCAGGAACTTCTGGATAAGGGTTTCATTCGCCCTAGTGTGTCTCCGTAGGGTGCGCTGGTGTTATTTGTTAAAAACAAAAATGGTTCCATTCGAATGCGTATTGATTATAGGCAATTGAACAAAGTAAGAGTGAAGAACTAGTACCCTCTACCGCGCATTGATAATTTGTTTGATCAGTTACAAGGTGCGAGGGTGTTTTCTAAGATTGATCTTCGTTCAGGCTATCATCAGTTGAAGATCAGGGACTCTGATATTATGAAGACTACATTCAGGACCAGATATGGTCAATATGAGTTCCTTGTGATGTCTTTTGGGCTAACCAACGCCCCAACAGCATTCATGCATCTGATGAACAGTGTGTTCAGACCCCATTTGGATTCATTTGTTATTGTATTCATTGATGACATTCTAGTCTACTCCCGTAGTTAGGAGGAGCATGCTCAGCATTTGAGTATTGTGTTGCAGAGATTGATGGAGGAGAAACTATATGCTAAATTCTCCAAGTGTGAGTTTTGGCTCGAGTCAGTAGCATTTCTGGGACATGTGGTGTCTCGTGATGGTATTCAGGTTGATCCAAAGAAGATAGAGGCGGTACAGAGTTGGCCTAGATCATCCTCAACTACAGAGATTAGGAGCTTTCTTGGCTTGGCGGGATATTATCGCCGGTTTGTTTAGGGATTTTCATCCATTGCATCTTCTTTGACTAGATTGACTCAAAAGGGTGCACCATTCGTGTGGTCGGATGAGTGCGAGGAGAGCTTTCAGAAGCTCAAGACAGCTTTGACCACAGCTCCAGTGTTAGTATTGCCATCATCTTCAGGTTCATATACTGTTTATTGCGATGCCTCGAGAGTGGGGATAGGGTGTGTGTTGATGTAGGAGGGTAAGGTGATTGCTTATGCTTCTCGGCAATTGAAGCCACATGAGAAGAACTATCCTGTTCATGATTTGGAGCTGGCTGCCATTGTTCATGCGTTGAAAATTTGGAGGCATTATTTGTACGGCGTGTCCTGTGAGGTGTATACCGACCATCGTAGTCTCCAGCACTTGTTCAAATAGAAAGATATTAATTTGAGACAGCGGAGATGGCTTGAGTTGCTTAAGGATTATGACATTACTATTTTATATCATTCGGGGAAGGCCAATGTGGTGGCCGATGCTTTGAGCCGAAAGGCGGTCAGTATGGGGAGCTTGGCATATATTCCAGCTGAGGAGAGATCATATGCTTATGATGTTCAGGTGCTAGCCAATTGGCTAGTGAGGTTAGATATTTCGGAGCCCAGCAGGGTGTTGGCTTGTGTCGTCTCGGTCATCTCTATATGATCGTATTCGTGAGCGCCAGTATGATGATCCACATTTGGCTGTCCTTAGGGACAGAGTTCAGCACGATGATACTAGAGATGTCACCATTGATAGGGACGGCGTATTGAGGATGCAGGGCCGGATATGTGTGCCCAATGTTGATGGCCTTCGTGAGTTTATTCTGGAGGAGGCCCATAGCTCGAGTTATTCTATCCATCCAAGAGCAGCGAAGATGTATCAAGACTTGAAACAATACTATTGGTGGAGGAAGATGAAGATGGACATTATCAGACATGTAGCACGGTGCCTCAACTGTCAGAAGGTTAAGTACGAGTATCAGAGGCCCGGTGGCGTATTCCAGTGCATTGATATTCCTGAGTGGAAGTGGGAAAGGATCACTATGGACTTTGTTACTGGACTCCCTCGGACAGCGAGTTAATAAACCAGAATGGTATGAAAAGGAATACGATTAATTCCTGGTATGTGGTTGAAGTAATGAGTCTTGCAGATATTGTGCAGAAAAGCTCTTGAGTGCTGGCAGTTGTGTAACTTGATATGGGTATAAGGACTCAGTCCTGGCAGTTAAACTTATGCAACGAATGGGAAGAAAGAGTTTGTGATGTGTTTTACCATGGTTTGAAAATGAGTTTATTTCCTGTTGATATGCAAGGCTTGGAATGGGTAATGAGTTTTCTCTATATGGGATCACGAAAGTCCTTGACTAGTTGAGTGCGTCGATGTTTGAGGCGAAGGAAAGGGATATGAATTTCCATGTTGTCTTAGTGTGATATGGTATACACGATGTGTTATGGAAAGTTGACAATGGCATATTCAAGGTTTTGAGATCAGTTCATAATATATGGGAAGTCAATAAAATTATTGAGCAGCGCGGACAGCTGCAGGTGATTAAGAATCGATCTTTTTGATGATTCAAGAAAAGGGTACTGCTATTCTAGTAATTTGGTAGGGAGTATGGTCCAAAAAGGACAAGGTAATGTAAACTTATAATATCTAATGGTATGGTGGTATTCTCTTGTTGGATCGACTGTAATAATTGAGTCGTTGATGGCATAGTGAAATTCTTGAATGGCTTTCGTGGAACGAATGGGCGCTTGATGTGCGTTATGTATTCGTACGGTGGAGTGTGGAACCAAGTATAGTGACTCATGTGTTAGATATGTGTTGGAGACTGGAAGTTCTCTTAATTCGCCTACGCAGTGGTGGTATGTCGTGTGTATCGACACCGTGTAGCGGTTATTGGAAATTGGAAGCCCTAATGGCTCTCTTGTTACTTGATACGATGAAATTGAATAATGGTATATGATTACAGGCTGGTTGTCATAAGCCAGGTTGTCTAGGCTAAGGTGGTATGGACTATGTTAGAAAAATGTCACAAACTTCGTGGCAGAGTGCATCAGATCATGCTCCAGCAGGGTAGATGTACTCTAGGGCCAACGGACAGCTGGTGGGTATTGCTTTATCAGTTGGGTCTTCGTGGCAGACATCAGTGCAGAGGTTTCTACCATTGATTTAGTCCTGGTATTGAGGAACTTTGTCGGATGCGTTTCTTGTGGCCAAACTTGAGGCTATATATGTTTATTATAATGAGCAACTTGACTCGACGCGTATTCCCTTGGCGAGGGTTCAATATAGATCGGGTGGCGCGCCGCCACAGGTATGGTTATTTGGATCGGGTGGCACGCCGCCACAGGTATGGTATCTGGATCGGGTGGCACGCCGCCACGGGTATGTCATTGGAGCGGGTTGCACACCGCAACATAATATTGTGAAAATATAGTTACTTATATGCTACCTGGTATACAATACTTCCTCGCTTCTGAGGAAAAGTCCGTTTTGAGTATCGCTTGGTGAATGGCACATCGGTTGTGTCCTTTCAGGATTTGATAGCGTATATCATTGTATCACCGTGGGTGAGGTTGATTGCTGGGTTCAGACCTAGATCTGTGTGTGGTTGACGGTTTTGAGCTTGGTGGCTTGAGGTGCTTCATGAGTAATAATGTTGGGATAGAATCATGAATCATGGCAAGGCCGCGTGATGTTATGACCTCTCGAGGAGGATTCATGTACTCTATTTCTATAATGCGAGACGCGATCTCGGTTCTATGTTATGATGGCACAGAGGAATTGAAATGCAGCTCTTTTGCTGGAGACAGTTGTCATCATTCGAGTGTGTTAAGACGTTTCTTATTGGAGCCTGTGTTGTGCTCATCGTGGCTCAGGCCGGTGTTGAGGTGTCATATCACCAGTGCGGTGTGTTATAATCGAAATGACCATTGGAGTCATTAATGAATACGAGCATATTGGATCTTAGCTTGTTAGAAAGGTAAAAATCGAGGTTTGGCTCCGAAACCTATTGTGGTATTAGTTTTAAAAGGGAAATAGATTCACGAATGGTTAACGTGAGAGATGGGTTCGGTATATCGCGTGCTTCAGCTGCCGTGGGCAAGATATGGAGGTGTTGGAATAAGACTCTATCTAATGAAAGAGGTTTTCAGCTAGTATTTGGTTATTATGGCCAGTTGTTGTGATTAGAGACTATCGTCTCGAGCAATTCGGTTGTTTGATACATCATGTGATCTCACCCGGTGTGGCAAGTATGGGCTAATACAAATAGATCATGTATATTCTGAGTATAGGCATGAGATTCGGATTTGGTATGTGATCTCGAAAAGTGCAATGTGATTTATGGTTCAGATGGTCTATGAAATTTTGGCTATATGGTGTTTTCGGACTTATGTGAGATTGGGTAACGTATGATCGCCCGAATATATGCTTGGTAAGGTCATTCATCTATTGAGTTGCTTCTAGTACAACTTTGGGTCCGCTCGAGGATGAGCGTTTGTTTAAGTTGGGGAGAATGTAACGACCCGGCCCGTCGTTACGGGAATTTCCACCCTGTTACCTTGCATTTACATATCTTATGCTTTCATATCAGTATTAGAGTATATCGAGTGAGTTAGGGGTGATTCGGGTTGAAAATGAAGCAAATAGCATGTTTGAATGAAGCTTGAATATAGAAAGTCAACCTAGAGTTGACTATTGAGTTAGATTGCTCGGAATCGAGTTCTGATGATTTGACTAGTTTCGGGGGATCTTTTATGATTTAGGAGAGCAATCGGAATTGAATTTGGAGGTCCCGTGTAGTTTTAAGCTTGAATTGGCGAAGGTTGAATTTTGGCGAAAACCGGACGGTAGGTGAGATTTTGATCCGGGGGTCGGAATGGAATTCCGACAATTTCTGTAGCTTCGTTATGTGATTTTGGATATGTCTGCAAATTTTCGGTCATTCGGACATCGTTTGATCGGGTTTTGGATTGAATGTTAGTTTTGAAAGTTTTGAAGAAACTTAGGCTTGAATCCGTGTGTAATTAGTGATTTTAATGTTTAGGATGGTGTTTTTATGATTGGAACAAGTTCGTATCGTGTTTTGGAGTATGTTGGTGGTTTTCGTTGGGGTCCCGGGGGCCTCGGGATGATTTCGGACCATCAATCCGGCATTTTGAACTTGGCAAAGTCTGCTGTAAATTGCAGATCACTGTGCAGAAGGCTAAGCCTTCGCGTTCGCGAGGGCAAGGCCCGCGTTCGCGTAGGCTGGGGCACCTTGGTCATCGCGTTCGCGAGGAGGAGAGCCGCGTTCGCGTAGAAGGAATCCGGGAAGCATCGCGTTCGCGATGGTGTTGGTCGCGATCGCGTAAGAGGAAATAGTGAAGCATCGCGTTCGCGTGGATGGAGGCCGCGTTCGCGTAGAAGGATCTCCGGATGGCTGAAGAAATGTGCATCGCTAACGCGTGGGGCATGTCGCGTTCGTGAAGGGAAAATTGATCAGTGCATCGCGGACGCGTGATAGGTAACGCGAACGCGAAGAGTAAAATGATGCTGGGCATCGCGAACGCGTGGGAGCTCACGCGAACGCGTATAACAAATTGGTCTGGCACTGAATAAAAATGCAGAAACAGTGTAGTCGGGGGTTTATACCCCAAAAACACAATATTGAGCCCTAGAGAGAAGAAATCACGGGAAAACGCTGGGAAATCATCGGGTATTCATCGGAGGTAAGTTTCTTGACTCAAAACATAATTATATGGTAGAATTAACATCAATCTTCATGAATTTGGGTAGAAATTGTGAAGGATTGTGGCCTAGATATTGAAAACGAAAATTTGGGTTTTGAAAGGCCAATCGAACTTCGATTTTTGTAAATTTTATATGCATGGACTCGTGGCGAGACGAGGGTTCTGTAAATATGAATTTCGAAATTTTTCGAGATGTGGGCCTGGGGCTCGGGTTTTGCCAATTTCGTGATTTCTGATATTTTTCGAGTTCTTTCGATTGGGTTATGTTCCATTAGCCTATTTTGATATATTTGTACTGATTTTGGCTAGTTTTGACGTGCGTGGATGCCGGTTCCAGGAGCTAAGGCGTCGCGGGCATGAGGTTTCGCCGGTTCGAGGTGGGTAATACTTGTAAATGATGTCTTGAGGGTTAGTAAACCCCGGACTTGCACATCTTAGTGCTGTGTTGAGGTGACTTGCACATCGGATAACGGGCGTGGGGTAGAGCACCATTGGGGATTGTGACTTGGTCCGTCCCGCGTAATTAATAATAATACCTAATTGTTGAAATAAATTGGACTAATTATCATGCTTGGGCTTCGTGCCGATTATTTGAATCATTCAGGGATTGGTATCATTGTCTTGATAACACTGTGCATATTTTTGTCTAAATTTAAGGTTTTAAATGGTATTTTGCTATTCAGCATTTTTATAAGGTTATGAAAAACTTGAACGAGGTCTTAATGACATTTTTAGCTGTGAGCTAATATGATATTGTTGCCCGAGGGGCTTTCTTGATTATTTGTTACACTGATCGGGGCCGAGGGCCATATGTTAGGGCATGATAATTTATGTGAGCATATGCATACACATGCATGGATCGGACTGCACGCCGCAGTGGTATATGGATCGGGCTGCGCGCTGCAGCAGGTATGATATTAATATTATGCTTGGGCTGTAGGATCCCCTCCGGAGTCTGAACCCCCACAGTGAGCACGAGTACCCAAATTGGATTGGTCTGCACGCCGTAGAGGTCATATGAATTTCATGGCATACATACATTGGTTTATGTGTACTACGTGGCATAACATTTAGCACTCATACATTACTGGCACACATGCATTAGTTGCCTTATTGACCAGATCTCCTGGTGGAAATTGTTAAGGAGTGCTGAGCCCGAGGGGCTGATTTGAGTGCGGACTTGCACTACTTGAGATTGTACCAGGTATTGGTAAGTTATCATGAAAGAAAGAAGTTAATAATTGAGATTTCTGAATAATCTACTCACATATGATGGAAAGGAATAAAAACATAGTTCTGTATTGTGTAGCATGAGATAGTGCCTTGTGTGGTTTTCTTCCCTTCAGCATTATTTACTTTTATTACCGCTGAGTTGGAAGTACTCACACCCGACTCCCTGCACCTTGTGTGGAGATCCGGGTACATTACAGCAGAGCTGATTCCATTGCGGCTCGGGAGTGCTTTTGGACAGTCAAGGTAGCTGCCAACGTTCGCAGGACCTGATTCTCCAGTTTGTCTATATTTTTATTCTGACCATCCTACACTTTTGCACAGTTATATTCGCTATTTACACTTTGTATACTCTGTAGAGGCTCATGACTCGTGACCCCTGGTCCTTAGGGAGTTGTTATTGTTTTTTTGGTATGTGATCCCTGAACTTAGTTATTCCATTACTGTTGATCTATTTTTGTTTAAGCCAAAAATGGTTTAAGTGAGCTAATAGCTCTGAGTTCTGTTGATTGGTCAGGCTGGCCTAGCCGAGTGTTGGGCGCCATCACGACCGGATTTGGGGTCATGACAAAATGCTGGTGCAACCTATCAAAGGTTAGTCACCAAAATGTTTCAAGAACATTTAGGGAAAACCATTGAAGTATATATAGAAGACATGCTTGTTAAAACTCAACACTCCAATGATCACATCTCTCATTTATCTGTTGCATTTGAAATTTTACGTAAGTACAATATGAAACTTATCCCAGAGAAATATGCATTTGGAGTTGCCTCAGGTAAGTTTTTGGGTTTAATTGTTTCTAACCGTGGCATTGAGGTGAACCCTTCACAGATTAAAGCAATCGAAGAAATACCCGATATCCTTACAAATAAAAAGGAGGTTCAAAGGTTGACTGGAAGAATTACAGCTTTAGGGAGATTTATTTCTAAATCCTCTGAAAAATGTTTAAATTTTTCTCTGCACTAAAGAAACAAGATCATTTTGAGTGGAACGGAGATTGTCAACAAGCTCTTAAAGACTTGAAAACCTACCTGTCAAATCCGCCCCTATTGGCAAAACCAAGAGAAGGTGAGAAGCTGCTTATTTATCTTGCAGTCTTAGAAGTAGCGGTAAGTGCTGTTCTAGTTCGTGAAGACCAAGGTAAGCAATCTCCTGTTTATTACGTAAGTAAAACTTTATTAGACGCGGAAACCAGGTATCCACAGTTAGAAAAGCTAGCGTTAGCACTAATAGTGGCATCTAGGATGCTAAGACCTTATTTCCAATGTCATCCTATCGTTGTAGTTACGACTTTTCCCCTAAGAAACATTTTACATAAACATGATGTCAGGAAGATTAGCAAAATGGGCTATAGAATTAAGTGAATATGAAATAATTTATCAACCTAGAACCTGTCACGACCCTAGTTCACCCTCCATGAACATGTCGTGATGGCACCTAGTCCCTACGACTAGGTAAACCTAACAACGCGGAAGATAACCAAAATTTGCAGAAGCAAGCAAAACAAACTGAATTGGAGAAATAAAAAGGTGCTTAAGGTACCGCTTGGCACGTAGCATAATAAACTCAAAACTGATGACAATTCCCAAAACCTGGAAACTCACAAATCACAAGCTAAGAGGATACATAAGAGGCTCTAACTCAAGAATATCTATATAAGAAGAAATAATGAAACACTACACTTTTTTATTTACAGAAAACTAGAAAAGGGACTCCTCGGTCTGCGGACGTAGCAGATATACCTTGAAGTCTCTACCGGTATGCCTCATTCCAAGGCTGACAGAACTAAACGAAAGTACCTGTATTTGCACAACAAAAATGTGCAGAAGAGTAGTATGAGCACACCACGGCGGTGCCCAGTAAGTATCAAGACTAACCTCGATGGGGTAGTGACGAGGAACAGTCATGACACCTACCAGTCAATAAACAATATAACAGATAAGATAGAGATGCTATGTGAATATGTAAGAACTATCCGGATAAATAAGAACACAAAAATTTACAATAAGGATAAAGGACAATAAGAAAAATCAAGATACAATAAATGATAATACAAAAATGACAGTAGAAATCACAACCCAAGTCCTGAGATCACAACATAACGAGACCAAACAAATCGCTAAGTCGCTATTCTGAAATGATCCTTACATAAAGCCTTTCCAACTTTTTCCTCAATCCTACCACAACTCTCATATTAGCCACAACTCATGGAAATACCCAGAATATGAAATCTAACACTTGGCATCTTGTGCCCCATCAATAACACGACAATGCTGGCAACTATCTAGTTAACTAGAGTCACTTTCACATATACAATGGATAAACGATGTCATATCTCTACCCTCGATCAAATCAGAAGGGATTCATCTCAAATAGAAGGGTCCAGCTACGTGTATGCTTGTGCAAGTGTATCTAACAGGAATCTTGCCAACTAGTAAGTATAAGAAATGGGAACAATTAGCACCCGACTCATTCACCCCGGATAGAAACAATAAAACTATCAGTCATATCACATTGAGTTTATAGGGAACTTTCGGGAATCGAACCCGTAGCCCGGCATACCAATAATAGAGGATCTCACGGGAATTGAACCCATAGTCCTTCATAATAACAACAGAGGAACTCCCGGGAATTGAACCCATAGTCCTTCATAATAACAACAAAGGAACTCCCGGGAATTGAACCCGTAGTCCTTCGTAATAACGACAGAGGTACTCCCGGGAATTGAACCCGTAGTCCTTCATAATCAGCCCCTGACATATCCCTCCTTATTTCGCCACGTGTGCAATCAATAACAACATAGCAACACCGCCTTATTTCGCCACACGTGCATCACAATATTCCCACCTTATTCCGCCACATGCGCAACCCACACATAAATATATAACATATCATGCCTTATTACGCCGCATGTGCAAAGACATCAATAGCAACAACAACACGGCAAAGACCTCGTGTAAATCCCCAACAATAACCGCACGGTAGAGACCTCGTGCATCATGGTACAAACAACCACACAGTAACAATAGTATCCGAGCAAGGGAAAATAAACAGCATAAATGATAACGTCCCGACAAGGGATTCAACAATAACTAATAAAGTCGCGGAACACCAAGGAAAAACACAATTACCTCAATGACAATCGAGGCGTAACAAACACATAACAACTACACTGATACCACAACAGTTGGACATATAATATAATTGCACAAGGTTACAGGTAAACTTACAATCAAAGAGTATTCAATAGTAAGGAAGTTAACATGAATCAAATAATTACCATTTAAGAAATATCAATTAATTATGAGATACCTATCTTTCTTCCAATTAAAACCGATTAATTATATGAGATATAACATTTATAAATTTTCAATTTAAAGGCGAGTAGTTAGGGCGTGTATTATGAATATAGAAGGGTACTTGTCTTTAGTTTAAACGCGTAAAAGCCCATTTAACAGCAGAAATAAATCAAGAAGAGCAACAAATATCAATCAAGACATGTAGAGGTGAAACTAATAACAGGGGACTTAATCGTATCAATATTATCTTCCTACTCGGTGAATTTCACAAGTCTAAGAACCTAAAAGGGACAATTTACCACAATTAAATCCGAGCACGCACTCGTCACCTCGCGTACACGGACTACAATCAATAGAGAAGACTCAAATCCTAAGGGGAGGTCCCCCACACAAGGTTAGGCAAGATACTTACCTCAATCCGGCCAATTCAATACTCAATTTAGCTTTTCCTTTACCAATTCATCAATGCTTGGCTCAATCTAGCCAAAAATAACTTGAATACATCAAACAATGCAAGAGAAAACAATTTCAATTAACAAAACTATGATTCTTACACAATTTGCAAAAAGTCAACAAAAGTCAACTCCTCGGGCCCACACCTCGGAACCCAAAAAAATTACAAAAACTGAACACCCATTCCGCTGCGAGTTCACCCATACAAAAATTATCTAATTACGATACCATTTGGTCATTCAAATCATCATTTTGCATTTTTGAAAGATTTCACAATTTTCCCCAAATTTTCCTTTAGATTCTCATGAATTTGATGTTAAATCTAAGATATAATCACAAAATATAGTTGGGAAAGGATTAGAGACACTTACCCATTGATTTGCAGAAGTTTGGGTCTTTGGAAAATCGCCTATGGAGGTTAAGGTTTTGAGAAAATTGAAAAATGGGTGAAAATCCCGTCAAAAACCTCACTTAACAGGCCTCAGATGTCGCATTTGCGACCCAAGGTTCGCAATTGCGAACCCTTAGATATTGCGAACAAAAAAAGGCTGGCAGAGGTCGCATTTGCGACAAAAAGTTCGCATTTGCGAACTGGGCATCGCAAATGCGACAAAAAGTTCGCATTTGCGAACATAGCAGAAACCAGCAATTTTTCCTGACACGAAAATGAGCATAACTTCCTCATACGATGTCCAAATTCGATGATTCTTTTTCCTATGGCTCCAAAATTTCGATACGGATCTAATGGTTCAAACAAAACTAAACTTGGATATCATTTGCTTAATATGATATCATTTTTGCTTGAAGAAACGATGACAAAGTATCCAAAACAAGCGCAACATAGCCTAAACCTATCCGAAACTCACCCGAGACTCCCGGGACCCCGTCTAATCACACACACAAGTCATATAACCTAACACGGACTCGCTCAAAGCTTTAAATCATATAACACAATATCAAAAAAACGAATTGAATCAAAATCAAGCTTATGAACTTCCAAATCTTCAAATAATTAACCTTATGCCGAAACCTTACCATTTCGACTCGGAATGACGCCAAATTTTGTAGACAAGTCCAAAATGACATAACGGAGCTACAGAAACTTTCAGAATTAAATTCCAACCGTCGGAATCAAAATCTCACTATCGGACCAGAAACTTCAAAAATTCAAACTTCGGCATTTCAAGCCTGAATAAGCTACGAACCCCCAAAATTCATTCCAAACACGCTCCCAACCCCAAAATCACCTAACAGAGCTAACGGAACCATCAGATTTCCATTCCGAGGTCGTTTTCATACTGTTCAAAACATGGACCATCTTTCAACTCTTAAGCTCCCATCTAAGGACTAAGTGTCCCAAAACACTCTGAATCCTAACACCGAACATCTCGGCAAACCAAAATAGCATAAATGAACTTATGGGAAGCAGTTAACGGGGGATCGGGGCGTAAATTCTAAAAACGACCGGTCGGGTCGTTACATCCTCCCACACTTAAACATTCGTTCGTCCTCGAACGAGCATAACGAACAAACCTGAAGTCTTTAATCACTGAATGTGCACTTCCAACGTACACCCGCGGGTGATCCCACGTCACCCCAATCTACTCAAGCCTGATGACACCATCTCAACTGAAATTTAACTTTTGTAGCAATACCATTAAGCCTTCAAACGAGATTCATCCTTCATCCATTTCCAAAAGACTTCCAAGTCCATACCTGGTACCGGTCTCACGTAGCTAATTCAACACAAGCCAACACACACAGGGTACAACCACGCAACATGACACACCACATATAGTTCCGCAATAACATCTCTGATAGCAATAAAATGCCTAAGATCAAATCTGTATCCGCCATAAGCCTCATATTCAATAGGAACTCTTTTCAGTCACCCATACCACTGGTGACGATACAACAACCACGAGAATCATATGGCAAAACACGCGATTAACTAAATCTCAGCCCATACCAATGAGTACACCTCACAAACTGAAACTCAAGGAGCATAGAACGAAAATGAATGAATATGAGAAACGGAACACATAAGGGAACTAACAAACAGTTAAACTAGCACAAAATTCTTCTAAAATACAATTCTATAAGACATCTAACAAGAAGGAATAAAAACATATAATGGTCTCACAAAATCTTATACTGGTGTAACTTTCACCACGGTACACAGCCCGGTCTCAACATATCAAATCATGAGAAATAACGAGGGTCTCGCCCTCAATATTGGATCACAAGTAGGGTACACATCAACCCATCTAGAAACTCTTACTAGATCACTTCCATCTACGATTTACACATAGACTAGCCCCCACACCGGTGGAGCATAAGAATCAAAGCTCGTAGCCAAGAATGCTCAGAAATTACATCAGGCCTACCGGAATCAGACAACTGGAATATAACAACTAGCCCAATAACTCTCGACAATGGCTAGAACAGACGATAGACATAGCTATCACTCACTAAATCTCCCAACAGGATAACCACATAGACAGAGTGAAAATCATGAAGCACTCCCATAAATGAAACAACAAATAAGGAACTCATCCTAATAAGTAGAATTGTGACGAGCTACAGATAGTGCCTTTCTATAACAACTGAATTCGTACCTGGGTGACATTAGCTGGCGCACCGGCCTCAAGCCCACTATATGAAACACATCAACGAGCTGGGCCTCCCCCTCTTGGGCGCCCTCTCCCTGTTTGAATACCTCGCCGCATCACATCAGTCCGAAGTCTCGGACAATCTCTCACCATGTGGCCAGTATCTCCACACTCAAAGCATCGTCTCTGCTGATGAGGAGGTGGGAACTGTGCGGTACGGGTCCTTCGAGACCCATGAACACCTGAGTCACCATGCGAAGCTTGAAGCGCGAACTGAACTGGCTGACCCATAAAACCTCTAACATGACGTACCCTATCCCCATAATAAGGACCAGTATATCTCACCGACCTACGAGGCCTCCTCGCTTCCTCCAACTCTCCCTCATGATCTCATCTACTCTCTCTCTCATGACTCTGCCTGCCCTCTCTCTCTCTAGCATGCATAGTCTCTATCCTCCTGGCAATGTTCACCACCTGCTGATATGGAATGTCCATTTCCAACTCTCGGGCCATGCTGGACCTAATTCTAGGAATAAGCCCCTCGATGAACCGGCGAACCTTCTCGCGAACGTTGGAAACCAAGGCTGAGGCATGTCTAGCCAAACTGGTGTAACGGATAGCATACTCCGAAACGGTCATGGCACCCTAGCGCAAATGCTCAAACTCCGCGCGCCATGCATCCCTGAGGCTCCGAGGGACAAACTCTCTCAGAAACATATTTGAAAACTGAGTCCATGTCAATGAAGCTGCCTCGTCTGGACTGTCTAACTCATACGTGCGCCACCAATCATAGGCAGCCCCTCGAAGCTGGAAAGTAGTGAAAGAAACCCCGCTCGATCCCGAGATACCCATAGTACGAAGAATACGATAACACTCATCAAGGAAACCCAATGCATCGTCTGATGCTAATCCACTAAATACCGGAGGGCCATACTTCTTGAACCTCTCTAGTCTCACCTGCTCCTGCTCGGAAACCGCTACCATGCCCTCGGGCTGAACTGGTGCCACTGGCGGCGCAGGAATAATCTCGGGAACGTGCTCAACGTGCGCTCTCTGCTCAGGAGTGCAGGCGGCGGGAGTTTGTGCTCCTCCCCCGGCTTGGGGTGTGGCTGCAGCAAGGGGAAGTAATCCGACCTGAGCCAATGCGGTGTAGATGAACTGTGCCAAAGTCTCCTGAACGGCTGGGGTAGTAGTAACAGTAGGCGTGTCGGGTGCTTGGACTCTAGTTGGATCTGCTGGTGGTGTATCTGCGGTAGCTCGCGCAGGTGCCCTCGCTGCACCACGTGCGCGTCCTCGAACTCTACCTCGAACCCAGACCTCCAGTGGCTGTAGCAGGGGGCGCGGGTGCCTGATTACCTCGAATAGTACGTGTCCTCACCATTTGTGAGAGAGTAGAAGACAGGGGTTTAGGATTGTGGATGTCAAAATCTCGCACGACAGAGAAATCAAATAAAGTGAAATTTTTCCTAACCGTTACATAGCCTCTCGCAGATAAGTACAGACGTCTCCGTACCGATCCACGAGACACTAATAAACCGGCTTGTGATCTGTGACTCCTATGAACCTAGAGCTCTGATACCAACTTGTCACGACCCTAGTTCACCCTCCATGAACATGTCGTGATGGCACCTAGTCCCTACGACTAGGTAAGCCTAACAACGCGGAAGATAACCAAAATTTGCGGAAGCAAGCAAAACAAACTGAATTGGAGAAATAAAAAGGTGCTTAAGGTACTGCTTGGCACGTAGCATAATAAACTCAAAACTGACGACAATTCCCAAAACCTGGAAACTAACAAATCACAAGCTAAGAGGATACATAAGAGGCTCTAACTCAAGAATATCTATATAAGAAGAAATAATGAAACACTACACTTTTTTTTACAGAAAACTAGAAAAGGGACTCCTCGGTCTGCGGTCGTAGCAGATATACCTTGAAGTCTCTACCGGTATGCCTCCTTCCAAGGCTGATAGAACAGAACGAAAGTACCTGTATCTGCACAACAAAAATGAGTAGAAGAGTAGGATGAGCACACCACGGCGGTGACTAGTAATTATCAAGACTAACCTCGATGGGGTAGTGACGAGGAACGGTCATGACACCTACCAGTCAATAAACAATATAACAGATAAGATAGAGATGCTATGTGAATATGTAAGGACTATCCGGATAAATAAGAACACAACAATTTACAATAAGGATAAAGGACAATAAGAAAAATCAAGATACAATAAATGATAATACAAAAATGACAGTAGAAATCACAACCCAAGTCCTGAGATCACAACATAACGAGACCAAACAAATCGCTAAGTCGCTATTCTGAAATGATCCTTACATAAAGCCTTTCCAACTTTTTCCTCAATCCTACCACAACTCTCATATTAGCCACAACTCATGGAAATACCCAGAATATGAAATCTAACACTTGGCATCTTGTGCCCCATCAATAACACGACAATGCTGGCAACTATCTAGTCAACTAGAGTCACTTTCACATATACAATGGATAAACGATGTCATATCTCTACCCTCAGTCAAATCAGAAGGGATTCATCTCAAATAGAAGGGTCCAACTATGTGTATGCTTGTGCAAGTGTATCTAACAGGAGTCCTGCCAACTAGTAAGTATAAGAAATGGGAACAATTAGCACCGGGCTCATTCACCTCGGATAGAAACAATAAAACTATCAGTCATATCACATTGAGTTTATAGGGAACTTCCAGGAATCGAACCCGTAGCCCGGCATACCAATAATAGAGGATCTCATGGGAATTGAACCCATAGTCCTTCATAATAACAACAGAGGAACTCCCGGGAATTGAACCCATAGTCCTTCATAATAACAACAGAGGAACTCCCGGGAATTGAAACCGTAGTCCGTAATAACAACAGAGGTACTCCCGGGAATTGAACCCGTAGTCCTTCATAATCAGCCCCCGACATATCCCTCCTTATTTCGCCACGTGTGCAATCAATAACAACATAGCAACACCGCCTTATTTCGCCACACGTGCATCACAATATTCCCACCTTATTCCGCCACATGCGCAACCCACACATAAATATATAGCATATCATGCCTTATTATGCCGCATGTGCAAAGACATCAATAGCAACAACAACACGGCAAAGACCTCGTGTAAATCCCCAACAATAACCGCACGGTAGAGACCTCGTGCATTATGGTACAAACAACCACACAGTAACAATAGTATCCGAGCAAGGGAAAATCAACAGCAGAAATAATAACGTCCCGACAAGGGATTCAACAATAACTAATAAAGTCGCGGAACACCAAGGAAAAACACAATTACCTCAATGACAATCAAGGCGTAACAAACACATAACAACTACACTGATACCACAACAGTTGGACATATAATATAATTGCACAAGGTTACAGGTAAACTTACAATCAAAGAGTATTCAATAGTAAGGAAGTTAACATGAATCAAATAATTACCATTTAAGAAATATCAATTAATTATGAGATACCTATCTTTCTTCCAATTAAAACCGATTAATTATATGAGATATAACATTTATAAATTTTCAATTTAAAGGCGAGTAGTTAGGGCGTGTATTATGAATATAGAAGGGTACTTGTCTTTAGTTTAAACGCGTAAAAGCCCATTTAACAGCAGAAATAAATCAAGAAGAGCAACAAATATCAATCAAGACATGTAGAGGTGAAACTAATAACAGGGGACTTAATCGTATCAATATTATCTTCCTACTCGGTGAATTTTACAAGTCTAAGAACCTAAAAGGGACAATTTACCACAATTAAATCCGAGCACGCACTCGTCACCTCGCGTACACGGACTACAATCAATAGAGAAGACTCAAATCCTAAGGGGAGGTCCCCCACAAAAGGTTAGGAAAGATACATACCTCAATCCAGCCAATTCAATACTCAATTTAGCTTTTCCTTTACCAATTCATCAATGCTTGGCTCAATCTAGCCAAAAATTACTTGAATACATCAAACAATGCAAGAGAAAACAATTTCAATTAACAAAACTATGATTCTTACACAATTTGCAAAAAGTCAACAAAATTCAACTCCTCGGGCCCACACCTCGGAACCCAAAAAAATTACAAAAACTGAACACCCATTCCGCTGCGAGTTCACCCATACAAAAATTATCTAATTACGATACCATTTGGTCATTCAAATCATCATTTTGCATTTTTGAAAGATTTCACAATTTTCCACAAATTTTCCTTTAGATTCTCATGAATTTGATGTTAAATCTAAGATATAATCACAAAATATAGTTGGAAAAGGATTAGAGACACTTACCCATTGATTTGCAGAAGTTTGGGTCTTTGGAAAATCGCCTATGGAGGTTTAGGTTTTGAGAAAATTGAAAAATGGGTGAAAATCCCGTCAAAAACCTCACTTAACAGGCCTCAGATGTCGCATTTGCGACCCAGGGTTCGCAATTGCGAACCCTTAGATATTGCGAACAAAAAAGGCTGGCAGAGGTCGCATTTGCGACAAAAAGTTCGCATTTGCGAACTGGGCATCGCAAATGCGATAAAAAGTTCGCATTTGCGAACATAGCAGAAACCAGCAATTTTTCCTGACACGAAAATGAGCATAACTTCCTCATACGATGTCCAAATTCGATGATTCTTTTTCCTATGGCTCGAAAATTTCGATACGGATCTAATGGTTCAAACAAAACTAAATTTGGATATCATTTGCTTAATATGATATCATTTTTGCTTGAAGAAACGATGACAAAGTATCCAAAACAAGCGCAACATAGCCTAAGCCTATCCGAAACTCACCCGAGACTCCCGGGACCCCGTCTAATCACACACACAAGTCATATAACCTAACACGGACTCGCTCAAAGCTTTAAATCATATAACACAATATCAAAAAAACGAATTGAATCAAAATCAAGCTTATGAACTTCCAAATCTTCAAATAATTAACCTCATGCCGAAACCTTATCATTTCGACTCGGAATGACGCCAAATTTTGTAGACAAGTCCAAAATGGCATAACGGAGCTACAGCAACTTTCAGAATTAAATTCTAACCGTCGGAATCAAAATCTCACTGTCGGACCAGAAACTTCAAAAATTCAAACTTCGGCATTTCAAGCCTGAATAAGCTACGAACCCCCAAAATTCATTCCAAACACGCTCCCAACCCCAAAATCACCTAACAGAGCTAACGGAACCATCCGATTTCCATTCCGAGGTTGTTTTCATACTGTTCAAAACACGGACCATCTTTCAACTCTTAAGCTCCCATCTAAGGACTAAGTGTCCCAAAACAATCTGAATCCTAACACCGAACATCTCGGCAAACCAAAATAGCATAAATAAACTTATGGGAAGCAGTTAACGGGGGATCGGGGCGTAAATTCTAAAAATGACCGGTCGGGTCGTTACCGAACCGCTATCAAATCCCAAGTACTCGCAGATTTTGTAGCTGATTTTAGTCAGGGGATGCATCTAGAGGCACAAAAAGAACTTCGGGTTTTTAACGGTGCAAACCCAAGGATTTGGACTTTATTTGGTGATGGCTCATCTAATGTGAAAGGGGCAGGTTTAGGAAATGTTTTAATCCCACCAACAGGAGAAATAATTAGACAAGCTATACAATGTCCTTCTATCACTAATAATGAAGCAGAGTACGAAGCTGTGATTACAGGTTTGGAGTTGGCACTCCAACTCGGCATCAAGCAAATCATAATCAAAAGTGATTCGCAACTAGTAGTAAATCAAGTGCTGGGGACTTTTGTAGCCAGAGAAACCAGAATGCAGGAATATCTTGAGAAGGTGCGAGAATTAGTGAGACAATTCGAGACTTGGAAGATAACACAAATTCCAAGAGATGAGAACGCAGAAGCTGACGCTTTATCCAATCTTGCATTTGTGGCGGATATAGCAAACGACGCAAACGCTTCAATTATACATTTATCTCATTCTATTCTCGAGCTTGATAAGAACGAGGTAAATTTTAATCATCTGACATGGGACTGGAGAAATGAAATTATTGCTTTTTTGTAGTATGGAACTATACCTAATGATAAAACAAAGGCTCATGCACTACGAAAGAAAGCTTCCCGTTACTGTTTACACCAAGGAAATCTTTATCGAAAGATGTTCGGAGGTCCTCTAGCAAGGTGTCTCGGTCCCTCGCAAATGGAGTATGTAATGAAGGAAATACATAAAGGACACTGTGGAAATCACGCGGGGGGCTGATCGTTGGTAAAAACATTGATACGGGCTGGGTATTATTGGCCTAAAATGGAAGAAGAAGCAACCGATTTCATATCTAAATGTGATAAATGTCAAAGGTGCGGGAACAACATGCATAAGCCAGCTGAGCTGTTACACCCAGTCATAGCCCCATGGCCCTTCATGAAGTGGGGGATGGATATTGTGGGTCCACTACTACAAGCAAAGGGTCAGGTAAAAGTTTTACTCGTGCTTACTGATTATTTCACCAAATGGGTAGAAGCAGGAGCATTCAAACAGGTATGAGAGAAAGAAGTCAAAGACTTTATCTGGAGAAATATAATATGTCGTTTTGGAGTTCCAAAGAAAATCGTTTGCGATAACGGTCCGCAATTCATAGGAGCACAAATCACAGAGTTCTTTTAAAGCTGGCAAATCAAGAGAATAACATCGACTCCATATCATCCAGTCGGTAATGGACAAGCAGAATCCACGAACAAGATAATCATCAATAATTTAAAAAAGAGGTTGCAAGATTCAAAAGGTAATTGGACTGAAGTGCTTCCAGCTGTATTGTGGGCTTATCGGACAACTACAAAAACGAGTACGGGCAAAACTCCATTCTCCATGGTTTATGGTGCAGAAGCCTTGATTCCCGTTGAAATAGAGGAACCAAGTATAAGGTACGATCAAGCAAGGGAGGATGCTAACAATGAGGAGTTACGACTTAACTTGGATCTGATAGAAAGAAGAAGGGAGGCAGCATTGATAAGGATGACAG
>JASVEL010013766.1:0-131663 GCA_032618575.1 Nicotiana noctiflora | reverse complement strand
GCAACCTATCAAAGGTTAGTCACCAAAATGTTTCAAGAACATTTAGGGAAAACCATGGAAGTATATATAGAAGACATGCTTGTTAAAACTCAACACTCCAATGATCACATCTCTCATTTATCTGTTGCATTTGAAATTTTACGTAAGTACAATATGAAACTTATCCCAGAGAAATGTGCATTTGGAGTTGCCTCAGGTAAGTTTTTGGGTTTACTTGTTTCTAACCGTGGCATTGAGGTGAACCCTTCACAGATTAAAGCAATCGAAGAAATACCCGATATCCTTACAAATAAAAAGGAGGTTCAAAGGTTGACTGGAAGAATCACAGCTTTTGGGAGATTTATTTCTAAATCCTCTGAAAAATGTTTAAATTTTTCTCTGCACTAAAGAAACAAGATCATTTTGAGTGGAACGAATATTGTCAACAAGCTCTTAAAGACTTGAAAACCTACCTGTCAAATCAGCCCCTATTGGCAAAACCAAGAGAAGGTGAGAAGATGCTTATTTATCTTGCAGTCTCAGAAGTAGCGGTAAGTGATGTTCTAGTTCATGAAGACCAAGGTAAGCAATCTCCTGTTTATTACGTAAGTAAAACTTTATTAGACGCGGAAACCAGGTATCCACATTTAGAAAAGCTAGCGTTAGCACTAATAGTGGCATCTAGGATGCTAAGACCTTATTTACAATGTCATCCTATCGTTGTAGTTACGACTTTTCCCCTAAGAAACATTTTACATAAACATGAATTGTCAGGAAGATTAGCAAAATGGGCTATAGAATTAAGTGAATATGAAATAATTTATCAACCTAGAACCGCTATCAAATCCCAAGTACTCGCAGATTTTGTAGCTGATTTGTGACGACCCGACCCGTCATCATGAGAATTACCACCCCGTTATGTTGTAATTACATGTTTTATGCTTTTATATCAGTGTTAGAGTCTATCGGGTGAGTAAGGAGTGAATTGGATTGAAAATGAGGCATGTAGCCTTTTTGAAGGAAACTTGAATAAGGAAAGTCAACCCGGAGTTGACTATTTTGTTAGAGGGCTCGAAATTGGATTCTGATGATATGGTTAGTTCCGGAGGTGATTTGTGACTTAGGGGAGCAATCGGAATTGAATTTGGAGGTCCGGTGTAGAAATAGGCTTGAATTGGCTATGGTTGAATTTTGGCGAAATCCGAACGGTAGGTGAAATTTTGATCCGACGGTCGGAATGAAATTCTGAAAATTTCTGTAGCTCTGTTATGCCTTTTTGGACTTGTGTGCAAAATTTGAAGTCAATCGGACTTGATTTGATAGGTTTCGGCATCGAAAATAGAAGTTGGAAGTTCTAAAGTTTATAAAGCTTGGATTGGAGGTTGATTCATGATTTTAGCATTGTTTGTTGTGATTTGAGGCCTCGAGCAAGTCCGTAATATATTATGAGACTTGTTAGTATACTTTGTTGGGATCCCATGAGGCTCGGATAAATTTTGGAACAATTTTTGGAAGATTTTTGCCGTTTTGAGCATAAATGTAATGATCCAAAGGTCTATTTTAGTTCTAGGGATTCAAATTTGATTTCGAGACTTCGAGAATTTAGATAATGAATTATAGGACTGATCTGGAAAGTTTGGTCTAATTTCATCAAGTCGCGATTGGGTTTTTGATGCGAAATGTGAATTAATTGTTTAACAAGAAAAATTGATGTTTCACTGAGTAAATGAGATCCAAATTGAGTTTTGTTTGAACCACTGGATCCGTATCGAAATTACGGAGCCATAGGAAAAAGAATCGTCGAATTCCGAGTTCGTATGATGGAGTTAGAGCCATTTTAGTGAAAATGGTTGTGTGCTGCAATTTGTGTATTGCTGCTGCATTTTTCTGCAGCGTATGAATAGTAATTTCCGCGCGTGAATAGTAACCGCGCGGGTGAACAGTGTCCACACGCATGAACAGTACCACCATGAACAGTGTCGACGCGCATGAACAGTACCCCGTGAACAGTGATTTCCGAAAAAAATGAGTAAGTTGATAAAATCGATTTTGGGTCATTTTTCCACCATTTTTGATCATTTAGAGAGCTTTTGGACGGGGATTGAAGGGAGTATCATCGGGTATTCATCGGAGGTAAGATTCTTGACTCAAAAACGTAATTATATGGTAGAATTAATATCAATCTTCATGAATTTGGGTAGAAATTGTGAAGGATTGTGGCCTATAAATTGAAAACGAAAATTTGGGTTTTGAAAGGCCAATCGAACTCCGATTTTGGTAAATTTTATATGTACGGACTCGTGGCGAGACGAGGATTCTGGAAATATGAATTTCGAAATTTTTCGAGATGTGGGCCCGGGGCTCGGGTTTTGCCAATTTCGTGATTTTTGATATTTTTCGAGTTCTTTCGATTGGGTTATGTTCCATTAGCCTATTTAGATATATTTGTACTGATTTTGGCTAGTTTTGACGTGCGTGGATGCCGGTTCGAGGAGCTAAGGCGTCGCGGGCATGAAGCTTCTACCGGTTCGAGGTGAGTGGTAGTAGTAAATAATGTACTGAGGGTTTGAAACCCCATACTTGCACTTCACAGTGCTATGTTGAGATGAGACACGCGTCTTGTGACGGGCGTGGTGCCATGGTGATTGGGGAATTGGACATGGTCCTTCCCGGCTAATAAAATACTGTGTTGTATGACTGTTAATGAGATTATAACTGTACAATTGGGCTAATAGCCATGTTTGGGGCCTTGTGCCGATCTGTAGAGCATTAGGGAACCTATAGAGCTAGGTGACCCTTATATCGTGTTAGAAACATACACTCAGCCGTAGCTCTAGCTGTATAGCATAATATGAGCCCGTACTAGATGTGTACATTGAGAGAGATTGTCTAGGGTGGAATTTCCTGTTCTAGCTGAGTGGGCCTGAAAGGCCAATTCTATACTGATTGAGACGAGATAGGTTCAAGGACCCACTATGAGATGTTATATTGGGCCTGAAAGGCTAAGTCTATATTGACTGAGAGAGGGTCAAGGACCCACTGTGATATATTATATTGGGCCTGAGAGGCCAAGTATATACTGACTGGGATAGGGTCGAGGACCCATTATGGGGTATTATATATATATACCTATATTGGATCGGGATGCACGCCGCAGCAGTATATATATATTGGATCGGGCTGCACGCTGCAGCAGTATATATATATTGGATCGGGCTGCACGCCGCAGCAGTATATATATTAGATCGGGCTGCACGCCGTAGCAGTATATATATTGGATCGGGCTGCACGCCGCAGCAGTAAATATGTTGGATCTAGCTGCACGCCGCAGCAGTATATATATTGGATCGGGTTGCACGTCGAGGACCCATTATGAGGTATTATATATATATATACCTATATTGGATCGGGCTGCACGCCGCAGCAGTATATATATTGGATCGGACTGCACGCCGCAGTAATATACATGTAATATACATGTGGGACGGACTGCACGCCGCAGTATTATTGCACTTGGGCTGTAGGAGCCCCTTCGGAGTCTGAGTCTGCACACATTCTCAGTGAGCACTGGTGTATATGATGGGATCGGGCTGCACGCCGCAGCAGTATAGAGATATATACATATATATATTGGATCGGACTGCACGCCGCAGTAATATTTGTGTGGATCGTGCCGCACGCCGCAATATTATAGTGCTTGGGCCTAGGGAGCCCCTCCGAAGTCTGTATACACCCCCAGTGAGCGCCGTCGACGTAAAATGGAGCGGGCTGCGCGCCGCAGCGGTATATGTATTGGAGCGGGCTGCGCGCCGCAGCCGAAGTCCGTATACACCCCAGTGAGCGCCGTCGATGTTAAATGGAGCGGGCTGCGCGCCGCAGCGGTATATGTATTGGAGCGGGCTGCGCGCCGCATCATTTTACTTATTCATATTCATATATATACTGAAATATTTATATGTTATAGACAGATATATATGTCTCCATATATTGAGATGGCTGTATACCGTAGTGGTACGAGCGAGGATGTGGTCAATGTGGGACCTAGATGAGATAGATGTGGACTGGAGATCAGAGTACTCATTATAGTGATGACTAACCTGTGGGGGTTGCCTTAGAACTGTTTAGTGATAGTATAGGAGTTCTTATTTTCAGTTATTGTTTATTATTGTTACTCACCGAGTTGAAATATACTCACCCCACTCCCCTGCACTTTTTGAGCAGATATACAGGTTCAGGAGGGTAGTTGAGCTATCGCAACTGCTTTATTATCCCCATTCTGTGGAGACTTCGAGGTAGCTGCCGACGTCCACAGTACCTGACCTCTTTCTTTTTATCATTTTGTTGTCTCCATTCCGGTTAGACTTGATTGTGTAGTAGATCTCATTTGTAGAGGCTCAGACTTGTGACACCACGATTTGGTTGGGACTGTGTTCTTGTATTTCATTTCTACACTTCTTGATTTGTTATGAAAAATAGGCTAATCACGTCGATTAATCAGTATTAATTATACTTGGCTGGTAATTGGATAAGATGGTCGGGCTTGCCTAGCAATGTGTTGGGCGCCATCACGACCGGGGTTTGGGGTCGTGACAAGTTGGTATCATAGCCTAGGTTAACAGGTCTCGCGAGTCATGAGCCGGTTGGTAGAGTCTCGTGGATCGGTACGGGGACGCCTGTACTTATCCTCGGGAGGCTGCAAACCTTTTAGGAAAGCTTCATATTCTTGAAATTCTTATCGTGCGTACTTGATTCAGCTGGAGGTATGATTCTTGAAATTTCTTCTACACGATGTGCGCACTCGAGTGCTTAGTGATAATTTGCCTTGATGACTTATGATTCCCCAATCGAGGGACGAGATATAATCTCTGTGAATTCATGTTGGGCCAGTCGGGAGGACTTGAGGCCAGATCTTTGTCTATGGTTTGAGCACCAAGGTACTAATGTCGCGAGTCGGTATTATAAAGTTCATACGATCGATATTGATCTTAATTGTGAAAATGGCAGTTTGATAATGGGAGAGTTGTAAGGTATTCAGCTCTTGTTGTGATTTGATATGTAGCCCTAGTTATGGGCGTGAGAAATATGTTCATTGCCTCTTAGCGGAAATGTAAAGTGCACAATGTGTGGTAGTATGAGTTTAGACTCAAGAAAATTGAATTGGTTGTGCTATAAGTATTGTGGTGAAAGGTATTTGACATATGTTATGATTCGAGCAGGTGCAGCGCATGTCCATGTATCGATTTTGATAATATAACTTGTATAGTGTTGAGATTAATGTTGTTGATATACATTGCGATGTCTTGTTGAGTTATGGATGTATTGTTAGAATGGTTTGGTGATTCTTTGGCAGGTGGTTAGGCCAAATTACAAAGGAAACTCTGCCAAAACTTTTGAAAATTTTGGGACTTAAAAAAAAAAGATGTTGTCGCCTAAGGAATGGGCTTAGCTGTTGCGTGTGAATGAATACGACAATTGCAAAAGAGTTAAGATTTCCGATGATTTGAGTTTCCGCCAAAGTTTGTAAATAGCTCGAGTTTAATCTCACTGTAAAATTGGAGCATCAATTGAGTAAAAGTGCTTTGATGTATGGCTCCGAGCCAAGTTAGGGAGGTTGTTATTGACTAACTGATTGCACTATTGTGTGCTTGATGGTTCTGTCTCCAAGCATGTTGGGAAAAAATTCTGACGAAGGTTATGGTGCTTCGTAGATGTGAGAAAATACTAGGAGGTTTTGAGTGTCTATTGCTAACGAATGTTTGATGTATAGAAAAGAAAGATAGTTAATTGTATCCGTATGTAATCATGTTCTGCGGTGTCAGAGTTCTATTAAGGCCCGAGTGGTTCTGTTTAATAAGGCATTTGAATTATAACTGGTTAAGGGTGAATGACACCCGAGAATAGCCTTGCGGTGTTCAAGATTTACGCTTGCAACAGTCAGGTGCCTTAAGACTGTGTACGTGGTTAAAGACCGTGGTTTAAGTAGAAGAAATCAAGATTTTTGTTATGTTATGGGGATGATGAGATTCTTAGTATCCTTATTGAAAGGTAATGATAACAAATTCAAATCGCAGGAAGTTCTTCAAAACAAAGTATTGTGGAATGTGGTATTTCTCGAAAACAATTGAGAGAGTATTCAGTGGCATATGGGTCTTAGACCGTATGGTCTTATGTACGATTCTTGTGAGGTAACATGGGTTGAGGCATTGTGGTGCTACAGTAAAGACTAGTATTACATTAAAGATAAATCGGAAAGGAAATTGGGTAAATGGATCAACTTGTTAATAAACCGAAATGGTATGATAAGGAATACGATTAATTCATGGTATATGTTTGAAGTAATGAGTCTCGCCGATATTGTGCAATAAAGCTTTTGAGTATTGGCAGTTGTGTAACTCGGTATGGGTATAAGGACTCAGTCCTGGCAATTTAAGTTATGCAATGTAATTGGGAGAAAGGGTTTGTGATGTGTTTTACCATGGTTTGAAAATGAGTGTATTTCCTGTTGGTATGTAAAGCTTGGAATGTGTAATGAGTTTTCTCTATATGAGATCATGAAAGTCCTTGACTAGTTGAGTGCGCCGATGTTTGCGGCGTAGGGAAAGGGATATGAATTTTCCCTGTTTTTTTAGTGTGGTATGGTATATGCGATGTGTTGTGGAAAGTTGATCATGGCATATTCAAGGTTTTGAGATCAGTTCATAATATATGGGAAGTCAATAAAATTATTGAGCAGCGCGGACATTTGCAGGTGATTTAAGAATCGATCTTTCTGATGATTTAAGAAAATGGTACTGCTATTCTAGTAATTTGGTAGGGTATATGGTGCAAAAGGACAAGGTAATGTAAATTGATAATATCTAGTGGTATAGTGGTATTTTCTTGTTGGATCGACTGTAATAATTGAGTCGTTGTTGGCATAGGGAAATTTCTGAATGGCGTACGTGGTATGAATGGATGCTTGATGTGTGTTACGTGTTCGTACGGTTGAAAGTGGGATCAGGCATAGTGATCCATGTGTTACATATGTGTTGGAGACTAGAAGTTCTCGTAATCCACCTACATAGTGGTGGTATATCGTGTGTATCGGCACCGTTTAGCAGTTATTGGAAATTGGAAGCCCTAGTGGCTATTTTGTTACTTGATATGACAAATTTGAATAATGATATATGATTGCTGACTAGTTGTCATAAGCCAGATTGTCCAGACTAATGTGATATGGACTATGTCAGAAACATGTCATAAACTGCATGGCAGAGCGCATCACATCATGCTCCAGCAGGGTGGATGTACCCTAGGGCCAGCGGACGGCTGGTAGGTATTGCTTTGCCAGTTGGGCCTTCATAGCGGATGTCAGTGTAGAGGTATCTACCATTGATTTAGTTCCGGTATTGAGGAACTTTGTCGGATGAGTTTCATGTGACCGAGCTCGAGGCCATATATACATGTTTGTTGCAATGAGAAACTTGAGTCGATGTGCATTCCCTTTTGCTAGATTTATGCGTGGATCGGATGGCACGCCGCCACATGTATAGTATCTGGATCGGGTGGCACGCCGCCACATGTATGGTATCTGGATCGGGTGGCACGCCGCCACAGGTATGCTATTGGAATGGGTTGCGTGCCGCAACAGTGTGATGTGGAAAATATAGCTTCCTATATGTACCTTGTATACAATACTTCCTCTCTTCTGAGGAATAGTCCGTATTGGATATCGCTCGGGGAATAGCACATCGGTTGTGCCCATACAGGATTCGATAGCATATACTAAATGTATCACCGCGTGTGTGATTGATTGCTTGAGTTCAGACCTAAATATGTGTGTGGCTGACCGTTTTGAGCATTGCGACTTGAGGTGCTCCATGAGTAATAGTGTTTGTATAGAATCATGAGTTGTGGCAAGGCCACGTGATGTTATGACCTTTCGAGGAGGATTCAGGTACTCTAATTCTATGATGTGAGACGAGATCTCAGTTATGTGTTGTGATGGTATTGAATAATTTGAATTATAGCTCTTTATGTGAGTCTGTTGTCATGATTCAAGTGTGTTCAAATCGTTCTTATTGGAGCCTGATGTTGTGCTCGTAGCGGCTTAGGCCAGTGTTCAGGTGTCATATCACCAGTGTGGTGTGTTATAATCGAAATGATCGCTTGAGTCATTAATGAGTACGAGCATATTTGATCTTAGCTTGTTAGAAAGGTAATATCGAGGTTTGGCTCCGTAACCTATTGTGGTATCAGTTTTAAAAAGGAAATAGATTCATGAATGGTTGACCTAAGAGAATTCATGAATGGTTGACCTGAGAGATGGGTTCGATATATCGCGTGTGCGGTTGCCGTTGGCAGGATATGAAGGTGTTGGAATAAGACTCTATCTAATGAGAAAGGTTCTTACTGCTAGTGTGTGGTTATTGTGGCCAGTTGTTGTGGCTAGAGACTATCGTCTCGAGTGATTCGGTTGTTTGATAGATCATGTGATCTCACCCGGAGTGGCGAGTATGGCTATTACAGATGGATCGTGTGTACTCTGAGTATAGGCATATGATTAGCAATTGGTATATGATTTCGAAAAGTGCAATGTGGTTTATGGTTCAGATGGTTTGTGAGATTTCAGCTATATGGTGTTTTTGGACTTATGAGAGATAGGGTGACGTGTGATCGCTCGAATATATGCTTGGTAAGGTCATTCAGCTATTGGGTTGCTTCTAGTACAACTCTGAGTTTGCTCGAGGACGAGCGTTTGCTTAAGAGGGGGAGAATGTGACGACCCGACCCGTCGTCACGAGAATTACCACCCCGTTATGTTGTAATTACATGTTTTATGCTTTTATATCAGTGTTAGAGTCTATCGGGAGAGTAAGGAGTGGATTTGATTGAAAATGAGGCATATAGCCTTTTTGAAGGAAACTTGAATATGGAAAGTCAACCCGGAGTTGACTATTTAGTAAGAGGGCTCGGAATCGGATTCTGATGATTCGGTTAGTTCCGGTAGGTGATTTGTGACTTAGGGGAGCAATCGGAATTGAATTTGGAGGTCCGGTGTAGAAATAGGCTTGAATTGGCTATGGTTGAATTTTGGCGAAATCCGAACGGTAGGTGAAATTTTGATCCGACGGTCGGAATGAAATTCTGAAAATTTCTGTAGCTCTGTTATGCCTTTTTGGACTTGTGTGCAAAATTTGAAGTCAATCGGACTTGATTTGATAGGTTTCGACATCGAAAATAGAAGTTGGAAGTTCTAAAGTTTATAAAGCTTGGATTGGAGGTTGATTCATTATTTTAGCGTTGTTTGTTGTGATTTGAGGCCTCTAGCAAGTCCGTAATATATTATGAGACTTGTTAGTATACTTTGTTGGGATCCCATGAGGCTCGGATAAATTTTGGAACAATTTTTGGAAGATTTTTGCCGTTTTGAGCATAAATGTAATGATCCAAAGGTCTATTTTAGTTATAGAGATTGAAATTTGATTTCGAGACTTCGAGAATTTAGATAATGAATTATAGGACTGATCTGGAAAGTGTGGTCTAATTTCATCAAGTCGCGATTTGGTTTTTTACGCGAAATGTGAATTTATTGTTTAACGAGAAAAATTGATGTTGCACTGAGTAACTGAGATCCAAATTCAGTTTTGTTTGAACCACTGGATCCGTATCGAAATTACGGAGCCATAGGAAAAAGAATCGTCGAATTCCGAGTTCGTATGATGGAGTTAGAGACATTTTAGTGAAAATGGCTATGTGCTGCAATTTCTGTATTGCTGCTGCATTTTTCTGCAGCGTACGAATAGTAATTTCCGCGCGTGAATAGTAACCGCGCGGGTGAACAGTGTCGACACGCATGAACAGTACCCCCGTGAACAGTGTCGGCGCGCATGAACAGTACCCCGTGAACAGTGATTTCCGAAAAAAATGAGTAAGTTGATAAAATCGATTTTGGGTCCGCTCGAGGACGAGCGTTTGCTTAAGAGGGGAAGAATGTGACGACCCGACCCGTCGTCACGAGAATTACCACCCCGTTATGTTGTAATTACATGTTTTATGCTTTTATATCAGTGTTAGAGTCTATCAGGTGAGTTAGGAGTGAATTGGATTGAAAATGAGGCATATAGCCTTTTGAAGGAAACTTGAATATGGAAAGTCAACCCGGAGTTGACTATTTAGTTAGAGGGCTCGGAATCGGATTCTGATGATTCGGTTAGTTCCGGTAGGTGATTTGTGACTTAGGGGAGCAATCGGAATTGAATTTGGAGGTCCGATGTAGAAATATGCTTGAATTGGCTATGGTTGAATTTTGGCGAAATCCGAACGGTCGGTGAAATTTTGATCCGATGGTCGGAATGAAATTCTGAAAATTTCTGTAGCTCTGTTATGCCTTTTTGGACTTGTGTGCAAAATTTGAAGTCAATCGGACTTGATTTGATAGGTTTCGGCATCGAAAATAGAAGTTGGAAGTTCTAAAGTTTATAAAGCTTGGATTGGAGGTTGATTCATTATTTTAGCATTGTTTGTTGTGATTTGAGGCCTCTAGCAAGTCCGTAATATATTATGAGACTTGTTAGTATACTTTGTTGGGATCCCATGAGGCTTGGATAAATTTTGGAACACTTTTTGGAAGATTTTTGCCGTTTTGAGCATAAATGTAATGATCCAAAGGTCTATTTTAGTTATAGAGATTCAAATTTGATTTCGAGACTTCGAGAATTTAGATAATGAATTATAGGACTGATCTGGAAAGTTTGGTCTAATTTCATCAAGTCGCGATTTGGTTTTTACGCGAAATGTGAATTAATTGTTTAACGAGAAAAATTGATGTTACACTGAGTAACTGAGATCCAAATTCAGTTTTGTTTGAACCACTGGATCCGTATCGAAATTACGGAGCCATAGGAAAAAGAATCGTCGAATTTCGAGTTCGTATGATGGAGTTAGAGCCATTTTAGTGAAAATGGCTGTGTGCTGCAATTTCTGTATTGCTGCTGCATTTTTCTGCAGCGTACGAATAGTAATTTCCGCGCGTGAATAATAACCGCGCGGGTGAACAGTGTCGACACGCATGAACATTACCCCGTGAACAGTGTCGGCGCGCATGAACAGTACCCCCGTGAACAGTGATTTCCGAAAAAAATGAGTAAGTTGATAAAATCGATTTTGGGTCAACTTTCCACCATTTTTGATGATTTAGAGAGCTTTTGGATGGGGATTGAAGGGAGTATCATCGGGTATTCATCGGAGGTAAGATTCTTGACTCAAAAACATAATTATATGGTAGAATTAACATCAATCTTCATGAATTTGGGTAGAAATTGTGAAGGATTGTGGCCTAGAAATTGAAAACGAAAATTTGGGTTTTGAAAGGCCAATCGAACTCCGATTTTGGTAAAATTTATGTGTACGGACTCGTGGCAAGACGAGGATTCTGGAAAAATGAATTTCGAAATTTTTCGAGATGTGGGCCCGGGGCTCGGGTTTTGCAAATTTCGTGATTTTTGATATTTTTTGAGTTCTTTCGATCGGGTTATGTTCCATTAGCCTATTTTGATATATTTGTGCTAATTTGTGCTATTTTTGACATGCGTGGATGCCGGTTCGAGGAGCTAAGGCGTCGCGGGCATGAGCTTTCGTCGGTTCGAGGTGAGTGGTGATAGTAAATAATGTACTGAGGGTTTGAAACCCCGTACTTGCACTTCACAGTGCTATGTTGAGATGAGACACGCGTCTTGTGACGGGCGTGGTGACATTGTGATTGGGGAATTGGACTTGGTCCTTCCCGGCTAATAGAATACTGTGTTGTATGACTGTTAATGAGATTATAACTGTACAATTAGGCTAATAGCCATGTTTGGGGCCTTGTGCCGATCTAGAGAGCATTAGGGAACCTATAGAGCTAGGTGACCCTTATATCGTGTTGGAAACATACACTCAGGCCGTAGCTCTAGCTGTATAGCATAATATGAGCCCGTACTAGATGTGTACATTGAGAGAGATTATCTAGGGTGGAATTCCCCGTTCTAGCCGAGTGGGCCTGAAAGGCCAAGTCTATATTGACTGAGACAGGGTCCAGGACCCACTGTGATATATTATATTGGGCCTGAGAGGACTGTGTAATTGGGCTAGTAGCCATGTTTGGGGCCTTGTACCGAGCTGTAGAGTATTAGGGGACTTGTAGAGCTAGATGACCCCTATATCATGTTGGAAACTTACACTCAGCCGTAAAATTAGTTGTATAGCATATCGTGGGCCAGTACTAGATGTGTACTGTGAGAGATAGACTACTTAGGGTGGAAATTCCCTGATTTAGCTGAGTGGGCCTTAAAGGCCAATTCTATACTGACTGGGACAGGGTCCAGGACCCACTATGAGGTATTATATGTATATACCTACATTGGATCGGACTGCACACCACAGTGATGTATATGTGGATTGGACTGCACGCCGCAGTTATATATACCAGTGGGACGGACTGCACGTCGTAGTATTATTGCGCTTGGGCTATAGGAGCCCCTTCGAAGTCTGAGTCTGCACACATTCTCAGTGAGCGCTGGAGTATATTATGGGATCGGGCTACACGCCGCAGCAGTATAGTTATATATGTATATATATATTGGATCGGACTGCACGCCGCAGTAATATATGTGTGGATCGGGCTGCACGCCGCAGCATCATAGCGCTTGGGCCTAGGGAGCCCCTCCGAAGTCTGTATACACCCCTAGTGAGCGTCGTCGACGCAATGGAGCGGCGTGCGCGCCGCAGCGGTATATGTATCGGAGCGAGCCGCGCGCACGGCAGCGTATATGTATTTGAGCGGAGCCGCGCATCGCAGCGGTATATGTATTGGAGCGGGCCACGCGCCGCGCGCTGCAGCATTTTTCTTATTCATATTCATATATATACCGAAATATTTATATGTTATAGATAGATGTATATGTCTCTATATATTGAGATGGCTGTATACCGTAGTGGTACGAGCGAGGATGTGGTTAGCGTGGGACCTAGATGAGATAGATGTGGACCGGAGATCATAGTACTCATTATAGTGATGACTAACCTGTAGGGTTGCCTTAGAACTGTGTGTAGTGATAGTACAGGAGTTCTTATTTTCGCTTATTATTTATTATTGTTACTCACTGAGTTGAAATATACTCACCCCACTCCCCTGCACTTTTTGTGCAGATATACAGGTTCAGGAGGGCACTTGAGCTATCACAACTGCTTTATTATACCCATTCTGTGGAGACTTCGAGGTAGCTGCCGACGTCCACAGTACCTGACCTCTTTCTTTTTATCATTTTGTTGTCTCCATTCCGGTTAGACTTGATTGTGTAGTAGATCTCATTTGTAGAGGCTCAGACTTGTGACACCACGATTTGGTTGGGACTGTGTTCTTGTATTTCATTTCTACACTTCTTGATTTGTTATGAAAAACGGGCTAATCACGCCGATTAATCAGTATTAATTATACTTGGCTGGTAATTGGATAAGATGGTCGGGCTTGCCTAGCAATGTGTTGGGCGCAATCACGACCGGGGTTTGGGGTCGTGACATGATTTTAGTTAGGGGATGCATCTAGAGGCAGAAAAAGAACTACGGGTTTTTAACGGTGCAAACCCAGGGATTTGGACTTTATTTGCTGATGGCTCATCTAATGTGAAAGGGGCAGGTTTAGGAATTATTTTAATCCCACCAACAGGAGAAATAATTAGACAAGCTATAAAATTTCCTTCTATCACTAATAATGAAGCAGCGAACGAAGCTGTGATTACGGGTTTGGAGTTGGCACTCGAACTCGGCATCAAGCAAATCATAATCAAAAGTGATTCGCAGCTAGTAGTAAATCAAGTGCTGGGGACTTTTGTAGCCAGAGAAACCAGAATGCAGGAATATCTTGAGAAGGTGCGAGAATTAGTGAGACAATTCGAGACTTGGAAGATAACACAAATTCCAAGAGATGAGAATGCAGAAGCTAACGCTTTATCCAATCTTGCATCTGTGGCGGATATAGCAAACGACACAAACGCTTCAATTATACATTTATCTCATTCTATTCTCGAGCTTGATAAGAACGAGGTAAATTTTAATCATCTGACATGGGACTAGAGAAATGAAATTAATGCTTTTTTGCAGTATGGAACTGTACCTAATGATAAAACAAAGGCTCATGCACTACGAAAGAAAGCTTCCCGTTACTGTTTACACCAAGGAAATCTTTATCGAAAGATGTTCGGAGGTCCTCTAGAAAGGTGTCTCGGTCCCTCGCAAACGGAGTATGTAATGAAGGAAATATATGAAGGACACTGTGGAAATCACGCGGGGGGCCGATCGTTGGTAAAAACATTGATACGGGCTGGGTATTATTGGCCCAAAATGGAAGAAGAAGCAACCGATTTCATATCTAAATGTGATAAATGTCAAAGGTGCGGGAACAACATGCATAAGCCAGCTGAGCTGTTACACCCAGTCATAGCCCCATGGCCCTTCATGAAGTGGGGAATGGATATTATGGGTCCAATACTACAAGCAAAGGGTCAGGTAAAAGTTTTACTCGTGCTTATTGATTATTTCACCAAATGGTTAGAAGCATGAGCATTCAAACAGGTATGAGAGAAAGAAGTCAAAGACTTTATCTGGAGAAATATAATATGCCGTTTTGGAGTTCCAAAGGAAATCGTTTGCGATAACGGTCCGCAATTCATAGGAGCACAAATCACAGAGTTCTTTTAAAGCTGGCAAATCAAGAGAATAACATCGACTCCATATCATCCAGTCGGTAATGGACAAGCAGAATCCACGAACAAGATAATCATCAATAATTTAAAAAAGAGGTTGCAAGATTCAAAAGGTAATTGGCCTGAAGTGCTTCCAGCTGTATTGTGGGCTTATCGGACAACTACAAAAACGAGTACGGGCGAAACTCCATTCTCCATGGTTTATGGTGCAGAAGCCTTGATTCCCGATGAAATAGGGGAACCAAGTATAAGTATACGGTACGATCAAGCAAGGGAGGATGCAAACAATGAGGAGTTACGAATTAACTTGGATCTGATAGAAGGAAGAAGGGAGGCAGCATTGATAAGGATGGCAGCCCAAAAACAAATGATTGAACGATACTATAATCGGAGGGCACGTCTCAGGTTCTTTAAAAATGGGGACTTCGTGCTCAAAAAGGTGTTTCAATCCACGAAGTCTGCTAATTCAGGGAAGTTATGTCCAACATGGGAAGGGCCATACAAAATTCGAAGTGTGGCAGGCAAAGGAGCGTATGAGTTAGAAACCATGGACGGTGAAACTCTTCCTTCACATTGAAATGCTGTACACCTGAAAAAAATACTACTTTTAAGAAATAAATACGTTCAAGTACTTTCATATAGAATTAATTTTTCTCTTTTATGATTTTACTAAGGGTTTTAGATGCTAGGCACGAATCCTAACCCGTACCAAATGATGAGATATAACCTTCATGGCAAAAAAGAATACACATAAATTCTAAGCCTAAGGTTACAAAAATCTGATGGAAATGCATTCGGGTAGGCACTTTACATCTAAAAGCCATATTTTTGAGTTTCGTGTATGTTTTGTTTCAGGGGAAGGGTCAACTTATGAGTAACAACCAAACTGCTCAAGGCCTCGTCTTTACAGCACCTGCATATTTGGAGGCAGCACATTACAGATAGCTTCGTGCAAAAAAGTAGATGCGGGACCATAAAGACTTACGGGAGTTCAAAGGAAAACTAAAAGCTGCAACAGCTACAGATAGCTACGTTTTATCCTTACGGGAGTTCAAAAGAAAACTAAAAGCTGCAATAGCTACGGGTAGCTACGTTTTATACTTACCGGAGTTCAAAGGAAAACTAAAAGCTGCAACAGCTACGGATAGCTACATATTATCCTTACGGGAGTTCAAAGGAAAACTAAAAGCTGCAACAGCTACGGATAGCTACATTTTATCCTTACGGGAGTTCAAAGGAAAACTAAAAGCTGCAATAGATGCGAATAGATACGTTTTACTCTGCAACAAACATTATTCAATGTTGAAGACTCTTTCTAAGTTTTTTTTATACATAGAGATAAGGCTATGGTTACATGCTAAAACAGGTTGTAAAGGAAAACCTTGTGTATTTTTTATAAAAAACATCTGTTGCACAGAAAACAGTTGCGAGGAAGTCATAGACGTACTATAACACATGTACCATTCAAAAAACTTTACCCCAAGTTCATGAATAAAAAGATTGGCAAAGTTATTCCATACAGAGAAAAAGAAAAACATGTGTTTCCTATCTCTTCCATCGTATAGCACCATTTTATGAAGTTGAGACGTCTTCTTCATTAAGTGCCAATATATAAAAGGGCCCTCTTCTATAATCCTCGTGTTGACAAGTCCACGAGTACAAACATAAAGCATTTTCTAAAAGGATAAAAATGCAAGAATTATTCTATAAAGTCCTAAATACGTAGATAGGCACGAACAAAAGGAGGTATTAAGTAAACTCCTAAAACGAAATAGTAAATTTGATCATTCAAATTGCAGTTAAATTTAAACAAGTTTACCCCATATTAGGAACTGGGGACTTCATTACAAAAGATCCTTTCAAGGATTAAAAACCACCAGAAGAAAACATAAAAAAAAAACAACAACAACTTGTCCATTAATTGGTCACTAGAGTGTCAGAGGATGTAGCAGGAGCAGGCATAACTTCAGGAACTCCGGGATCTTCAATAACAGCTTCACCATCCAGCGGAGTCTCTGCCTCAGAAGTCTCCCATACGGGAGAAGGAATACTAATAAGCTGCTCGGGAGTGCCTTCGGGTTGGTTACTTTTCTCAAGCACATCTACGATCTTGGCTATTTCAGATTGTAGATCAAAACCCTCTTGAGTAACCTCCAATAATACATCCCGGCATGATGTAAGAAAGGCCTAGCTGATTTTGTAGTTAAAATTCTCAACAAGAGAGGTATATTCCTTCTCCAAAGCCTCGTAATCCTTCTCCCGTGTAGCAAGAGAATTCCTCATTGTTTCTTGCTCAGTCAGTTAGGAGTCAAGGGACATCTTGAGAGCAATGTTGGAATCTTCTAAGGCATGGATCTTGTCCGAGGAAGTCTTCAAATTGACCCGGGCTTGCCTCAAGCTCTACTCCAACTCCTTGGCATAATCTTCCTTCCTCTTTGTGAGTTCTTCAAGCCCTTTGATCATTTCATTCGCCTTTAACAACGAGTTATTCAAGTCATCCTTGGCATTCCTAACTTGACTCAAGGCAGTTTGGGACAATCCCAGATCAGTTGTTAAAACATGATTCTCCCGCTCCAAACGGGCTTTCTCGTCTCGAAGCTCCTCCACATCCATCAGAGCACTTTCACATTGCTCCTTCCAATTCTGAGCTTCAAATTGAATCTCCTCAGAAGCCTTAGAGGATTCACGAGCTTTTCTCTCCAAGGAAGAGATCCTCCCCATAAGCTCCGTGCTAATTAAGTTGGCCTGCAAATATAGAGGTATAAAAATAAATACCTACGTAGAAGGGGAAGTTAATATTCAAAAAGAAATTACCTTCAGAGTCGAATGAACTACATCGTTCATCAGTGATACGCAGATATGGTCTTCCATCTTCCTTCTCTCCAAATCCCCTATCAAAGGCTCCAGCCACACATCTGAGCCACCGGTCTTCCTCAATAAGGTGTGAGTAGCAGGTACTTCGAGTGTGACCTTTCTCATAATCATACCACTGCTACTCGGGCCGGTTTCCAAGTGTACTAAAGGGGAATATAAGGGAATAGAAGAATGAGTGGAAGCAGAAGGAAGGATGGTAGAAGGCATGGGAGCTTGAATAGGAACATGCTCGGGAGTTTGAATAGATACAGGAGCAGAAATACCCATTGAAAGTAATGAAGAGGAACCCAATGTAAGGTCAAAAACACTCACGGACAAAGAAGAAGGAAACGAATTGGGAGAAATGGGAAGTGAGGAGGATAAAGGAACTTCATTTAAAACAAGGCCAGAATTGCTACCTTCAATAAGAAGACAGGGCGTAGGCTTACTAAGATCTATTGGAGTGGGTTCTTCCTCAATCAAAGCAGCCTCAGCTGAAGAGGTATGAGCGGGAGCACTCTCAGTCTCGTTTCCGCGTCTTCTTATTCTTGGCCTCTCCTCTACCCCTGGGCTAGCATTAGTTGCCGACAACTTTCTCTTTGTTGCTATCAAAGCTTTGGTCTTGTCCAAATCAAGAGCAGCATTGGCAGCAACTTGCATAGCCATAGCTACGTCGGGTTGCATTCCTTTGTTCCCAAACCCTAAAATAAAAGGATATACAAAAAAGGATGAAGTCCACATTGTAGGAAACTAAATCTACTACACGCATGTGATCATAAAAACATACGTACCGTGTATTTTCGCTTTCTAGTTGTTAAAAGAAGAAATAGACTTCCAAGTTCTTTCTTCTCTAGGAGCCACTTTCAAAATCGAATCTACCCAACCACGGAAGTTGGGAACAGGTTCCACATCCCCCATGGTTGCTGCAAAATCAGCAAAAAAAATGAGGTCAAAGAGGAAATCAAAGTATCTAAAGACAAAAATAAGTGATAACCAGAAAACTTACGTGCAAAGTTCCACTTCTCCGGGAAGGGAATGTTTGTTTCACCTAACAAGTCCACCGTGCGAATAGCAATATAACGAAGAAACCATCCAAGGTCATTGACGTCGTCCAGGTTTTCCAAAACCCTTTTACCCCTTGCAGTTAGGGTAAAGAAACCGTGACGCATCAGGTTCGGATGGTACAAGTGAAAGAGGTGAGCCAAGGTGAAATCAACCTTGGCCTTTGCAGACAAAAACCTCAAACAAGCCACTGCCCTCCATACTAATGGGCCGACTTGACCTAAGCAGGCGTTGAAAAAATGGCAAAAATCGAGGATGACCGGATCTACAGCAGGTTTCAGTCCCCAAGTGAAAGGATAAGTATAGACGAATGAATATCCATTCCTAGAAGAAGAGATCCTTCACTGGATAGTGGGAATGGACACTCGAAGATTTTCTCTCCAATTACATTCCTTCCTAATGGTTGGAATTGAAAGTTCGGTTATAAGAGAAACATAAGCATCAAGTTTATCCAACTTTTTCGCTTGCTTCGAGAGTGATGTTTTATCACTCGAGAAGGATAAATCACTGGGGACAATGTCATCAACCGTAGGTTCTGAAGAAGGGTCAAAAAGTTCTTTACCTTTAGAGGGAGAAACTTTAGAAGAAGAACTTGAGACATTCGGGTTCGGAGAAGAAGGAGTATTACTAGATAACCCCTCGCGCGATGATCTTGAAGAACGAAGTCTTCCCTCTTTGTCCTTGCTAAGCCTGAGTGAAGAAAGGGCATTAGGAAACTAAGCAAGGTTCGGGATCTTTCTGGGGTTAGATTTTGAAGATGCCATTGCCGATTAAAATTGATTCTTGGAAGAAGAGAAAAAGGGATTACTGGATGCGGAAGAAATTTCAAGATTCAGAGTATGGTAAAGAGGCAACTAGTAAAACTAAAGAGGTATAAATGAAAAACTATATTAAGGAGAACTGTCACTTCTCGAAAAGAAAGGTTAAGAAAGCCTAGAAAATAGGGTGTAGGGCTGCAGGGTCAAATCAGAACGCAACACGTGTAAAGAGCATTAAATGGAGGAGACAATTGAAGTGCCAACACTGACACAACATTTATGATTTCAAAAATTCCTTTTTGTAAGAAATCACTTCCCATATATTTAAACGATAAATAAATGGAAAGTGGGGGGACTATCTGTATTGGGAAAAAACTTTTTATGACGTAGCAAGACATGTGGAATATCAAACAAGGAATTTTATTATTTTGAGGAGGAGATACGAAGAAATAAAATGAGCACGGGGTGAAATTTAATTAAGAAGGCCCGTACTTGATTAAGAAGTCCCGTACCTATTTAGAATAGGTAAGGACGTAATTATGGAGATGAAGAATATTAACGGAAAATAGACACGAGCTTCGTATCTATTCAAAACATCCAGAAGCAACAAGTCAAAAAGCATTTGAAGCATGCATCTGAAGGCAGAAAGGAGTCTAAATTCAATCATTAAATACCTTATACGTTAGAGGATCAACATTTATTGATAATGATTGTGTAACAACCTATATTTAATGTCATTTATTGCTCATTAAAAGTTACATTTTATTCCTCCCTCTAGAGTCAGCTATAAGAGGAGGAAGTTAAACCCATTGTAAGGATCATCAATCACTGAAATACAATCTTTGTTACTGTTTATTCTAATTATTGAAAGCCTATCACATTTTTTCGGTCTCTTGATTATCAGTAACCCGATTTTTCTATTATTTTCTAATTTTAATCGAAGTTCAATATTTTGGCTAAACAATAAGATTATACTAAATATATTACGTTGATATTAATAATGTATACTCATGGTTGTTAGGACAAATTCCTAGCTATAAGAATTTTAAACGTTCTGGTAAGTATTATGACCTTCATGGTTGTTAGGACAAATTCGTTATAGTCCACAGTTTACTGTATGAATTACATATAACAATAATGTGGACTCGGGCATGTGCCACATCTTTTGAGGTTGCATATTTATGGCCATAGACTATTCGTTATAGTCCATAGTTTGCTATGTCACAGATTATCCTAATCTCAATTCGTGTTTGATTTCATTCATATACTAGGACGCATCGGCCTACGACAACCACATAAGTCCATTTGACTAATACAATAGTAGTCATAACAGATTGAGAGTAATGTAATATAATTGTAGTAGGACGCATCGGCCTACGACAACCACATAAGTGCATTTGACTAATACGATTGTAGTCATAGGAACTTCCGTTTATATATCGTGGTTGTTATTTAGTAATTGACCATCTATGAATATGATTTCATTCATATACTAGGACGCATCGGCCTACGACAACCACATAAGTCCATTTGACTAATACAATTGTAGTCATAGGACCTTCCGTTTATATATCGAAATGCCTATAGTACCTCGATAAGTCAATCACTTATTAATTGTATAATAACTTATGGAGACATATTAGTCACATTGCATCGGCCTAGTGTAAATTCGTATATGTCTCCATTACGATGTTCTGTATGTAGATTCCCGTTTGGTCCTTCAGGATCAATTCTACCTCATAAGTCCATTTGATATCCTTATTACCCAAATAGTATATGAGATTAATAGGTATACTAACCTTCCGTTTATATATCGTGGTTGTTATTTAGTAACAACCACATATATGCTAACAAAAAGTACATTACTCCCGTAGTCCAATAGAATAATACGATTGTAAATTATATCAATAATTTGTGCCATTCAAACTTCTAATAATCAGTTATTTGACAATCGTCCATTGGCCATTCATTTTTAGCTATATTAGAGTTATGCTCATGTATATACCTTCCGTTGTATGTGAAATAGTATATCACATATTCGATGGGCTATTCATATACTAGGACGCATCGGTCTACGACAACCACATAAGTCCATTTGACTAATACGATTGTAGTCATAACAGATTGGGAGTAATGTAATACGCATTGGCCTCGGACAACCACATAAGTTCGTTGGACTAATACGATTATAGTAATAAGAACTTCCGTTTATATATCGTATGGGGAGTAATGTCTTACGTTCATACTAGGACGGGGAAATAGATAACTCAGTAATGTAATACTCAGGTAGTGGTATTATATATCAACATGTTGAGTCAATTGTTTGCCTATTTATGACTTATTATCAATACGACATAGACTACGGTAAATCATGTAAGTCTATTGTTGATGGGACTACGAATAAACATTTGGTAATATAGGGAGTAACTATTTGTATTAGCCGAAGTAGATCGTACGAGCATCTATATTCTATTATCGTATAATATTAATAGGTATTAGACGGGTATCAATCATTGTTAAGTCACTTCTCGGACAGCAACCACGATATTAGTCCATTATATAACGTATAATATAATGACTTATCCCATTAGTTATACGACAATTTGATCCAATAAAAATTGTCGTGTATTAGATATAATTTATAGTCCATTTACATATTTATTGATATGTAAATCACTGAACTCGTATATAATTTAGGACAAATCATTGTTAAGTCAATTAATTTAGATATATAAGTCAAAATATGCATTGTACTATCATTGTAATTATGGGATAAACTGTATGGTTAAGTTAGATTCACATAATATAAGTGACATTAAGAGTATGGACTACAATTCTATATCCAAATTAATTTTTTAAAGAAATGACAAATTAGTACCTGTTGCAAGGGAGTATTACATGGGGTCGACAACCACATACTAGGACGCATCGGCCTACGACAACCACATAAGTCCATTTGACTAATACGATTGTAGTCATAACAGATTGGGAGTAATGTAATACGATTGTAGTAGGACGCATCGGCCTACGACAACCACATAAGTCCATTTGACTAATACGATTGTAGTAATAGGACATTCCGTTTATATATCGTGGTTGTTATTTAGTAATTGACCATGAATGAAGATGATTTTTTTCATATACTATGACACATCGGCCTACGACAACCACATACACTACAAGAAAAAATGCCTTTAAGGAAGGGACATCTGGTCCCTAAAAGACCAAATCCGGTCCCTAAAAGAGAAATAACAATGGGCCACATCTGGTCGCAACCCATCGTAATAGCTTCCGCCGCTAAAAGTAAATAGCGACGGGTCAAGAAAACTTGTCGTTAATTGATTTAGAGACGGGTAAAACTGCTGGTCGTAAATTAGTTTTAGAAACTGTGCATCTCGTCCCTAAAGGCAATGACAATTATACATATTACCTCCAACTGGTCCTAGATTATCTTTTAGAGATGGGCAGACAATCTGGTCATAAAATACTTTTAAAGATAGACAGCAAATCTGGTCGTAAGAAATAAATGTATTCCAATCGTCACACCATTATATGTTAGCGACCAACCTTTAACTGGTCTCCTTTAGAGAGAAGGTCCCTGTTGGTGTATTTTCGGGACAATATTTTTGGTCCCTTATTGACCATGAGTAGTTCTAAAGCTCGATAGCACCAAAAGTTATTTTTATCAATAAATATCAAATTGTTATAGAAAAATCTAAATATAAAAATATAATATATCAAGTCAACATCCCATGATGATGTTAATTAGTTTCAATATTTGCTCAACACCTTAACAACAAAAAAAAGTTAGCTAACATCCTGAGCTAGACTATGATATCAAGTTTTGCATAACAGCCCTAGCAAAATAATAATTAACTTGTGCATCTTCTGAACTTGCATCTTCTAAACTTGCATCTTGACTTGTAGCTTCAATCTTCAAAATCTGTAAGTACAAAAATTTTAAAAATGACAAATAACTATTGATAAATAATATAATTAAGGGGTATTTGCAGCCTTAATTGCATCCTCCGCAAGCACGCTACAATGAAGTTTAACAGGTGGAAGGGAAAGATGTTTCGCAATTTCCTACAGTAAAGTCAAATATCTTCCAGAATACATCTCACGGCCTAGAAAAAATGCAGACTACCAAAAAATGTTCTAGCAGGTTGCACAGACATCAACAGGTTCTTATGAATGAAAAATGCAGACTACCAATTTAAAGATGAACTGCAAATGAAATACAAACTTGAAGACAAAAAAAATCCAAATTAAATGATGAGCAAACATTATAGATGAGACTCCAATAAGTCTTTTTCTACAAGCCTATAATAGAAAGAAAGATATAACTACACAGTAGTTTCACATTTGAAGCGGAAACAAAACCTGATACACTTCTCTTCCCCAGAGGTCTCACGTCATCAAAATGCTCCATCCTATTTAAGTAACAAAATTCAGAATGAGGGGATTACATACTCTTTGTCAATGCAGGGCAAGCTGGCACCAATAACTATGGAATAAGATGGATCCTTTTTCATTTTAAAGTTGCTGATTCTTTCTTTCTGCTCACTTTCTAATAGGTTGTGCTTTCTATTAGCATCTGCTGTGACATTTGTACTTGTTTGTATGACCCACAGCCCAGATCAAGAATATAGTTTCTGTATATGATTGGAGGGATCTTAGAATCGGGGACAGTAACTGTTTGTGCTTTTTTAATGTTTGGTTCTTGGTACCTTACGGTAGTATCTGCTCAGCACTATAGTTATGATTTAAGCCTATCAACCTCGGTTAGAAGGCCATCCCGCTTGGATCTCGTGGCGCTAAAGCTAATATCAAGATCACAGATAATGGTTATATGAACCTTATTATGTTCGATGATCCTATAATATCTATCTTTCATGTAGGCATGCTTCTCTCACACCAGTAGCCTCTTCATCTTTGAATTTCAAGTACAGTGTGGCAACAAAGGTGAAATACATGTGCCCTTGTATTACTGGAGCATAACTCTATGTTTTTCCTTTTTCCATTGTTCTCTGTAGAATACAAGCATTACTACAGACTATGATATCAAGTTTCGAATGCGAAGAAACATCACAACTTGGAGCGAAGAAACAACACAACTTGGAACTGTTGCAAATTAAGTTATTCAACAAACCAACTTGCACATCGGAACTATGTGAAGTAGGAGAAGAAATTGCAAGAGAGTGTCTAAGGACTACCTCTCCTGGTGATTTTGGTAGCTGGTGTTTTGACAAAGAAAGAGAAAAACAAGAAAATTTGGAGAAAATTTGCAGAAAGTATTAATTCAGATACTGACATTAGTGCCAAGTGGCTAGATATAATAGAATTGAGCTACATGCACTTCTCAAGAGGGATAGTTTCAGATATCTTGAATCGGTGATTCAGGGGGACGGAGAGATAGACGGGGATGTCACTCACCGTATAGGGGCAGGGTGATTGAAGTGGAGGCTTGCATCAGGAGTCTTGTGTGACAAGAAAGTACCACAGAAACTCAAGGTGAAGTTTTATAGAGCTGTGGTTAGACCTTCCATGTTGTATGGGACGAAGTGTTGGCCGGTGAAGAAATCTCATGTTCAGAAGATGAAGGTTGCGGAGATGAGGATGCTTAGGTGGATGTGCGGGCTCACCAAGTAAGATAAGATTAGGAATGAAGTTATTCGGTAAAAGGTGGGGGTGGCCCTAGTGGATGAGAAGATGCGAGAGGCGAGGCTCCGGTGGTTCGGGCATGTGCAGAGGAGAAGCCCCGATGCCCCGGTGAGGAGTTGTGAGCGGCTAGCGGTGGTCGGTGTGAGGCGAGGCAGAGGGAGGCCTAAGAGATACTAGGGAGAGGTAATTAGGCAGGACATGGCCAGGATGCAGATTTTCGAGGACATGACCCTTGATAGGAAAGTCTGGAGGTCTAGTATCAGGGTTGTAGGGTAGGGGCTTCTAGATTTTTCGTACTCATTTCCAGGGGTTGGGTGAGGCGTGGTAGGGCTATCCATAGATGAGTCATGTATTGATTTATGTCCTCTTATGGTAGTCATTTCTGGTAGTTACTGTTTTAATATTATTGCATATCAGTTTATTTATGGTACTTATGACTCTTATGTTTAGATAATTATTTATGCGATTTATGCTGGAGTAACTAATGCTGTTTGTGTTTCAGTTTTTGTTTTCCTTCTCTTCCCGGCGCCGAGGGTCGATCGGAAATAGCCTATCTGCCCTTTCGGATAGGGGTAAGGCCTGTCTACATATTACCCTCCCCATACCCCACTTTGTGGGAATATACTCGGTTGTTGTTGTTGTTGTTGCACTTGCCAGATCACCTCAAGCCCTGCCTTCTCTATTTTGCATCATTTCATGAGGATAAGGAAATTCCAATCTCAAAGTTGGCGTGGTTGTGGAATATCGAGGGATTTGCTGCAAACACAGAGGCAAAGAGTGTAGAGCTTGTAGCAGAAGATGTTGTAACACAGTTTAACACGGATTTTAACAAGCCTGTTGTAAGAGTTCTACAAATGGAATGTCCTGTGTCGAATTAAGAAGCTGCTTTAAGAGGAAAAAGAGGCAAGCTCATTCAGGAGCGGCTGCAAGCCATATGACAAGATCAGAGCAGTGATTGATTCACTGAGAGAAGCAGATATATGCTACTTGGGCTTCTTTTGCAACTGTAAAGTAATCTCATGAATTCGCAGAGTAAATCGCTCTATACATTATTGTTGCTCCACGACTGTATAGATTTGACCCCCTCCACGACTGTATAACATTTAAGGAAGATTAGTAGCAAGTACAGCAGCCTAAAACTTTGTTTAACCAACGAATAGTAGCAAGTGCAGCAACCTAAAACATTGTTTAAACTTCAGAAAATTCTGTAGATTAGTAGCAAGTGCAGCAGCCTAAAACATTGTTTAACCAACGAATAGTAGCAAGTGCAGCAGCCTAAAACATTGTTTAAACTTCAGAAAATTCTGTTAAGGAAAAGCTAAGATACAACTTATAGCTTATGGGTAGCAAGTACTTTACCTAATAAAAAAAAGCTTATGGATAGCAAGACGGCGCTTATCTTAAACAAAAAAATGCACTCCGAACAAGAACAATGTGCAACATATTGAGCAGATTTCAAGAAATTGACTATACGCAAATCATGAATAAAAATTAAAAAGTTGGGTATATTGTTACTAACTTGGTCAGCAAACAAAAACAACGGTCATTCAGTTGAAATGAGCGATGTTGTCGTAAGCGGGACATGTGATTGTTGAGCAGTGAAGTACTCTCTCATTTTTCTCATTTCTTTCATCTCATCTTCTAAGGTAGACAAGCGCTCATTCAAGGATTTGTTTTCCTCATTCAAAGATTTGTTTTCTTCTCGATTTGAACGTAGCGCGGTAAGTAATTCATCCTTTGAAAAATTTGCACCTTTCAAGTCTTTCGCCTTCACTCCACCCGTAAATCCAAACACATGGCTACGAGTTTGAGGTCCACAACATTTTTCTACAGTCTCAATGCTAGGTAGAGATGGATTTGCTTGAACTATTTCTTCGATTTTAGCCTACAAAATATATAAAAAGAACATTTAAATTTATAATTCACCATAATTTCAAGTAATTTACAGATTAAATTTACCAAACATACATGTTTTTCAATTGCTTCAGGTTCAACTAGCTTGTTTTCTTTCTTACGGGTCTCAAAGAAAATTGTTGTCAAATCCGGTGGGTTGCCATCTTTTCCGCCCTTTACATCAAATGCAAACATGTCAAATAACAACTCTTAAATATGTTTCTTAGGAAAATAGAAAATTTATGATAATACCTTTTGATAAATGATCTCACGTATAGGCTTGTTACCAATATGATGAAGCAAATTCAACTTAACTCGATTTGGCACATTCTTGTTGCTTCTCGCCTATATTTGTGAAATATTAAGATTAATTGAAAGAAATTTAATAAACTTAAATAATAATTTGAGCTTCTAAATTCTTCAGAATAAACTTAATGTTCCAACATACAATATATACTTGAGCTCTTGCCTCCAGGAATATGAAGGCAAAAGCTCAGAGATAGGTCATGCTCTCTGTCTATAACTTACATCATTAAATCACTCTTTGCGACAAATAGCTTCAGAAATAATCTGATAAATTAAATAAGTGAAACTTAGACGAGAGTTCTTGTCAGCCATCATGTATATCGAAAATGGTCCAGACATAAGCTTTTGAAACATCAACTTTTCAACTGAAGTGCTAGGGAGGGGAATCAGGGTGCAGATGCCTTAGCGGAATAGATTATTAAATCACTAGGCATACCTAAAAAATTTCTGAAGAAAAATATTCCTTTAACAACCACTCCCATTCTTTCTTGTCTACTCCATTTGGAATATTCTTAAGAACCTGTTGAATTGGATTATCCTTCAAATATATTGCATGCAAGTGTCCTCTCCATTTGTTCCATAACTCTTTCATCCATGCGAATATATGATCATGATGATCATTCATGTCAACACTCTCAAATTTATCATACAATAATCAAAATATGGTTGAGTTAATGAATTATAAGTTCAGTTTTAGTAACTACTCATAATCCTGTGTTAGGAGCAACTCTCCCGCAGTTATACAACAATTAGAATATAATATAGTTTCAACTATTATTTCAAACTCTAGCTACAGCAGTTAACAATTTAGTCAGTTAACATAGTTTCCCTCAGAGTCCAGTTGATCAATACACTATACATCCATATGAATACATCAATACACACTTAACATATATAGATATTGAGGTCACCAAGTTGCTCGAATGGAAAAGAATAAACTACATGAGCAAAGCTAATGATATCTAATCTAGGACCTTATTAGTTGATCCATCTGTACTGGAATAGTTCAAAAAGAAAGGGACACAAAATACTAACTACACAAGTTAACGACCTATTATAGATAGCTTACAACATATGATTCAGGTTAACAGGATTAGCAATAAAGGGTCACATTTATTAGTAGTTTTGTCAGGATGATCGACATACACTGCCTGTAGACTTATTTGTGGAGGTACTGTCTGATATTTGTGTAAAGGTACATTATCTGGAAAAAAGTCAGTGGATTTGACAGCATTTTGAAAAGGAGAAACTGTGGAACTGACTCTTTTGTGATACTAGCAAATGAATTATACAGATAAGTATAAACATGAAGGATGAGAGCATACTCGACATAGATTCCCTCAGTGTCCAGTTGATCAATACACTATACATCCATATGAATACCTCAATACACACTTCACATATATAGTTATTGAGGCCACCAAGTTGCTCGAATGAAAAGGAATAAACTACATGAGCAAAGCTAATGATATCTGATCTAGGACCTTATTAGTTGATCCAGCTGTACTGGAATAGTTCAAAAAGAAAGGGATACTAAATACTAACTAAACAAGTTAACGACCTATTATAGATAGCTAACAACATATGATTCAGGTTAACATGATTAGCAATAAGGGGTCATATTTATTAGTAGTTTTGTCAGGTTGATCGACATACACTGCCTGTAGACTTATTTGTGGAGGTACTATCTGATATTTGTGTAAAGGTACATTATCTGGAAAAATGTCAATGGATTTGAGAGCATTTTTAAAAGGCGAACTGTGGAACTGACTCATTTGTGATACTAGCAAATGAATTATACAGATTTTCTCATAAAGTTCCTTCTGAGGGCTTCATGTATCCATCTGTAATAGAATATCCGTCTGTACTGGAATAACAAATGCATTTGTGGTAGATGAATATTCAGTAATGCTAGATGTATGACATCAAAACGAGAAATAATATGCATCTGGATTTGAATTCGACAAACCCCTAATGCAACTTGTTTTAATAACACACTTGTTCTTCCTAAAGAAATATGCTCTCCTTCCTTTGTTATTTTATTTCAATGTCTTTGAGGGCAGGCAGTTGCTGTAGTTGGTAATAGATCTTTGCTTTGAAAATAATGTTCTTTGAAAACTTCTTATTTGTTTCTTCTTTTCGGTCTGCTCTATATAATAGTTCTTAACAAAACTTATGCATATAGTTTAATAGTAGAGATGCATAAGTAAGCAATGGTGAAGTTAAAGTACTGCCATGTCTTCTAAGAACACTTAGCTTTCTTCTGTTCAGGATTTCAGTATCCGTGCATGTAGAAATATGTCCAGAAACTAAAGAAAATTTAGGATAATGAGAACAACCACGCAATCAGGAATAGAAAAACGAGACTTGATTGTAAAAGAAACTATCAAATTTTAAAGGCCAGAAGTGGGTAGCTAATGAACCGAAAATTAGAACAGTTGAGCAGCAAAGTATATCAGAACATTATTTTGGACTTAGCACTGCCTACAGTGCACGGCCAGGCTTTATAGCATAATAATACAAGAAGCCATAAATCGAACCAAAATGTAAAAGGGAAATAGGATCGAGCCGGTAGAATAATAAAAAAGAAGACATAACAAAGGGAACCACAGTTCTTAGGACTTACAAATTGTAACATGTAATCATTGGGCGTGAGAAATGGGTAGATAAGAAGCCATATATGCAGGTCAGCTACCCTGATATAGTCCTAATGTCATTAGTGTTGACCTTTTCTTAGGTTCATGAGTGGAAAACTATATTGTCATTCGTTTAATATCCCTCCCTCCTTCCCCCACCCACACATTCTTTGTAAGAGAAAAGGATCATACACCTTGCTTAAAAGAGATAAGCAGCAATGACAACAACAACAACAACAACTACCCAGTATAGTCCCACAAGGTGGGGTCTGGGGAGGGTAATATGTAGACGAGCCTTACCCCTAACCAAAAGGGTAGAGAGGCTATTTCCAATCGACCTTCGGCTTAGAGGAGTAAAGGGAAAGCAACAACAAAAACAAAAACAAAAAAGCATTAGTAATTCCGGCAGAAATCGCATAAATAGTTATCTAAACATAAGAATTATACATAAAATGACATGCAATAATATCAAAAACAGTAGCTACCATAAATAACTACCATAAGGGGGACACAATCCAATGCACGAATCATCTATGAGTCGCCCTGACAAGCCTCACCCAACCCCGGGAAAGAAGTACAAAAAATTCTAGGAGCCCCTATCCTACAACCCTGATACTAGACCTCCAGACTTTTCTATCAAGGGTCATGTCCTCGGAAATATGCATCCTAGCCATGTCATGCCTAATCACCTCTCCCCAATACCTCTTAGGCCTCCCTCTGCCTCTCCTCACGCCGACCACTGCCAGTCGTTCACAACTTCTCACCGGGGCATCAGGACTTCTCCTTCGCACATGCCCGAACCACCCGAGCCTTGCTTCACGCATCTTCTCATCCACCCGGGGCCACCCCCACCTTCTCTCGAATAACTTCATTCTTAATCTTATCTCACCTGGTGAGTCCACACATCCACCTAAGCATCCTCATCTCCGCAACCTTCATTCTTTGAATATGAGAGTTCTTCACCGGCCAGCACTCCGCCCCATACAACATGGCAGGTCTAACCACAGCTCTATAACATTTTCCCTTGAGTTTCAGTGGCACTTTCTTGTCACACAGGACTCCTGATGCAAGCCTCCACTTTGACCATCCCGCTCCTATACGATGAGTGACATCCCCGTCAATCTCTCCGTCCCCCTGAATCACCAACCCAAGATATCTGAAACTGTCCCTCTTAGCGATGACCTGAGCTCCAATCATTACGTCCCTGCCTACTTCGCTCGGCTCGGCGCTAAACTTGCATTCCGGGTATTCAGTCTTAGATCTGCTTATTTTGAAACCCTTAGACTCGAGAGTCTGTCTCCATACTTCTAGCCTCTCATTCACACCGACCCTCGTCTCGTCTATCAATACTATGTCATCAGCAAATAGCATGCACCAAGGCACATCCCCCTGAATATGCCGGGTTATAGCATCCATCACCAAGGCAAACAAGAGAGGGCTAAGTGCCGATCCTTGATGGAGCCCCATAACCACCGGGAAATGGTCTGAGTCACCGCCCACCGTCCTAACCCTAGTCTTAGCTCCATCGTACATGTCCTTGATTACTCTGATGTAGGCTTCCGGCACGCTCTTCGCCTCCAGGCACCTCCATAGCACCTCCCTTGGGACCTTGTCATACACCTTCTCCAAGTCGATAAACACCATGTGCAAGTCCTTTTTCTTATCCCTGAACTGTTCCACCAATCTCCTGACAAGGTGGATAGCTTCTGTAGTGGAGCGACCCGGCATGAAACCAAACCGGTTCACCGATATAGATGTCATCTCCCTCACCCTCGCCTCGATCACCCGCTCCCAGACCTTCATGGTGTGACTTATTAATTTGATACCCCTATAGTTGTTGCAACACTGGATATCCCCTTTATTTTTGTACAAGGGCACCACCGTACTCCACCTCCACTCCTCCGGTATCCTTTTAGTCCCGAAGATCGTATTGAACAACCTAGAGAGCCACTCTACTCCTGGCCTACCCATGCATTTCCAGAACTCCACTGGGATCTCGTCAGGCCCGGTCGCTCGGCCCCTGCTCATCCTTCGCATAGCCCCTACGACCTCATCTACCCTAATGCGCCTGCAGTACCCAAGGTCTCTATGGTGCTCTGAATGCCCCAGCTCCCCAAGCTCTATGTTTCGATCCCCCTCCTCGTTAAGAATCAAGAATTAACATGTAGTAGCGTAAGTAGATATAGAATATAGAGTCCGGTATATAGGGGGTTAAACAACAATGTGTTTCTACATAGGGGCACAAGCAGGAACACAAGTATTCAACTAAATGATATGCATCTTCACTGTATAAATATCTTGCTTACCTCAATAGCTGCCCACATGTGATTCAACTTTTCTTCCTTAATATTATTCCACAATGATACTCCCAATGAACACATATTACGGTCACGAACGATTCTTCCCAAGTGCCTCGAAAATAGTTTGCTATTTGTTCCAATTGTTCGAGTATTGTAAAAAGTAACTTTCAGCCTTTGTCCGACTTCAAGTGATGCAACTTCTTTGCACTTGTTCCTCCCTCGAATGCTTTTTAACATTCCAGGATTAGATAAAGAACCTACAGATGCATACTTTATTTGCTAGATGACACAATAAGAGAACAATGAAACTCAGGAAAACGTGAATTGCACAAAAATATTCACAATGTAAGTAGTATAAACTTACATTGTGATAGCAAGAATAATCAGTTTATACATAAAACTAGGGCAGCCCCAAATAACAAACTTGAGCAAACTTTTAATTTTTTAATCATCTTATAGAAGAAATCCCAAACAACAAACTTGAGCAAACTTTCTGTTTTTTAATCAGCTTATAGAAAAAATCCCTGTCACGACCCCAAATCCGGTCGTGATGGCGCCGAACAATCAAGCTAGGCCAGCCAGACCAACAAATGTTTATCACCAATAATATCAGTCCCAAATGGACAACTCAAGAAGAATATATGAGTCATAGAAACTCCAATAATAATAATACGAATAAAATACTAAGAAGTGTGAAAATAACTGACACTCCCAAAGATCTGGAGTCACAAGTCTAGAGCCTCTAACAAAACCCAACAAAAGTAGAGAATACTGTATGGAAGTACTCAAGTCTGAATATAAAATAACAACTGAAAAGAGAGGAGAAGCTAGGTTCTGCGAACGCCGGCAACTACCTCAGCAACTCGATATGGCTGTGTGAAAGCCGGAGTGATCGTCTACTTCCTCTTAGTACCTGAATCTGCACACAAAGGTGCAGGGAGTAGGGGTGAGTACTAAGTACTTAGTGAGTAATAAATATATAAAAGCAGCTGAAAGTAGGAAATCCACAGAATACCACAATATGAAACTAAACTATAGTCCGAATCTCCTACGAACTAGCATCAACAGTACAATATAGCTACCACAGAATAATTCAGCAGATAAAGATGCAATGCAATGCACATAACAGCTACGACGTGTAGCCCGATCCATTTAACATCGACGGCGCTCACTGGGGGTGTGTACAGACTCCGGAGGGGCTCCTACAGCCCAAGCGCGAATACCGCTGTGGTGTGCAGCCCGATCCTCATATCACAATAACCGCTGCGGCGTGCAGCCCGATCCATCCTCAGTCCACAAATAATCAGATAAGTCACAAACAGCTCAAATTACTTATTTCCAGATGCCAGCTCATAATTTATGAAAATACTTGAAGTTTTATTCCATTTTTGCAAAACCTGTGAGTTAGCATATCAATACTGTGATTTTAATTTCCAGGACTGAGATCAGTGATTAAACAATTATAGCTATCACATATATACTATCCCCTAGGGATACTACAGGTCGGCACAAGGCCCCAAACAAGGCTTACAGCCCACAAATATGTCAAACACAATATTTTCAATCACTAATAACATATTCTGCATATCCGGGATGGACCAAGTCTCAATCCCCAGTCACAATCAATCCTCGCACCTGCCACGGGGTGCGAGCCAAGCCCTACTAGCGTCACAATGTGCTAAGCCGGGGTTTCGAACCCTCAGGCTACCATATACACAAACTACTCACCTCTAGCCGGCCGTAGACTCGTCCGCGATGCCTTTTCCTTTGAAATTTTTCTGCCTCGTGCGTAGAATCTAGTCAAACCACAAAAATTATATCAAATACGGGTCAAAGAATCATAACCCATTTCAATTTACATGAAATTCGCATAAATACACTAAGTTGGTAAAAACCCGACCCCGGGCCCACTGCTCGGAAAATTCCGAAATTAGTACCAACACGATCCTCGTCTCGCCACGAGTCCGTGCATATAAAATTTATCGAAATCGGAGTTCAAATGGCCTTTCAAAACTCAAAATCCCGTTTTCAATACCTATGCCACAATTCTTCGCAATTTCTACCCAAATTCATGAAGATTGATGTTAATTCTACCATAAAATTATGTTTTTGAGTCAAGAATCTTACCTTCGATGAATACCCGATTATATCTCAGTGTTTTCCTTGTGTTTTCTTCTCTCTAGGGCTCAAAATTGTGTTTTGGGTGAATGAACCCGCGAGCCCTCTATTCTGCAATTTAATTCACTGCCGTAACATTTAACCCTACGCGATCGCTGCACTGGGCTCGCGATCGCGATGCAGAAATCCTGGACTGTCAACTTTTCCTCTACGCGATCGCGTGAACCTGGACACGATCGCAGTGACCCACTTAGTGACCCTACACGATCGCAATACTACGAACGCGATAGCACTGCACTCGAGTTTGACTCTACGTGATCGCTTTAATACACCCGTGATCATGATGCACAACTCCTCGACCGTACGCAATCACATAACTCTTCCCGCGATCGCGAAGAACAAATTTCTGGCCTCACTCCGATACACTACGCGATTGTAGACGTAACCTTGCGATCGCAGAGCTTCCCAACTTTACTCTACGCGATCGCAGACTCAACCTCACGATCGTAGAGCTCAACATCCTCCTCTTACGTGATCGCATACATAGGTTCGCGATCGCGAAGCACAAAAATTCTCTGCATTTATTGCAGCAGAAACAGCAGTGCCTTTGGCACAAATTGGTCCGTTTGGACACCCGAATTCATCCCGAGGCTCCCGGGACCCCAACGAAAACCACCGACATACTCCAAAACATGATACGGACTTGTTCCAATCATAAAAACACCATCTGAAACATCAAAATCACCATTTACACACAGATTCAAGCCTAAATTTCTCCAAAACTTTCAAAACTAACAGTCAATCCAAAACCCGATCATACGACGTCCGAATAACCTGAAAATTTGCAGACATATCCAAACTCACATAACGAAGCTACAGAAATTGTCGGAATTCCATTCCGACCCCCAGATCAAAATCTCACCTACCATCCGCTTTTCGCCAAAATTCAACCTTCGCCAATTCAAGCCTAAAACTATACCGGACCTCCAAATTCAATTTTGATTGCTCTCCTAAGTCATAATTGATCCCCCGAAACTAGTCGAATCATCAGAATCCAATTCCGAGCACTCTAACTCGAAAGTCAACTCTAGGTTGACTTTCCATATTCAAGCTTCCTTTAAACATGCTATTTGCTTCATTTTCAACCCGAATCACCCCTAACTCATCAGGATACACTCTAATACTGATATGAAAGCATAAGATATGTAAATACACGGTAACGGGGTGGTAATTCCTGTAACGACGGGCCGGGTCGTTACAATCCCAAACAACAAACTTGAGCAAACTTTCTGTTTTTTAATCAGCTTATAGAAAAAATCCCAAACAACAAACTTGAGCAAACAACAGTAAAATTTATAGCAGCCCTAATATCCTCAAGATTAATCCCTCACTGAATGCATAAAACTAAACCATTCATGGAATAATTAGCTTTCAAAATGAAACGATTCTCAGAGGAGGCATACCTTGGAATAATTAGTTTTCAAAACTTAGAATTCAGTTAGAGTATGATAGATACTAATGGTTTTCTTCCTTTTAGACTAACTAGGCATATGAACTCTAAGATTGAACACGATAAATATCGATGAATCATGCTAATCACTCGACGATGAAATTTAACGCAAGTAGTCAATTCAAAACTCAGTAGATAAGAATAGATTGAAACAACATATTTAAACACAATAAGCCAAATGCTTTCAGACAATTTCCAATTAAGCTTCAATCTAGCCAATTCATGGAAGAGGAAGAATAAGAAAAAGAGAATTCCAGAAGACATGGAAATAACTAACAACAATTCTATTACATCTAAAACTGAAGATCATGAGGAATTAGCCTATCATATTTCCGAATCAATTATGATCAACGAGAACAAGAAGAGAAGAAAGAAGGTGAAATGGCTTTTATTCCAGTTACAATATTCAATGACCAAAATTCACCTATTGCTATGCCGCCCAAAAAATACAAGTGTAACACTTGCGAAAAAAGCTTTGCAACTCATCACGCACTAGGAGGGCATAGATCTAGCCACAACAAGTTGAGAATGGTATATCAAAATTCCAATATCTTGAAAGAAGAGGCATACCTTGGATTCTCAATATGAGGAGATGGAAATTAGGGCAGATAATCAGATAGTTGATCGATTTCGCTCGCACACGACCAGACGAGCGAGATCGGCTCTAACATAACACTAGCTTGACGACGGGAGATTAGGGCAGAGAATTATCTAGCGTGACTCTATTTTGTTTTGAGAATAGCGGACTCTGTTTTGGTTTAATTTTGTCAAAAAAATTTACATTTTAGTTTTGGCGCCTAATTTTTAGAAAAAAAATAATTTTTTAATATTTTGGTATAAGATTTGGCGGGACTCTCCCACACTTTTGCCTCTCAATTATTATTTGGGACCAACTACTATTATTTTTAGGGACCAGATTTATTATCTTCGCAAAAAAATAAAGCATTAAGGACCGCAATATAATCTCGTCCCAATATATATATTATTAGCGACGAGATTATTTACTCGTCCCTAAAAGTTGGTCGTAAATAAGGCTTTTCTTGTAGTGATACTAGGACGCATCGGCCTACGACAACCACATAAGTCCATTTGACTAATACGATTGTAGTCATAACACATTGGGAGTAATATAATATGATTGTAGTCATAGGAACTTCCGTTTATATATCGTGGTTGTTATTTAGTAATTGACCATGAATGAATATGATTTCATTCATATACTAGGACGGATCGGCCTACGACAACCACATAAGTCCATTTGGCTAATACGATTGTAGTCATAACAGATTGGGAGTAATGTAATATGATTGTAGTCATAGGACCTTCCGTTTATATATCGTATTGGGAGTAATGTCATACGTTCATACTAGGACGCATCGGCCTACGACAATCACATAAGTCCATTTGACTAATACGATTGTAGTCATAACAGATTGTGAGTAATGTAATATGATGGTAGTAGGACACATCGGCCTACGTCAACCAATTTTTTCTACAATATTAATTTTCATGACGTTATGATAAGTCCTACAATAGGACATAGAGTATTCACTGTACAATATATAAACTTATATGCAGTAAGTAGGACGCATTCGATATAAGTAAATTGAATTAGTAATATTATATTACGATTAGTCTGGAAAATACGATTGTAGTCATAACAAATTTGAGTACTAATACAATAATAAATAAACGGAAGGTCCTATTACTACAATCGTATTAGTCAAAACTAAGTTATCATTTTATATTAGTTGACTAATAGTATACAATAGTATCTATGTTTAACCAAAAAAAAATAGAATTTTGGTGAAAGCTATAATTTTATATGACGGGCCACAAGCAACAGATTCATTCCGAAAGATATAAAATTTTGTTAATTCAATGCGATGGAGAAGTGAGAAATAAATTCAATGACAGATAATATAATTAAAATAAAGCAAAGAAAAAAGAATTCTTATTGAATGATCCTTGATAGGATAATGAGCCGAACAGAGCTTGAAGGGCCGAACTATGGCTAACTTAAGAGCAATATGCTATAAATTACAATGTATAGAATTGTAGAGAAGAAAATTAGATTCCCCCCATGGTGGTAAAAATATGTCTATTTATAGGACTAAATCTAAGTAACCATTCATCTTGAATTATGTGTCAATTACGAGCATTTACTCAATTCATCCATTACTTTTGGAAGACTTGTAACAACTGTATAAATGCTGCAATTCTGTAACTGATGAGTTAATTTCGTAACTGATGAGTTAATTTCGTAACTGATGAGTTAATTCCATAACTGATGAGTTAATTTCGTAACTGATGAGTCAATCCCATGCCTATTGAGTCAATCTCGTGCCTATTGAGTCAAATCTCGTGCATGTTAAGTCAATCTCATGCCTGTTGAGTCACATTTCGTGCCTGTTGAGTCAATCTCGTGCCTGTTGAGTCAACCCCATACCTGTTGAGTCAAATCTCGTGCCTGTTGAGTCAATCTTGTGCCTATTGAGTAAACCCCGTACCTGTTGAGTCAATCTCGTGCCTATTAAGTCAATCTTGTGCCTGTTGAGTCAAATCTCATGCCTGTTGAGTCAATCTCATGCCTATTGAGTCAATCCCATGGCTAACAGGCACGGTACGAGTATGTTCAGTCCTGGGGGTGTTTCACATATCATCTTTAGATGTCGTTCTTCACTTTTCTTCAAACATTATTGACACGTGTCGCTATTTAATAGACCCACGTGGCGAGTCTAATTTTTACCAATATAGATAGTCCCCCCCGCTTTCCGGTTACTCGCTATGATGTGACCGGGAAGTGGAAGATTTTATCCTTTTCATCCTTGTCTCTGCCTCATTAAAAACCTTGCCGGAAAAACCCAATAGGGACAAAAACCGGACGAAGGAAAAAAGAGTGCAGATGATAGCTCCACCGCTTATGTTCCTTTCGTGAATAATCAGTTGGTTTACCACTGTCTTGTTTAGGGGTTTGAAGGCAAATCTTTGCTTTATATTTGCAAAGTTTGATATATATATATATATATATATATATTTATATTTTAGAGATTAGTTAATACCTCTCTATATTTTATTCTTGCCTATTTTCGTATTTAGGACTTATGGAATAATTTTGCATTTTTATCCTTTTGAAAATGCTTCATTGATTCACTCGTGGACTTGTCAACACGAGGATTTGCATTTTTATCTTTTTGAAAATGCTTCATTGATTCACTCGTGGACTTGTCAACACGAGGATTTGCATTTTTATCTTTTTATAAATGCTTCATTGATTCACTCGTGGACTTGTCAACACGAGGATTTGCATTTTTATCTTTTTAGAAAATGCTTGATGATTCTACTCGTGGACTTGTCAACACGAGGATTATAAAAGAGGGCCCTTTTATATATTGGCACTTAATGAAGAAGACGTCTCAACTTCATAAATGGTGCAATTAAAGAAATAGGAAGCACATGTTTGTGTAAAGTAATTTGGACAAATTTTTATTCATTAACTCGAGCAAATTTTGAATAATACATGCGTTGTAGTACGTCTATGACTTTCTCGCAACTGTTTTCCGTGCAACTGATTTTTTAATAAAAAATACACAAGGTTTTCTCTTTACAGTCTGTTTTAGCATGTAGCCGTAGTCCTATCTTTATGTATTTAGAAAGGACTTGAAAAGTGTTTACAACATTGAAAAATGTTTTTTGCAGAGTAAAACGTAGCTATTCGTAGCTATTGCAGATTTTAGCTTTCCTTTGAACTCCCGTATCTCTTTCGTGGTCCAGCGTCCACTTTTTTGCACGAAGCTATCTTTTGCATGGGTTTTTGAATTCCCGTATCTTTTTCATAGTCCCACGTCCACTTTTTTGCACGAAGCTCTCTTTTGCACGGGTTTTTGAATTCCCGTATATTTTTATGGTCCCGTGTCTACTTTCCTGCACGAAGCTATCCGTACTGTGCAGTCCCCAAGTGTGTTGGCGCTGTAGGGATGAGGCCTTGAGTATTTTGGTTGTTACTTGTAAGCTGACCCTTTCCCTGAAACAAAACATACACGGGACTCGAAAATATAGCTTTTACATGTAGACTGCCTACCCGTATGCATTTCCATCAGATCTGTGTAACCTTAGGCTTAGAATTTACAAGTATTCTTTTTTTTGCCATGCAGGTTTATCTCATCATTTTGTACGAGTTAGGATTTGTGCCTAGCATCTAAAACCGTTAGTAAAATCATGACAAACGATAGGCATTATAGTTTCCAGTAAAGGCTAGCAACTTTTTCACGTGTCAGTTGAAGAGTTCTGCACAAATTGGCTATACGTTGCTTGAGATATACTATAATCGAATATATCAACCTTAGAATATACCTTCTAGTGATGACTGAGGCAAAAGTCATATACGACGTTTTTTCTTCTTAGGTGTTGCATGAACCTGTGCTTTCATTCCATAAACCAATTTATTTCAAGCATCACGATTATGAATATCATGCTTAAGAATCAAAATGTCACGTATGTAAGAAATTGACAAGTTGGTCTTAGAGGGTGCTTACCGTAGCCTTTACTAAAAGGATATCACGTACCTTCCAAGTTGACTTACCTCATGACTTTTAACTTCTCTATTTGGCGCTACGAGGTGCATATTGTTCCCCATAAACTTGACGAATCCCCCATGGTGTTGGGAACTTTACGATTTGATGCAAGGTCTATGGAACAACACCCATCTCGTGGATCCATGGTCTTCCCATGATTATATTGTATGCCATCTCCAGATATACTACCTGAAATTTGGTATCTTTTTCTATACCTTCTATAAAAGTTACTAAATTTACCTCTCCTTTAGTTACTATGCTGGAGTTATTGAATCCTGATAAAGTATGCGCCTTTGGGATCATCTTGCCCTCCATTTGCATCTCCCGTAACACCCTTAGTAGGATGATGTTTGCTGAACTTCCTGGATCAATCAAGACTCTTTTTATTTTAATATCATGTATGAGTAAAGATATTACCAGTGCATCGTTGTGAGGGGAGATGACTCTTTCCGCTGCACAGAGCGGGATCTATTCGTTGCTCTGTGAAACCAGCCTCATGCAGTCCACCCCACTTTAGGAGTCAATCAGCCCATGCCTTCGCTTGGGCCACGTGACCCAGCTCTGGGTTTGGACAGGGCTGGCCAGATTTCAGCCCACCAAATCCAACCTTCTGGGATAGCCCAACATTCCACCATAAGCTAGATCTGGGACTAGCACATCCGGCTCTATTTTCTTGGGCTGCATAGTTTTCTTGGATTTGATCAATCGTTAAATCAATAATTTTGCTCTGAGTCCCCAAGCTAATTTAAACCCTGTAGCATACGCTTCATACTCGCCTTTGTTGTTAGTAATAAAATAATTTTTATGAATTATCTAACTATTTTTTCTGATAGGCATTATACATTGTCCCTAACTCGGGAAGTTTAGTACTTGTGGACCTAATTGTGTAGAAGGTCCAGATCCCGAGAATTATCCCAGAAATAACATGTTCGGGTAATATGTTCGAGCTAAGATTACTCATGAAATCTGCTTCATTTGTAATTTTATAATTGTAAGTGGTTGATAAACAATATCATATTCACTTCATTTGACTACTCACTTAGCTAGCCTTCCTGACATTTCATGTCTATGCAAAATATTGCGTAATATAAATATTGTGACTATCGGAATTGAATGACATTGAAACTAAAGCCTTAGATTTAGGGCAACTACAACTAATGGCAACTTATCAAAATATTGATATGTAGTTTTCGTATCTAAGAGCATTCTATAATAGATAGGAGAATGTGTACCTTTATCTTCTTGAACTAAAATTGCATTTATCGAGACATCCGAGATAATTAGTGTATCGGCAATCATCTTTCTCCTCAGAATTTTGAAAGTGATGATGTGTTGTTGTTAGATAGCGAGTTCGAATGATTTGACTTTTTCGACCAAATCGACTTTTCAAAATTCTGTAACTTTATCTTTTATTGTTTGACTCTAGTTTCTTCTTTTGCTTGATCGGATTATTCCACGGGTCAATATTGAGCATATAAACCTTTACCTCCGGTGGTACACTTGTTATGTTAGCATGGAGGCAAGCAAAGCAATTTTTTTAACATGTAAAAATTACCTTTAAATTTATTGTCGAGTCATGACCAACGTAAACCTTCCTATTTGGGAAGTCAATGATAATTTCTAGTTCTTCAACATTTGACCTTGTGGCTTCTGATGCCTTTGGTTCAATGATTACTTCCGAAAATACTTGTATAATCGTCCAAGGTTATTAATGAACCTTCTTTCCTCGTGGGCTATTCCATCCCGCATCTATCTCCTCTTTTTGAGTTGTTAGGTTTGGTATATTTGTAAGCAATTCCGTGGGTGTTTTACCCATGTTCCTCCAAATCGTTCATTCTTCTCCTATGAAATTTTACAATTTAGCAAGGTAATGCCTTACCTGATTGGATAGATCCGGATATTTTCTAGCCCGTAAAAAAAATATCATATCTCTTTGCTCGGACCGTGTCTTCTTCTGTTTAGATCCAGGTGCTGGTGTACTTGAATCTCCTGTTTCGGAACTTCTCGAACAGATTTGTTATAATAAGTTCTGGTACTGATACTTGCGGTACCAATATATCGATGTACATTCTCTATTTTTCTCTGCTTGTTGTTTACATATCATTATCATGGCTATTCTTCCCTTTTTATTTTGCATGGTATAGCCATCTCCAACTTGGTTGTCCTCCACTGTGTTGATTGGCAAGTTTCGGCCATGATGAAGGTTTAAACTGAAAACAAGCAAATATTAACAAAAATTGTTACTATCTTCGGATGAATAGCAAATTTGCTTGAGTTTCCGGCAACGGAACCAATTTGTTTAACCAAAAAAAATAGAATTTTCGTGAAAGCTATAATTTTATATGACGGACCACAAGCAACAGATTCATTTTGAAAGATATAAAATTTTGTTAATTCAATATGATAGAAAAGTGGGAAATAAATTCAATGACAGATAATATAATTAAAATAAAGTAGAGAAAAAAGAATTCTTATTGAATGATCCTTGATAGGATAATGAGCCGAACAGAGCTTGAAGGGCCGAACTATGGCTAACTTAAGAGCAATATGCTATAAATTACAATGTATAGAATTGTAGAGAAGAAAATTAGATTCCCCCCATGGTGGTAAAAATATGTCTATTTATAGGACTAAATCTAAGTAACCATTCATCTTGAATTATGTGTCAATTATGAGCATTTACTTAATTCATCCATTACTTTTGGAAGACTTGTAACAACTGTGTAAATGCTGGAATTCTATAACTGATGAGTTAATTTCGTAACAAATGAGTTAATTTTGTAACTGATGAGTTAATTCCATAACTGATGAGTTAACTTCATAACTGATGAGTCAATCCCGTGCCTATTGAGTCAATCTCGTGCCTGTTGAGTCAAATCTCGTGCATGTTAAGTCAATCTCGTGCCTGTTGAGTCAAATCTTGTGTCTGTTGAGTCAACCCCGTATCTGTTGAGTCAAATCTCGTGCCTGCTGAGTCAATCTCGTGCATATTGAGTCAATGTGACGACCCGGCCCGTCGTCATGAGAATTACCACCCCGTTATGTTGTAAATACATGTTTTATGATTTTATATCAGTGTTAGAATCTATCGGGTAAGTTAGGAGTGAATTGGATTGAAAATGAGGCATATAGCCTTTTTGAAGGAAACTTGAATAAGGAAAGTCAACCCGGAGTTGACTATTTGGTTAGAGGGCTCTGAATCGGATTCTGATGATTCGGTTAGTTCCGGGAGGTGATTTGTGACTTAGGGGAGCGATCGGAATTGAATTTGGAGGCCCGGTGTAGTTTTAGGCTTGAATTGGCGAAGGTTGAATTTTGGCGAAATCCGAACGGTAGGTGAGATTTTGATCCGGGGGTCGGAATGGAATTCCGACAGTTGCAGTAGCTCCGTCAGTTAGGTGATTTTGGATGTGCCTGCAAAATTTCAGGTCATTCAGACGTCGTTTGGTCGGGTTTTTGATGGAATGTGCAATTCGGAAGTTTTGAAGGAATTTAGGCTTGAATCCGTGTGTAATTGGTGATTTTAATGTTTAGGATGGTGTTTTTATGATTGGAACAAGTTCGTATTGTGTTTTGAGGTATGTTGGTGGTTTTCGTTGGGGTCCCGGGGGCCTCGGGGTGTTTTCGGATGGTTAAACGGGAGAAAATGTGGAAAATTGCAGGTTTGGGGTTCTGGTTCTGTTGTTTTCGCTCCTGCGGAAACGGGGGCGCAGGAGCGAGTCCGCAGGAGCGGACGAGGGGGCGCAGGAGCGCTTGGCTTCGTAGAAGCGGAAATCTTTCCGCTGAAGCGGCGTCGCAGGAGCGTAGAGGAGACCACAGAAGCGAGATTTGCCAAGAGGCGGGAAGTCCGCAGAAGCGGAAGGTCGATCGCATAGGCGAGTCCGCAGAAGCGGACTCTTGATCGCAGAGGCGGAAAGGACCGCAGGGGCGGAAGAAATTCCGCAGAAGCAGACGCGCAGGGGCAGTTCGTGGATCGCAGGAGCGGGATTTGCCAGATAGGCCTGGTTTCGCAGAAGCGACCAATTGGTCGTAGAAGCGGTTACGCAGGGGCGGAAAATGGTCCGCAAAAGCGAAAATCGCAGTGAATTAATTGTATCAGAAGTTAGAAATTTTCAGAAACATTTCACACATTTGGGTCTCGGCTTTAGAGGCGATTTGGGCGATTTTGAAGAGAAACTCAAGGGAAATCATCATGTAATCAACTATGGACTTAAACTATGATTAGTATTGGTAATATTATGCAATTATATCATGAAAATAGAGGAATTTGGGGTAATTTATGGAGGATTTAGCCCTAGGCTTGAACTTTAGAAAATCAAGGTTTTGAATGGCCAAATGGAGTCCGAATTTGGTAAAATTGATATGCTTAGACTCGTATCGAGATGAGGGTCCCGAATATGTGACTTTTGTAATTTTTCGACAAGCGTACCGAAAGTCGGGTTTTGACAACTTTGGGAATTTTGGTGTAAATTGAGTTGTATTGATTGGGTGTCGTCCCATTGGCCTAATTTGTTGTATTTCTACTGTATTTGATCAGATTCTACGCGTGCGGAGCTTGATTCTCGTGGCAAGGGTATTGCGGAGTAGTCGTCGCGCTGTATTGAGGTGAGTAATAGATGTGGGTGATGACCAGCGGGTTCGAAACCCCGGTATACCACTTTGCGACGTTGTATAGCGGCGAGACACGTACTCTCTTGTGAGTGCGGGGTCGATTGTGATTGGGGACTATGGCTTAGTCCGACTTGTGGATACTGTATTATGATATTAGGCTATTCTTGAGCCGTCGAACCTCCTTCTCGGATGGTTGCATATTATATATTGTGATAATGGCCACTCTTGAGCCGAGGAACCCCCTTCTTGGGCGGTTGAGTATAATTGTGGGCCGTGAGCCAGTTATTGGATCCCGCGAGGATCGTTATCATTGTCTTATCATATTGACATGTTAGTTACTACCAGTCCGTAGCTATTTCTGTTATCATGCTATTTCCAATCTCTGGAACTTGGTATTACTGTTTTCCAACTGAAAAATGATAAAAAGGTTTTCAAAACTACTTTTGAGCCTCCGAGGCTGTATTTGCATATTAGCTGACTGGTAGTGGATCGGGCTGCGCGCCGCAGCAGTATATATGTTGGATCGGACTGCACGCCACGCCGCAGTAATATTGTGCTTGGGCTGTAGGAGTCCCTCTGGAGTCTGAACCCCCACAGTGAGCACGGGTACCCAAATTGGATTGGGCTACGCGCCGTAACGGTCATATCATGCATCGCATTGCATTGCATTTAGCTACATCTGATAGCTGTTATACTGTTTTGCTGGTACTTGTTGGTACATGTACAGTTGATATTGATTCTGTGACAGGGTATTTGATTACAGCTTTACATAGTGCTTTATTGCGGATTTCTTATCCGCGCTGTCTTACCCCTGTTTATTACCACTGAGTCTGGCAGTACTCATTTTACTCCCTGCACCTTGTGTGCAGATCCAGGTACCTCTCAGCAGTGATCCAGTAGCTGTGCGAGGCGACATTTTGTGGATATTCGAGGTAGCTGCAGAGTCCGCAGGACCCGATATTCCTTCTTACTGTCTCTTGATTTTGTATTGACTTTTCTTTCCGCACTTGGTATCTTGTAAACCTTTATACACTCATGTTCAATAGAGGCTCATGACTCTTGACCCTTCGGTCTATGGGAGTTGATGTATTATGGGACTTGGTTCCCCGTTTTCGTTATATGTATCACTATTGCTTCTTGAATTAATTTGCTTAAATGGGTTAAAGAGAGCTTCTAGCTCCATGGTTGATATGGATTGGTCAGGCTGGCTTAGCAATGTGTTGGGCGCCATCACGACCGTATTTGGGGTCGTGACACCGATGCGTCCTAGTATATGATTGAAATCATATTCATTCACGGTCAATTACTAATAAAAACCATGATATATAAACGGAAGGTCCTATTACTTTTAGGAAAACTTCACTTTTCTTGAACTCTGTCGTGCGATCTTGTTGTTCCGAGAACCGAACTTCTATATTCTATTCTCTCACACCTTTTGAGCCAGGTATTTTCCACGTAAAAATCTCTATATTCTTTATTTCTGTTTTTTAATTTCGCAAACATTAGTAGTTAGAACACCTAGAAGAACCAGGTTCTTCTTGATCGAAAATTAGGTACCACACAAATTACCCCCCTCCCCCCTTGTGTGGTATTGACGTTCGGAACATCAAGTGAGGAATTTGGAAAATCTGTCATTTTCCCTCACCGCTCTAGATGTTACTTTCCCAAATACCCAGAATCATGTACCTCCACAAAATATCTCAAAGCAACAAAACCATCTCATTCCTCAACACTATTGCAATACCTATCATACCTTAAATAACACCCCACTACTCATTCTAAAACTCCAGAATTCCACAAATGACCACTGCTAGACCCAACACAATACCCCCATCTACGTGGAGAATGTGCCACACTCCACCCAACCCATTTCAAGCACACCCGAGTCCAATGATATGGGTTTGTTCATCAGAAATCTCGCCGAAGAGCTTAAAAAGTTGACTAGCAGAATTCAAGGTGTTGAAGGTAGTAAGGTAATTGAGGGGCTAAACTATGAGGATCTGTGGATACAGCCTGATGTTGAACTTCCCGAGGGATACAAACCTCCCAAGTCGAGATGTTTGATGGTACATGGGATCCTTGGGTCCACTTAAGAACATATTGTGACAAGCTGGTCGGAGTAAGAAGAGAATAGAAATCCGCATGAAGCTTTTCGTGAAGAGCTAGAAGGGAGATGCCTTATCTTGGTACATTATTCAAGATCCGAAGACCAGAGAGAGAGTTTTGTCATCATCATTTGAGCAGGTTGTTGATATGGCACGCTCCATTGAGGCGGATCGTCGCCGAGAAAGAGAGGAGCGGGAGGCCAAGAGGCCTCATGGTTCGGGCAGTTTCAGTGGTGCTCCATCTAGAGGGCATTCCCAGCAGAGCAGATATCGCTCATCTAGACCTTCTCATTCAGGCCGCCCAGAGCAGAGCGGAGGTTCTTATGGTCGTGGTCGACAGGGGTTTCAGCAGGGTCATTCATCGCTTAGTGCCCTTCCAGCCCAGGGTGCAGCACCTACTTCATCAGCCCAGGGTTCTTCTGTGGCGAGGGGTTCCCTTCAGTCCCCTTCTCCAGTACCAGGTGCATGTTATGAGTGTGGTGAGTTTGGCCACATGAGGAGACAGTGCCCTCGACTCCGTAGGGACAGGACTCAGCAGAGGGATCAGCCCTCATCTTCAGCACCATCTCAGTCTAGTAGAGGTGGAGGTCAGTCTTCTCGTGGTCGCCCCAGGGGCGAGGAGAGATCCGGTGGAGGCCAGGCACGATTCTATGCACTTCCTGACAGGCGTGATGCAGTTGCCTCCGATGCTGTGATTACAGGTATCATTTCTGTCTGTCACATAGATGCCTCTGTTCTATTTGATCCAGGGTCCACATATTCTTACGTGTCCTCTTATTTTGCACATCACTCGGGTGCGACTCGTGGTAGTCTTGATTTACCTGTTCATGTATCCACCCCCGTGGGTGATACGATTGTTGCGGATCATGTCTATAGATCCTGTGTTATTTCTATTAGGGGTCTGGAGACCCGGGAAGATCTGTTATTGTTGGGGATGGTGGACTTTGATGTGATATTGGGTATGGACCGGTTGTCTCCGTACCATGCTATATTAGACTTTCATGCTAAGACAGTTATGTTGGGCATTCCTGGTATTTTTCAGATTACGTCCCTAGCCGTGTCATTTCGTTCTTAAAGGCGTGTTATTTCGTTATTAAAAGCTCAGAAGATGGTTGAAAAAGGGTGTTTATCGTACTTAGCTTTTGTGAGAGACGTGGGAGCTGAGTCTCCTAGCATTGATTCTGTACCTGTTGTGAGGGACTTTCCAGATGTATTTCCCTCAGACCTGTCGGGCATGCCGCCGGACAGGGATATTGATTTTGGCATTGACTTGGTGCCGGGCACTCAGCCCATATCCGTTCCTCCTTATCGGATGGCACCAGCCGAGTTGAAAGAACTGAAAGAGCAGCTTCAAGAGCTTCTGGATAAGGGTTTCATCCGCCCTAGTGTGTCTCCGTGGGGTGCGCCGGTATTATTTGTTAAAAAGAAAGATGGTTCCATGTGAATGTGTATTGATTATAGGCAATTGAACAAAGTGACAGTGAAGAACAAGTACCCTTTACCGCGCATAGATGATTTGTTTGATCAATTACAGGGTGCGAGGGTGTTTTCTAAGATCGATCTTCGTTCAGGCTATCATCAGCTGAAGATCAGGGACTCTCGGATATTATGAAGACTGCATTCAGGACCAGATATGGTCATTATGAGTTTCTTGTGATGTCTTTTGGGCTACCCAACGCCCTAACAGCATTTATGCATCTGATGAACAGTGTGTTCAGGCCCTATTTGGATTCATTTGTGATTGTGTTCATTGATGACATTCTAGTCTACTCCCGTAGTCAGGAGGAGCATGCTCAGCATTTGAGTATTGTGTTGCAGAGATAGAGGGAGGAGAAGCTATATGCTAAATTCTCCAAGTGCGAGTTTTGGCTCGAGTCCGTAGCATTTCGGGGACATGTGGTGTCTCGTGATGGTATTCAGGTTGATCCGAAGAAGATAGAGGCGGTGCAGAGTTGGCCTAGACCGTCCTCAGCTACAGGGATTCGAAGTTTTCTTGGTTTGGCGGGATATTATCGCCGGTTTGTTTAGGGATTTTCATCCATTGCTTCTTCATTGACTAAATTGACCCAGAAGGGTGCACCATTCGTGTGGTCGGATGAGTGCGAGGAGAGCTTTCAGAAGCTCAAGACAGCTTTGACCACAGCTCCAATGTTAGTATTGCCATCAGCTTCAGGTTCATATACCGTTTATTGTGATGCCTCGAGAGTGGGGATAGGTTGTGTGTTGATGCAGGAAGGTAAGGTGATTGCTTATGCTTCTCGGCAGTTGAAGCCACATGAGAAGAACTATCCCGTTCATGATTTGGAGCTAGCCGCCATTGTTCATGCATTGAAGATTTGGAGGCACTATTTGTACGGTGTGTCTTGTGAGGTGTATACCGACCATCGTAGTCTCCAACACTTGTTCAAACAGAAAGACCTTAATTTGAGACAGCGGAGATGGCTTGAGTTGCTGAAGGATTATGACATTACTATATTATATCATCCGGGGAAGGCCAATGTGGTGGCCGATGCTTTGAGCCGGAAGGCGGTCAGTATGGGGAGCTTGGCATATATTCCAGCTGAGGAGAGGCCATTTGCTTATGATGTTCAGGTGCTAGCCAATCGGCTAGCGAGGTTAGATATTTCGGAGCCCAGCAGGGTATTGGCTTGTGTTGTATCTCGGTCATCTCTATATGATCGTATTCGTGAGCGCCAGTATGATGATCCACATTTGGCTGTCCTTAAGGACAGAGTTTAGCATGATGATGCTAGAGATGTCACCATTGATAGTGACGGCGTATTGAGGATGCAAGGCCGGATATGTGTGCCCAATGTTGATGGCCTTCGGGAGTTGATTCTGGAGGAGGCCTATAGCTCGCGGTATTCTATCCATCCAGGAGCCGCGAAAATGTATCAAGATTTGAAACAGCACTATTGGTGGAGAAAGATGAAAATGGACATTGTCAGACATGTAGCACGGTGCCTCAACTGCCAGCAGGTTAAGTACGAGCATCAGAGGCCCGGTGGTGTATTTCAGCGCATTGCTATTCCTGAGTGGAAATGGGAGAGGGTCACTATGGACTTTGTTACCGGACTCCTTCGGACGGCGAGGAAGTTTGATTCTGTATGGGTGATTGTGGATAGACTGACCAAGTCAGCTCACTTCATTCCAGTTAGTACTACCTACTCATCGGAGCGGTTGGCAGCGATCTTTATTCGAGAGATTGTTCTGTTGCATGGAGTCCCAGTGTCTATCATATCCGACAGGGGTACTCAGTTCACTTCTCAGTTTTGGAGAGCATTTCAGCGAGAGATGGGTACGCGGGTTGAGTTGAGTACAGCATTTCACCCCCAGACAGACGGGCAGTCTGAGCGCACTATTCACATCTTGGAGGATATGTTGCGAGCTTGTGTGATTGATTTTGGTGGTTCGTGGGATGAGTTCCTACCATTTGCTGAGTTTGCCTACAACAACAGTTATCAGTCGAGTATTCAGATGGCCCCGTATGAGGCATTGTATGGCAGGCGGTGTAGATCCCCCGTGGGATGGTTTGAGCCTGGTGAGGTTAGATTGATAGGGACTGAGCTAGTCCAGGATGCTCTAGATAGAGCAAAGTTGATCCAGGAGAGGCTTCGTATAGCATAGTCTCGTCAGAAGAGTTATTCGGACCGTAGTGTTCGAGAGTTGTCTTTCATGGTTGGTGACAGAGTATTGTTGAAGGTTTCACCTATGAACGGTGTCATGAGGTTTGGGAAGAAAGGAAAGTTGAGTCCTAGGTACATTGGTCCTTTTGAGATACTTAGGAGGGTTGGAGATGTGGCATATGAGTTAGCCTTGCCGCCCAGCTTATCTAGCGTTCATCCGGTATTCCATGTGTCTATGCTCCGGAAGTACATTGGAGATCCGTCTCATGTATTAGATTTCAGCACCATTCATCTTGATGGTGATCTATCCTATGATGTGGAGCCTATTGCTATTTTGGGTCGTCGGGTGAGAAAATTGAGGTCCAAGGAGATTGCATCGGTTAAGGTTCAGTGGAGAGGTCGACCCGTGGAGGAGGCCACTTGGGAGATCGAGCGGGAGATGCGGAGCCGATATCCTCACTTGTTTGAGACTTCGGGTATGTTTCTTGACCCGCTCGAGGACGAGCGTTTGCTTAAGAGGGGGAGAATGTGATGACCCGGCCCGTCGTCACGAGAATTACCACCCTGTTATGTTGTAAATGCATGTTTTATGATTTTATATCAGTGTTAGAGTCTATCGGGTGAGTTAGGAGTGAATTGGATTGTAATGAGGCATATAGCCTTCTTGAAGGAAACTTGAATAAGAAAAGTCAACCCGGAGTTGACTATTAGGTTAGAGGGCTCGGAATCGGATTCTGATGATTCGGTTAGTTCCGGGAGGTGATTTGTGACCTAGGGGAGCGATCGGAATTGAATTTGGAGGCCCGATGTAGAAATAGGCTTGAATTGGCTAAGGTTGAATTTTGGCGAAATCCGATCGATAGGTGAGATTTTGATCCGGGAGTCGGAATGGAATTCCGACAGTTGCAGTAGCTCCGTTAGGTGATTTTGGATGTTCCTGCAAAATTTCAGGTCATTCGGACGTCGTTTACTCGGGTTTTTGATGGAATGTGCAATTCGGAAGTTTTGAAGGAATTTAGGCTTGAATCCGTGTGTAATTGGTGATTTTAATGTTTAGGATGGTGTTTTTATGATTGGAACAAGATCGTATCGTGTTTTGGGGTATGTTGATGGTTTTCGTTGGGGTCCCGGGGGCCTCGGGGTGTTTTCGGATGGTTCTGGTTCTGTTGTTTTCGCTTCTGCGGAAACGGGGGCGCAGGAGCGGACGAGGGGGCGCAGGAGCGTTTGGCTTCGCAGAAGCGGAAATCTTTCCGCTGAAGCGGCGTCGCAGGAGCGTAGAGGAGACCGCAGAAGCGGGATTTTCCAAGAGGCGGGAAGTCCGCAAAAGCGGAAGGTCGATCACATAGGCGAGTCCGCAGAAGCGGACTCTTGATCGCAGAGGCGGAAAGGACCGCAGGGGCGGAAGAAATTCCGCAGAAGCGGACGCGCAGGGGCAGTTCGTGGATCGTAGGAGCGGGATTTGCCAGATAGGCCTGGTTTCGCAGAAGCGACCAATTGGTCGTAGAAGCGGTTACGCTGGGTCGGAAAATGGTCCGCAGAAGCGAAAATCGCAGTGAGTTAAGTGTATCAAAAGTTAGAAAATTTCAGAAACATTTCACACATTTGGGTCTCGGCTTTAGAGGCGATTTGGGCGATTTTGAAGAGAAACTCAAGGGAAATCATCAGGTAATCAACTATGGACTTAAACTATGATTAGTATTGGTAATATTATGCAATTATATCATGAAAATGGAGGAATTTGGGGTAATTTATGGAGGATTTAGCCCTAGGCTTGAACTTTAGAAAATCAAGGTTTTGAATGGCCAAATGGAGTCCGAATTTGGTAAAATTGATATGCTTAGACTCGTATTGAGATGAGGGTTCCGAATATGTGACTTTTGTAATTTTTCGACAAGCGTACCGAAAGTCGGGTTTTGACAACTTTGGGAATTTTGGTGTAAATTGAGTTGTATTGATTGGGTGTAGTCCCATTGGCCTAATTTGTTGTATTTCTATTGTATTTGATCAGATTCTACGCGTGCGGAGCTTGATTCTCGTGGCAAGGGCATTTCGGAGTAGTCGTCGCGCCGTATTGAGGTGAGTAATAGATGTGGGTGATGACCAGCGGGTTCGAAACCCCGGTATACCACTTTGTGACGTTGTATAGCGGCGAGACACGTACTCTCTTGTGAGTGCGGGTCGATTGTGATTGGGGACTATGGCTTAGTCCGACTTGTTGATACTGTGTTATGACATTGGCTATTCTTGAGCCGTCGAACCTCCTTCTCGGATGGTTGCATACTATATATTGAGATATTGGCCACTCTTGAGCCGAGGAACCCCCTTCTTGGGTGGTTGAGTATACTTGTGGGCCGTGAGCCAGTTATTGGATCCCGCGAGGATCGTTATCATTGTCTTATCATATTGACATGTTAGTTACTACCAATCCGTAGCTATTTCTATTATCATGCTATTTCCAATCTCTGGAACTTGGTATTACTGTTTTCCAACTGAAAAATGATAAAAAGGTTTTCAAAACTACTTTTGAGCCTGCGAGGCTGCATTTGCATAGTAGCTGACTGGTAATGGATCGGGCTGTGCGCCGCAGCATATTCATGATATTGTGCTTGGGCTGTAGGAGCCCCTCCGAAGTCTGAACCCCCCATAGTGAGCACGGGTACCCAAATTGGATTGGGCTACGCGCCGTAGCAGTCATTTAATGCATTACATTGCATTTAGCTACATCTGATAGCTGTTATATTGTTTGCTGGTACTTGTTGTACAGTTACTGTTGATATTGAGACTGTTGCAGGGTATTTGATTACAGCTTTACATAGTGTTATATTGTGATTTCTTATCTACGCTGTCTTACCCCTGTTCATTACCACTGAGTCTGGAAGTACTCACTTTACTCCCTGCACCTTGTGTGCAGATCCAGGTACCTCTCAGCAGTGATCCAGTAGCTGTGCGAGGCGACATTTGTGGATATTCGAGGTAGCTGCAGAGTCCGCAGGACCCGATATTCCTTCTTACTGTCTCTTGATTTTGTATTGACTTTTCTTTCCTCACTCGGTATCTTGTAAACCTTTATACACTCATGTTCAGTAGAGGCTCATGACTCTTGACCCTTCGGTCTATGGGAGTTGATGTATTATGGGACTTGGTTCCCCGTTTTCGTTATATGTATCGCTATTGCTTCGTGATTTGATATACTTAAATGGGCTAAAGAGAGCTTCTAGCTCCGTTATTGTTATTTATTGGTCAGGCTGGCTTAGCAATGTGCTGGGCGTCATCACGACCAGATTTGGGGTCGTGACAGTCAACCCCGTACCTGTTGAGTCAATCTCGTGCCTGTTAAGTCAATCTCGTGCATGTTGAGTCAAATCTCGTGCCTGTTGAGTCAATCTCATGCCTATTGAGTCAATCCCATGGCTAACAGGCACGGTACGAGTATGTTCGGTCCTGGGGGTGTTTTACATATCATCTTTACATGTCATTCTTCACTTTTCTTCAAACTTTGTTGACACGTGTCGCTATTTAATAGACCCACGTGGCGAGTCTAATTTTTACCAATACAATCTATATTACTAAATGTCATGGGATTCTATTGAAATTACTATATCCTTAAAAAAACGTATCATAAAACACATAATTATTTGTATTTAGGAAAGTATGTAATTGTTACTTCCTGTCATATTTACCCTATAAGGTCATATGACAAGACCCTATAAGGTCATATGACAAGTGATGACATGCTACAACCTAGCAACTACGTACTTTTAGTACAATGGCTTAATTGCAAAAGGACCTATTATAGCAACAAAGTTATAACCCAGTTACCTAATATCGATTGTGTGACAAATCAATTCTTATAACATATTGGTCAATCGTATTAGTCAAAGGCCTATGTATTTCACATAAGCCCATGTTTGATTGTAGTTAAGATACACAATTACGATTTGCATACCATAGTAGACGTATATCTCATTTAATATACTTACATATAACAATCGTATATTATTAGTCAAATTGACTAGCGGAAGTCCAATGATCGTATATGAATTACAAGACCAAAATAAGGAATTATCGACATATGTATGGTCATGGATAAATGTTTATATAGAATTCCTTAACAACGATAACTTATAAATAACATACTCCCTTTTGAAATTTAACTTAAATATATTATATACCTTAATCGGTCTATGACCAATGTCTGTTACCTTTTTAATCATTCCATGTTAATAATATTAATACGATTGTATTCATATGGTCTATACGTATGACTATATCGCCTTATGACGTATTATAAGGTCATAAACTGAGTATTACATTACTCAGTTATGCGTAATAGGTAGCGAACCTACAAATACTTAATTATTCCCATTTCTATAAGACATTTTCACACCATTATACCCTACAGTTACGATTTTATCGGAACATCGGCCTACGACAATCACATAAGTCTATTTGACTAATACGATTGAAGTCATAACAAATTGGGAATAGTATAATACGATTTGTAGTTAAGTAACATAATGACTGTCGGGTTGAAGTGTGTATGAGTAGATGACTAATACTAAATTAGATGAATCATGACCGTGTTCCATAAAATTGACTAATGTCCCCTTATATTGCAAATTAATGGACTTATGATGAACAATAATAGTGTTACATTGTTAGGATTATGATAATGTATTACGTATTTTCCATATTAGTCAATAACAAAATAAGGACATCAAATATACTAGGGTAAATTATGGAACTTGTTACAATAGACTTATATGATTAGGGTATATATAAAATGTATACGCATGATATATTATTATTTAGTAATTGACCGTGTTAGTAATCGATAGTTATATGATTGTTAAGACCCATTCTCCAATCTGTTATATGACTATTTAATTACATACTGTTATGAACATTCTGGCGAAGGTTCTTCAGAAGAGGAGGGTCAACATAGCCTGTGTCCAAGAGACTAGGTGGAAAGTGTCGAAGGCGAGGAATGCAGACGGGGTTAAGTTGTGGTATTCTGGGGTCGTGAGAGGTAAGAATGGTGTGGGCATCTTGGTGGATAGGGATCTAAGGGAGTCCGTGGTTGAGGTTAGGCGAGTGAATGATAGGTTAATGTCTATTAAGTTGGTTATTGGGGGTTGCATCCTGAACGTCATCAGCGCTTACGCACCGCAAGCGGGCTTGGATGAGGAGGTTAAGAGGCGCTTTTGGGGAGGGCTTGGACGATTTGGTGAGTAGTATTCCACAAACTAAGAAGTTAGTTATTGGAAGGGACTTTAATGGTCACATTGGGGCTGATGCTGGTGGTTATGGTGAGGTTCATGGCGGCTTTGGCTTTGGGGTTAGGAACGGAGGAGGCACTTCACTGCTTGATTTCGCTAGGGCTTCTGAGCTCCTAATTGCGAACTCGACATTTCAGAAGAGGGAAGAGCATTTGGTCACCTTCAAAAGTTCGGCGGCGAGGACCCAGATTGATTACCTCCTTCTCAGAAGGAGCGATAGAGGCTTATGCAAGGACTGCAAGGTTATTCCGGGGGAGTCCCTTTCGACTCTTCATAGACTCCTAGCGATGGATGTCGGCCTCTGGGTGAAGAGGAAGAGGAGGAGTGCTCGGGGATGACCGCGAATTAGATGGGGTGCTCTGACTAAGGAGAAAGCCCAGGAGTTAGAGAGGAGGTTAGTTGATGGTGGAGCTTGGAGAAGTTCTGGGGAAGCGGACACAATGTGGTCGGAGACGGCGAACTTAGTTAGGGAGGTAGCACGGGATGTGCTCGGGGTAGCCAAGGGCTATTCTGGTAGACATCAGGGTGACTGGTGGTGGAACGATGTAGTCCAGGAAAAAGTGGAGGTAAAGAAGGCAGCGTTTGCTAAGTTGGCAGGGAGCACTAACGAGGATGAAAGGAGAGTGAATAGGGAGACCTACAAGGTGGCGAGGAAGGAAGCAAAGCTGGCGGTTACGGAAGCTAAAAATGCGGCGTTTGGTCGCATGTACGAGGAATTAGGAGAGAGAGGCGGGGACAGGAAGTTATTCCAGTTAGCTAAAGTAAGGGAGAGGAAGGCGCGGGATCTAGACCAAGTTCGGTGCATCAAGGACAAGGATAATAAATTTCTAATAAATTGTTTACCTGAAGTGGCGGACGTACTTTCGAGATCTTCTTAACGAGGAGGGGGATCGAAACATAGAGCTTGGGGAGCTGGGGCATTCAGAGCACCATAGAGACCTTGGGTACTGCAGGCGCATTAGGGTGGACGAGGTCATAGGGGCTTTGCGAAGGATGAGTAGGGGCCGAGCGACCGGGCCTGACGAGATCCCGGTGGAGTTCTGGAAATGCATGGGTAGGTCAGGAGTGGAGTGGCTCTCCAGGTTGTTCAATGCGATCTACAGGACTAAAAGGATGTCGGAGGAGTGGAGGTGAAGTACGGTGGTGCCCTTGTACAAAAACAAAAGGGATATCCAGTGTTGCAACAATTATAGGGGTATCAAATTAATAAGTCACACCATGAAGGTATGGGAGCGGGTGATCGAGGCGAGGGTGAGGGAGATGACATCTATATCGGTGAACCGGTTTGGTTTCATGCCGGGTCGCTCCACTACAGAAGCTATCCAACTACATGAGTCATCTCACTTTCAATGACTTTTAAAAGTAAGATTTATCCTAATGTATTAAATGCTTAGGAGAAGGCGTATGACAAGGTCCCGGGGGAGGTGCTATGGAGGTGCCTGGAGGCGAAGAGCGTGCCGGAAGCCTACATCAGAGTAACCAAGGACATGTACGATGGAGCTAAGACTAGGGTTAGGACGGTGGGCGGTGACTCAGACCATTTTCCGGTGGATATGGGGCTCCATCAAGGATCGGCGCTCAGCCCTCTCTTGTTTGCCTTGGTGATGGATGCTATAACCCGACATATTCAGGGGGATGTGGCTTGGTGCATGCTATTTGCTGATGACATAGTATTGATAGACGAGACGAGGGTCGGTGTGAATGAGAGGCTAGAAGTATGGAGATAGACTCTCGAGTCTAAGGGTTTCAAAATAAGCAGATCTAAGACCGAATACTTGGAATGCAAGTTTAGCGCCGAGCCGAGCGAAGTAGGCAGGGACGTAATGATTGGAGCTCAGGTCATCGCTAAGAGGGACAGTTTCAGATATCTTGGGTCGGTGATTCAGGGGGACGGAGAGATTGACGGGGATGTCACTCATCGTATAGGAGCGGGATGGTCGAAGTGGAGGCTTGCATCGGGAGTCCTGTGTGACAAGAAAGTGCCACTGAAACTCAAGGGAAAATTTTATAGAGCTGTGGTTAGACCTGTCATGTTGTATGGGGCGGAGTGCTGGCCGGTGAAAAACTCTCATGTTCGGAGAATGAAGGTTGCGGAGATGAGGATGCTCGGATGGATGTGCGGGCTCACCAGGTTAGATAAGATTAAGAATGAAGTTAATCGAGAGAAGATGGGGTGGCCCCGGTGGATGAGAAGATGCGTGAAGCGATGCTCAGGTGGTTCGGGCATGTGCGGAGGAGAAGTCCTGATGCCCCGGTGAGAAGTTGTGAACGACTGGCGGTGGTCGGCGTGAGGAGAGGCAGAGGGAGGCCTAAGAGGTATTGGGGAGAGGTGATTAGGCATGACATGGCTAGGATGCATATTTCCGAGGACATGGCCCTTGATAGGAAAGTCTGGAGGTCTAGTATCAGGGTTGTAGGATAGGGGCCCCTAGAATTTTTTGTACTCCTTTCCCGGGGTTGGGTGAGGCTTGTCAGGGCGACTCATAGATGATTCGTGCATTGGATTGTGTCCCCCTTATGGTAGTTATTTATGGTAGCTACTGTTTGATATTATTGCATGTCATTTTATGTATAATTCTTATGTTTAGATAACTATTTATGTGATTTTTGCCGGAATTACTAATGCTCTTTTATTTTTGTTTTTGTTGTTGCTTTCCCTTTCCTTTTCTAAGCCGATGGTCGATTGGAAACAGCCTCTCTACCCTTTGGGTAGGGGTAAGGCTTGTCTACATATTACCCTCCCCAGACCCCACCTTGTGGGACTATACTGGGTAGTTGTTGTTGTTGTTGTTGTTATGAACATTCTACAAGAAGGTTCATAACAGGGTATCATAGGAGGTGATTTTGGTATTATTACCACATCAGTTTAATCAATTCACAGATCTGTTATGATCATTCAAAATACGTGGTTGAGTCATATGGACTTTTACCCCACAATGTCTACAATTATAACCAAACCCAGTAACAATGATCGTATACATAGCTTACATATTTGCGGAAGATTTAGGCGACGTAATCACATCGGAATTTTCATATAGTTTTTATCTCATGATCAACCACATAAGTCCATTTGACTAATACGATTGTAGTCATAACAGATTGAGAGTAATGTAATACGATTTTAGTAGGACGCATCGGCCTACGACAACCACATAAGTCCATTTGACTAATACGATTGTAGTCATAACATATTGGGAGTAATGTAATACGATTGTAGTCATAGGATCTTCCGTTTATATATCGTATTAAATGTAATGTCATACAATCATACTAGGACGCATCGGCCTACGACAATCACATAAGTCCATTTGACTAATACGATTGTAGTCATAACAGATTGGGAGTAATGTAATACGATTGTAGTAGGACGCATCAGCCTACAATAACCACATACTAGGACGCATCGGCCTACGACAACCACATAAGTTACATGATTGTGTACTTTGTCTATAATACATAAGTCCGATATACTATGAGTCCTACGTATAAGTCCATTGTTGATATTAGGATACTCATATATTGCGTCCTACTACAATCGTTTATATCATAATAACACTGTAATAAATCTAATATCATTGTTATGTCATTAGATTGTAGTTAGTAAATGATAAATATGATGTAGTAATGGTGATTAGTATAGTCATAACTAATATATTAGTAATATGGTTGTCGTAGTCAAACTTTGTACAATAAATGTACATAGTGATAGTCCATTTGTTAATATTTTATGTCACATATTACCCTAATCTTAATTCGTTATAGTCCACAGTTTACTATGAATTATGCCGTGAATTCATATGATACAATCGGAATGCATCTACGAAACAACCTTGATATAATCTGTATAATATTCATATTGATATGATTGTATAAGAGCATAAGACTCTATATACCTGGGTCAAAACCCCAGGTATATATTCTATATAAACTTAGGTAAGATGTACAGGCCTTGAGGGACTAATTGGGAGTAATAGTCATTAAAACCTTTGTCGTAGGTTTTACATAATAAGGCAACTCGTCATCGGACATAATGGATATTAATGACCATATCATATGAAAAATATGGGTAGATGGAATAATTCATACGATTAATAGTATTAGGAAGTGATATTACTAAGATATATTATTATCCTACAATCATTGGGCTGTTGATATTATATTAAATGTGTAATAGTACAATCGTATTACATTACTAAATGACTTTGTGGACTTATTATATTAAATGTGGGATATACTTACTTTGACAACATATTAGTCCAATGGAACTTTATAATTAATAGATAACTATTGTATTAGACATATATTTAATTGCCTAAATTATCCCGTAGGATTATTTATAGATAACCATATTCGGTTATCTATGAATAACCATTAAAATTAGTAAATATAGGATGACACATTTTAGTATATGATGGAACTAACCACGTAAGTGTATGACAACTTCAATATACGATTGTAGTCATAACATAATTTATATGGGCTTATATTCTGCAATATGTAATCATAAACTATCAAGTAATGTATAGATTATGTAGTCATATAGACTACAATATTTTATAGTCTTATAAAATTGGACTACAATAGTGAACATTTTATACGAACATTGTTATAAGAAGGCCTTTCTCACTAGTGGATTATATTTACAAAGGTTAAGAAATCTACGGCATATAATGGATAATATTGTCTTATCATTATGACAATATTTACATAGATTGATTATACTACTTTTGTAGTGTTAATATGTCTAATATAATATTACTAAGGAGTAATATTATATTAGACATATGACCATTATGATTGTTACGGCTCGGTCATAGGACATCATACCATCTATTGTATTTCTCGACTAATAATACCCCTATTGGTTACTTAGCCCAAAATTATACAGATTTATAACTAGGGATACCCTAATTTGGATTTTATACTAGTTACTAAATCATAATGGACTAATTTAGTAACTAGTATAAATGAAACTATGTAGTTAATTATGATATCACTACCTATAGCTAGGACATAGGTGAATCTATCCGTAATTTATATGTCTAATACGATTGTAGTCATAACAGATTGGGAGTTATGTAATACGATTGTAATAGGACGCATCGGCCTACGACAACCACATAAGTCCATTGGACTAATACGATTGTAATCATAGGAACTTCCGTATAGTGGACTTATGATTTGCCTATTGGAATATCATATGAATTGACATGTATACAGGATAAAAGCATATCATGATCTTGTAGCTATAGTTTACTCCCAAGCTGTTATGCCTATTGGAATATCATATGAATTGATTAGTCAAATGAACTTATGTGATTGTCGTAGGCCGATGCGTCCTAAGTCCAATCGTAGCATGGTTTTCATGACTAAATAACAACCAAGATAAAAATCGGCCCTGCAGAGCATATGACTTAATACTGCCTAGGACAGTATTAAGGTTCCTATTGTCACACCTAATCATATTACATTACTCCCAATCTGTTATGACTACAATGGTATAATTAGTCAAATGGACTTATGTGATTGTCGTAGGACGATGCGTCCTAGAATATGAATGAAATTTTCAGCTCCATTTAAAAATCATGTGATTTATGACTTAATGTGGTAATCAACTTTAAGATGGCTTTTCAAACAGATTCTTAATTTTTAACTTTTTTCTGTCACGACCCAAACCCCGGTCGTGATGGCACCCAACACCATGCTAGGCAAGCCCGACCATATTATCCCTTAGACCAGCCCGTTATTAATTCCAATTAATCAAGTTAAACTTAAACAACAAGTGATCATATCAAAATGATAAGCGTGACGGTAAAAGCATACAAAATACGGTGCTAATCAAACCGTGGTGTTACGAGTCTGAGCCTCTACAGAATAAACATCCTAGTACAAACAAGTCTACCAGATGAAAACGACAGGATGATAAAGAAGGAGAAAACAGGTTCTGCGGACGCCGGCAGCTACCTCGTAGTCTCCGCAAAAGTAGATAAGGATCAGCAGCTACAACAACTCAACTTCTCTCGGGCACCTGTGAATCTGCACAAAAAGTGCAGGGGAGTGGGGTGAGTATATTTCAACTCAGTGAGTAATAATGATAAACAATAACTGAAAGTAAGAACTCATGTACTGTCACTAAACAGTTCTGAGGCAAACCACCACAAGTAAGTCATCACAGTGAGTACTCTGATCTCCAGTCCACAACCAACTCAACAAGGTCCCACACCGACCTAATCCTCGCTCGTACCGCTACGGTGTAAAACCAACTCTATGTATGTAAATGTATACATATGTCCATAATGTATAAGTATATAAGTATGTATAAGGATATGAATAAGTATAATGCTGCGGCGTGCAGCCCGCTCCAATACATATACCGCTGCGGCGCGCAGCCCGCTCCATTTAACGTCGACGACGCTCACTAGGGGTGTGTAAAGACTTCGGAGGGGCTCCCTAGGCCCAAGCGCTATGATACTGCGGCGTGCAGTCCGATCCACACATATATTACTGCGGCGTGCAGTCCGATCCAATATATATATATATATATATATATATACATTTATAGCTATACTACCGCTCGGGTGCAGCCCGATCCCATAATATACACCAGCGCTCACTGAGAATGTGTGCAGACTCAGACTCCGAAGGGGCTCCTACAGCCCAAGTGCAATAATACTGCGACGTGCAGTCCGATCCAACATATATACTGCTGCGGCATGCAGTCCAATCCAACATATATACTGCTGCGGCGTGCAGCCCGATCCAATATATGTACTGTTGCGGCGTGCAGCCCGATCCAATATATATATATATATATAACACCTCATAACGGGTCCTCGGCCCTGTCCCAATTAGTATAGGACTGGCCTTTCAGGCCCACTCAGCTAAATCAGGGAATTTCCACCCTAAGTAATCAGTCTCTCACAGTACACACCCAGTACTGGCTTTTAATATGCTATTCAGATAGTTTTCTGGCTGAGTATAAGTTTCAACACGATATAAGGGTCACCTAGCTCTGCAGGTCCCCTAATGATCTACAGATCGGCCCAAGGCCCCAAACATGGCTATTCGCCCAATTACACAGTTATAATCTCTTTATCAGTTGTAATACACAGTCTACTATAAGCCGGGAAGGACTGAGTCCAAGTCCCCAATCACAATGCCGCCACACCGGTCACAAGACGCGTGTCCCATCTCAACATAGCACTGTAAAGTGCTAGTACGGGGTTTCAAACCCTCAGTACATTATTTACTATCACCACTCACCTCGATTCGGCAAAACCTCATGCCCGCGATGCCTTTGCTCCTCAAGCTGCCCTCCACGCGCGTCCAATCTATCCAAAATCATAAGTAATACATCATAATATGCTAATGGGACATAACCTAATCGAAAGAACTCGAAAAATACTCAAAATCACGAAATTCGCAAAACCCGAGCCCGGGGCCCACGTCACGAAAAATTTTGAAATTCACATTTTCGGAATCCTCGTCTCGCCACGAGTCCGTACATACCAAGACCTCCCAATTCGGACCACAAATGGTCCTTCAAATCCTAAATTTAAGGTTTGTGCTCCAAGCCCTATTTTCTTAATTTTTAGCTATAAATTCATGAATTCCATGGATGTTTCTTGTATAAAAACATGTATTTAACTCATAAAACTTACCTCCAACGATTCCCCGTCGAAATCCCTTCAATTCCCGTCCAAAAGCTCTCAAGAATGGCCAAAAATGGTGGAAAAATGGGTTGTTTTCGCGATTGAAATGTTTTTAACATTTTGTCCGGTACTGTAGCTAACACTATGCTATCGCATTAGAGCATTGCGATTGCATAGAACAAAATTTCCGTTACTGTAGCTAAGTCTATGTGATTGCATAGAACAAAATCCTGGGTACTGTAGCTAACACTATGCGATCGCATCAGAGCATTGCGATCGCATAGAACAAACTCTCCGGGCACTGTAGCTTAGCCTATGCGTTTGCATAGAACAAAATCCTGGGTACTGTAGCTAACAGTATGCGATCGCATCAGAGCATTGCTATCGCGTAGAATAAAATTTCTCTGCAATTTTTCTGCTGCATTTTTCAACTCAAAAAAAACCCCTTTAGCCATCAGAAATCACCCCGAGGCCCCCGGGACCTCAATCAAAAATTCCAATACATCCTATAACGTTATTCAAACTTGTTCCAATCATAAAAACACAACCTTAAACACAAAAATCATCAAATCATGACGGATTCAAGCCTAAGTTTGAACTATAACTTCCGAAACGAACATTCAATCAAAAACCCGACCAAACGATGTCCGAATGACCTAAAAATTTGCAGGCATATCCAAAATCACCCAACAAAGCTATTGCAACTGTCGAAATTCCATTCCGACTCCCGGATCAAAATCTCACCTATCGATCGGATTCCGCCAAAATTCAACTTTAGCCAATTCAAGCCTAAAACTACATCGGGCCTCCAAATTCACTTCCGATCGCTCTCCTGGCTCATAAATGACCTCCCGGAGCTGACCGAATCATCAGAATTCAATTCTGAGCTCTCTAACTCACAAGTCAACATCCAGCTGACTTTTCTCAACTATTCCTTCTTCTGAGAAACAAATTGTCTCATTTCCAACCAAATTCAACCCGGATTGACTGAAACTCACCAAACATGCATATTAGAACATTAACAAGCATAATACAGGGATAACGGAGTGATAACTCACATGATGGCGGGCCGGGTCATTACATTTTCTTTTCTTGAACTCCCTTACCGAAATCGTGCGTGCTCGTGAAGTCTCTTTCCCTTGGGAAACCTCTCCTTGGTTGTTCATTTTGAGGATCATCCCGGGTTGGTAATCTCGTGTCTAAGCCTTGTGGCCAGGAACTGTCAAAAGAGTGTTCCCGACGCATCTTCTTTCTAACATATAGACAAAACTTTGGAGAGTTGGCCGACATTTAGTTTCATTTCACATGGTTCTTATGTACAAACTTAACTCCTCAACTACACAACTTTAAGATCCGTAGAAGTTAAGCATACTGGGGCTTTCTTTTTTATTTTATTTTTTTGTTATTTGGTAACTGCTATACCGTTATTTATTTTTCATTCCATGTCGGTTATTTATATAAGATTTATCAATAAAGGAGAAGGCTCCGTACAAATCTTTTATTTTCTTTCCAGAGATCGCTGACCTCTGATTAAACGCGATAAAGCAACCCAAGCAATGACTAGTCTCTCAAATATTATTTGTAGAAAATAAGACTCTAATTAATATACTTAATAAGACAACAAGACTTCATTTTCTTAATATCTATATTTCTTATAGAATAAAGTATTACTCTATAATAATTGCATCTGGGAAAAGAAATTTTTCCAATTTAATATAGACAAAATCTTGTATAGGATTAACAATGTCGGAGCTAAATGGATCAGATTAGCAATATTATTAGTTGTAAAAGGATTATTAGAATGACTCGATTGTAAAACAATTATTAATAATTTTGTATCTAAAAAGTTAGGAAAATACATTTCCTGGCTCAGGTGCTGCTTAATCCTTCTAATGTTGAAATTAATGAGACCACATAAGTATTAGTTTGCAATTTACACAAATCGTATTAAAATTTTGCGGAATATGTATTTAAATCACATATTCCGAGACTAAGGACCCTTCTTGGTCTACTGGATCGATAGGGTATAACGTATGGTCCTAAGGCCGATGCGTCCTACTACAATCGTATTACATTACTCCCAATCTGTTATGACTACAATCGTATTAGCCAAATGAACTTATATGGCGGCCTACTACAATCGTATTACAGTACTCCCAATCTGTTATGACTACAATCGTATTAGTCCAATGGACTTATGTGGTTGTCGTAAGGCGATGCGTCCTAGTATATGAATGAAATAATATTCATAGACGGTCAATTACTAAATAACAACCACGATATATAAACGGAAGTTCCTATGACTACAATCGTATTTGTCCAATGGACTTATGTGGTTGTTGTAGGCCAATGCATCCTAGTATATGAATGAAATCATATTCATTCACGGTCAATTACTAAATAACAACCACGATATATAAATGGATGTTCCTATGACTACAATCGTATTAGTCAAATGGACTTATGTGGTTGTCATAGGCCGATGCGGCCTACCACAATCGTATTACCTTACTCCCAATCTATTATGACTACAATCGTATTGGTCAAATGGACTTATGTGGTTGTCATAGGCCGATGCGTCCTACTACAATCGTATTAGTCAAATGTATATGAATGATTATGATTTCATTCATATACTAGGATAACCACATATTCATTCAACCACGATATATAAACGGAAGGTTCTATTACTACAATCGTATTAGTCAAATGGACTTATGTGGTTGTCGTATGCCGATGCGTCCTAGTATATGAATGAAATCATATTCATTCACGGTCAATTACTAACTAACAACCACGATATATAAATGGAAGGTCCTATGACTACAATCGTATTAGTCAATTGGACTTATGTGGTTGTCGTATGCCGATGCGTCCTAGTATGACTACAATCGTATTAGTCAAATGGACTTGTGCATATGCATACGATATCGTGATTTCCGTAATAGTTAAAGTCATTACTTATCCTATTAATAGATGGTAGGCCTAATACGATGACTGTCCTTTTAATACGATATTTAGTAATATTGTATGTCCAAAAGTGATTAATGGACTTATGTAGTTGTCACATAAGTCCATTTGACAAAGATGTTCCGATGATAGGACTTGGCCTACGACAATTTAACTCTTCTAATGTCGATACTAATACCACTAAAGGATTGCTACTAGGACGGAGTTATTTTATATACGTATGACACTCTTAAGTAGAATTGTGTATAATCGTATTAATATATTGTCTACGACATATTATTTAGTATAACCTTTGATTTCTATTGCATAGTGTAATTAATATGACCATTAATTGAGGATTTCTATCATAACCTTGGTATTTCCATACGTAAATGGTCTGATATACGTAATATAAAGTGGTGAATGAATATGGAGTATTATATCGGGGAGGTAGAGCTTCGCCCCATGCACTTCGCCCCGCCTGTAAGCATAATTGTATTTTACTTATTGTCGTAGGGAGAATCACTTTCTATAACTATCCCAATCATAGCCATATTAATACTTCGATAAGTCAATCGTCTTACATTACTCCCAATCTGTTATGACTACAATCGTATTAGTCTAATGGACTTATGTAGTTGTCGTATGCCGATCCGTCGTACTACAATCGTATTACATTACTCCCAATCTGTTATGACTACAATCGTATTAGTCAAATGGATTTATGTAGTTGTCGTATGCCGATGCGTCGTACTACAATCGTATTACATTACTCCCAATCTGTTATGACTACAATTGTATTAGTCAAACGGACTTATGTGGTTGTCGTATGACATTACTCCCAATTATCTAATACAAATTATTCTATAATTAAACGGTATTCATATAGACAAATGTTTATAGGAATATCGTATTGGGGTAAAAGTCCTAGTATCTAATAGTGTTATGTGACCCTATATATAGCCCAATCGATTCTAAACTAGTATTATGTGGATATGATGGAAGGTCAATTATGACCTTGCATCATATTGTGATAGTAAATTACATTAGATATTATTATATACGATTAAATACTAGGACTTTTACCCCTATATATGGGCTTGCAATACGATTGTAGTCCTTTGTGTAGTTTACTTAAGCCAATCTATCACAATGACCGTATACGATAAACATTTACGCGATAAATGATCATAGGTGATAAATGATCACTTGGAAAAACAAAGGATCATGTAAATTCTCGTTATGACTTGCAAGACATGGGAATATAGAAGGAGCTTCAACCAATAAAAGATAATAATGGAAAAGTTTATTTGGCTAAACGGTAAGACATTACTCCCCATACTATATATAAACGGGCTATACGTATGTTTAAACTATTTTATGCCTCGTATGAATAAAATGCATATATTAATAGGTGCAATACTATCATTGTAATTCATTAGTATAGGACCTTCATATAAAAACTAGGTAAAACACTTATCCCTAATTCATCATATATTACCCAAATTGGGATTGTCGGTTTTGTATTCGGATAGTAGATTGCATATACCAAATACTAAGAGTTATTACATCTATGAATAGTAGTTTTTATAGGTATGATAGGTACTTCCAATACGAGCCAATGGACGTGTTAAATTCTACCAAATTTGAGTATGACAATCGCATATTTACTAGTTGTGACGACCCAAAGGGTCATCACTTATTTAATTAATCATTTCGAGCTTCTGAGGCCTTGAAAACCTCATTCTATGTTGCCTCGATTTACGTGCATGATCCGAGCTTGTAGCCGGAAAGATTTTGTGATAGAAAATATGAATTCTATGAGAAATTTGGATAAAAATGATATTAATATTGATATGGTTGACTTCAGTCAACATTTTTGGTAAACGGATCCGGACCCGAGATTGGATGGTCCCGGGAGGTCCGTAGAAAAATATGGGACTTGGACATGCGTCCGGAGTCGAATTCCGAGGCCTAGAGCCCAAGTTATGAATTTTTATGTGAAATTGTTTTTGATGCAATTATTAAAGGAAATAAATTAATTGACCTTGGTATCGGGCTCGTATTTTGGTTTCGACGCTCGGTACAAGTCTTAAATATTATATATGTGATTTCTGTAAAGTTTGGTGACATTTGGATGTCGTTTGAGATGTTTTGGACCTCGAGTCCCAAGTTTGAAAGTTTTGAAAACTAAAGGTATGAAAATCATGCATTTGAGGCTTGATTTGATGAAAACGAGGTGATATTGGCGATGTGATCGCACGAACAAGTTCATAATGTGTTTTTGAGGTTATGTACATGTTTGGTTTGGAGCCCGGGGGCTCGGGTAAAGATTTGATAGGCCGTTGGATGAAACTCTGAATTTTTGAACTGCTGGTTTTTCACCCAGCTGTTGGCTTCGCAATTGCGAAGTTTTCTCGCAAATGCGAAGGGGACAGGCTCGCAAATGCGAACATTCATCGCAAATGCGAAGCCCCCTTTGGCCCAGCCTTGTTCGCAAATGCGAACAATTGTTCGCATTTGCGAAGGTCCCCAGTGCCAGCCTATGTTCGCAAATGCGAACAAAAGTTCGCAAATGCGAACATTCCCCATTATGCCTTGGTTCGCAAATGCGAACCATTATTCGCAAATGCGAACACTGCCTTATACAGCATGTGTTCGCAAATGCGAACATTAGTTCGCAAATGCGAACCGTTCGCAAATGCGAACAAATGTTCGCAAATGCGAACTTCCCACCCTTGGCTTAATTTTCAAACTCCAGAAATTGGTCGGGGTTCGCAATTGCGAACCCATGTTCGCAAATGCGAACACAGAGACCTGAAAAACACGAACTTCAGTCATTTCTTCACATTCTACAAAACAAAAACACCCATTTGCGATTCTTCAAGGATTTCTTCTTCATCAAAACGATTGTAAGTCACTTTTTACTTAATTCTTTCAATTCCTAACATCATTAAACATGTTTTTCATAAGAAATCAAAGATTTTCATGGTAAAATTCTTGTTTTTGTTAGAAAATAGGGTTTTTCATAAATTAGGGAATTGGACCTCGAATTGAGGTCCGATTTTGAAACAAATTATATATATGAACTCGTGGGGAATGGGTAACCGGATTTTGGTCCTAACCCCGAATTCCGACCATGTGGGCCCGGGTTGAAATTCACTATTCATGGCAGAATGTTGTAAAAGTTGTGTTTGGTATTAAGAATTGGTTTGTTGAGTAGAATTGATGATATTAAATCAATTGTGTATAGATACGGTTGGATTGGAGCCAAATTGTAAGAAAAGACATTTCCACGGAGTGAATTGTTCATAAGCATTCGAGGTAAGTGTTTGTTCTATCCTAGCTTGAGGGAATAGGATTATGTGCTATGTGCTATGTGATCGAGTGCGGTGTATGGGCTGTGGTGACGAGCATCCATACACTGGTGTCTTGCATGACCGTGAGTCGTTATTAATACTTGTTGTGAGACATATTGAAAGATAACTTGTTGGACCCTTGCAGGGTTGTGGAATTATTATTGTTCTCCCTTGCCGGGACTTGTTATGAAGTGAGATATTGATTGCCCTTGTCGGGACTTTGTTGAAATGATTATTGTGTCCCTTGCCGGGACGGTTCATGATTTGTTGTTTTTCTTTCTCTGCCCTTAACTGTGATTGTTATTTGGGTGAGGAAGAGTGATAATGCACGAAGGGTGATGCCGTGCCATGATTTATTATTATTTATGCACGAAGGTTAATGCCGTGCCACGTTTTATCGATTATGCACGAAGGATCATGCCGTGCCCTGTTATTGAACCATGTACGAAGGATCATGCCGTACTATGGATGTGAGGATGAGAGTAAAAGCACGAAGGGTGATGCCGTGCAATTGCTTGCTATTTCTTGAATTGATATTACTTGTTTTCCATTATATTTTATTTGGGTGATGCCGTGCAACTATTTGCCATTCCTTGACTTGATATTACTTGTGTTTCCATTATACATTGTTTTCCTTGTGAACTTATTTGATTGTTATTTGGGTGAGGAAGAGTGATAATGCACGAAGGGTGATGCCGTGCCATGTTTATTTATTTATGCACGAAGGTTAATGTCGTGCCATGTTTATTTATTGATTATGCACGAAGGATCATGCCGTGCCCTATTATTGAACCATGTACGAAGGATCATGCCGTACTATGGATGTGAGGATGAGAGTAAAAGCACGAAGGGTGATGCCGTGTACTTTATTTGTTTATTTGGTGAGGATGAGAGTAAAAGCACGAAGGGTGATGCCGTGCAACTGTTTGCTATTTCTTGAATTGATATTACTTGTGTTTACATTACACTTTGTTTTTCCTTGTGAAATTATTAACTGCGTGGTTAATTGTTGAATTCTTTAAGATATTCCTTATTGTGTTAATACTTGATTATTTCTTGTTATTTGTGGTACACATATATATATTGAATTGCACAGGTTTATGTGGGTGTCTGGTCCTAGGCTTGTCACTACTTCGCCGGGATAGGCCAGGCACTTACCAGCACATGGGGTCGGTTGTGCTGATGCTACACTTCTGTGCGTTTTTGCACAGGTCCAGGTTACGATCAGGAGCAGCAGCAGCAGTGAATAGATTGCGTGGGAGTTGATCACATTTGAGACCGAGGTAGCTTGCAGACGTCCGCAGGCCCGGCGTCTCTTTCTTTATTTATGTTAATAGCTGTAGTCTCATTGTTCCGAGACAAACAGAATTATGTTATATTTCCTTCGGACTTTTATGTGTAGTATTCCATAGTAGTTTGTGAGTTGGTGACTCCAAGTCTTGTGTAGAGGATTTCAGTATGATTTTTACCTTGTGATTTGTTATTTCCATTTCGATAAAGTATTCCGCATTTATTTAATTAAAATTGTGTTAAAAACAGGATAGTATGAATACAGTGGCTTGCCTAGCTACCACGAGTAGGCGCCATCACGATCCCGATATTGGGGGAAAATCCGGGTCGTGACAAGTTGGTATCAGAGCTCTAGGTTACATAGGTCTCACCACTCACTAACAAGCTTAGTGGAGTTTGAGAGGTAGGTACGGAGACGTCTGTACTTGTCCTCCAGAGTCTATCGAGTTAGGAAAAGTCTCTTATTTGTTCTTTCTTATCGTGCGAATTCATTCTTCAAATGTTAAATTGAATTTCTACTCTTGTCTTCCCACAAATGGCGAAGTCACGTACCGCTTCTTCAGCCGAACAATGGCACAGGCTGGTGATAGATCAACTATGCCTTCAAAAGTTTTACGGAGGTCGGATAGGTTTCACCAAACTCTTCCCTACCACCTTCAGCGGTGCATCTTTTGAGAACCCACGGGATCGTGCTTGACCGCTGTTATGAGGAATTGCAGAACGTGGGAATAGACGAATGCGAGGGGGTTCATTTTATTGTGCTATGGAGGGCAAACAGAAGTAGTGGGAAGATAATGTATTTACCACACCAGTTATGGTCCCAACGGAAGATGCAATTATATCAGGAGATCATCCAATAAATCGTGTTGGGTTTCAACGGACCTAGACGTCCGGTCGATGTGTTGGAGTTGTGAAGGACAAATATGGTGAGTTATTGGAATGTATATATATGGTATGGAAAGGTCCTCCAAATAATTTATACATATTTAAGGTTGGTTCTTTTCATGAGGTAAGAATCGCCCCCAGAGAATGACGAAGAGTATATGAGTAAATGGGGTAGCTCAGCAGTGTTAAGCCAACATAGCAAAAGAGGAAATTGGCCGTCGATGTTTGTGACAAACCTACGAAGAGGGCAAACCGGCCAATGCAACGCTATCTACTAAACTCTATTTTAAGAAAATGTTCGGAAGACGTCACCCCCCAGATTCTCTGCAATATGTAGAATATGCGATCTGAATGGCTGTACCAGGTCACAATGACTGTGTCCGAATATATATATTGTCACGAGCAATAAGTTAACTGAGCCTTAAAGGAATTGCTGTGAATGTGGAATTTTGGAGAAATGTAATTTTAGGAAAGCACTCAGGCTACACGCTCCATTGCAGTTAATAATTATCCTACCTGGCCAGCCAGATGTAGAGGTTATGATGTTAGAGGTGGAGGTGAAAATCCTAGAGGTGGAGACCCGACCATTGATATAATTTTTATGATATGAGGGAGGTCACTACACCAAATGTGGTCATCACACGTATAATTCAGATTGTTATAGACAGAATAATTTTCCCTTAATTTGATTTGGTTTTTGAAAGAAAATTTAGGCGAGTCTTTTTAACATGCTCCATTCATGAGCGAGCATCGTAATCATCAAATCTACTTAGGGAAATACTCACGTTGAGATATTACATGAGGATAGACATCCCTATTATTAGGTGTTAGTCACTAAAATATCCATGAGGCTAAGAGTAACTTTATATTACTTATTACAGTGGGTTTTGATATAATTTTCGGGATAACTAATTTTAATCGTTAAATGTGCTCCCTATCGGTATGAGGGCTTATTTTATGTTGTGATTATCTTTGACGGACAATTATTGAAAGGAAGAAAGAAAGGAAATGAAAAATTTCAGATGATATGATGTGCAAGCACTGTGATTCAGAGTTGAGGATGAGATCCTCCAATTTTTGGCATAATGTGAAATATTTCTGAGCCGAGCTTCAAGCTGCGGTGGATATCATATGAGGACCGGGTCCTGGTAGTAAGAGTTTATGTGTTTAAAATTCTTCTTTTATGAAATTAATATTTTCGTATTGCATTCGTAAATAAGAGTCATGCCCGTTAGGACTATTTGACAATTCTTGTATAGTTTCTATTCATATTTAGCCATTTCTATTTTGAAACCGTTGAACTTAGCCTTTGAGACGAGCACCCAGGTGTGTATAAATATGACTCATTAATTCAAAAAAATATCACGAGGTCTCCATACCTCATTCTGAGTAAAGTGGGATTTGTAGAATAAGGTATTTGATAACAGGGTTAATTGACAATGTTGTAATTTAAGAACAACTCTTATGGCCGGACTTCAGAGTCATGGATATGTGCATACGCATGAGGTGTTCGTGCCTTATTTAGACTTGTTCGTTGTAGTCTTCATTGTTTCCATATTGACATACTCCTGCAGCCATGAGGAGCATGCGCAACATCTCAGAGTGACTTTGCAGACTCTGAAAGATAGCCAACTATATGCAAAAAATTTCAAAGTGTGAATTTTGGCTAAGTTCAGTTGCATTCCTGGGTCATATTGTGACGGCAGTAGGTATTCAGGTTGATCCGAAGAAGATTGAGGCAGTCAAGAACTGGCCTAGACCGACATCAGCCACAGATATTCGGAGTTTCTTGGGATTAGCGGGTTATTATCGCCGATTTGTAGAGGGGTTTTCATCTATTGCAACCCCACTAACCAGATTGACACAAAAAGGTGTTCAATTTGAATGGTCCGATGGATGTGAGGCAAGCTTTCAAAAGCTCAAGACAGCCTTGACCACAACACCGACATTGATTTTACCTACAGGTGCAGGGCCTTATACAGTTTATTGTGACGCATCTCGTACAGAGCTTGGTGCAGTGTTAATGCAGGATGGCAAGGTTATTGCCTATGCTTCGAGGCAGTTGAAGATGCATGAAAAGAATTACCCAGTGCATGATCTAGAATTTGCGGCGATTATTCACGCATCGAAGATCTGGAGGCATTATTTGTATGGTGTAGTATGTGAAGTATACACCGATCAGAAGAGTCTTCAGTGTTTGTTTAAACAAAAAGAGTTGAATTTGAGGCAGAGAAGGTGGCTGGTATTGCGGAAAGATTATGATGTCACCTTTTTATATCATCGGGGAAAAAGCAAACGTGGTGGCTGACGCTTTGAGTAGGAAGTCAGCCAGTATGGGCAGTCTTGTTTATATTCCAGTCAATCAGAGGCCAATTGCTTTGGATGTTCAGTCTTTGGCCAATCGATTTGTGAGGTTGGATATTTCTGAGCCTAGTCGAGCACTAGCTTGTGCGATCGCTCGCTCTTCATTATTGGAGCGTATCCGCTATCAACAATATAATGATTCCTATTTATGTGACCTTAGAGACACGGTTCAGCGAGGAGGTGCTAATCAGGTCACCTTAGATGCTGATGGGATCAATTCCTGCCTTTGGCAGAGTTTGCTTATAATAATAGTTATCAATCGAGCATCCAGATGGCTCCTTATGAAGCGTTTTATGGTAGGCGGTGTCGTTCTCCGGTTGAATGGTTTGAACCGGGAGAAACTCGGTTATTCGGTACAGATTTATTTCAGGAGGCCTTAGATAAGGTCAAGATTATTCAAGATAGGCTTCGCACAGCTCAGTCTAGAAAAAAGAGCTATGCAGATCGCAAGGTTCGAGAGATAACTTTCATGATTGGGGAACGAGTATTGCTCCGAGTGTCGCCTATGAAGGGCGTGATGAGGTTCGGTAAGAAGGGCAAGCTCAGCCCTAGGTATATTGGCCCATTTGAGATTCTAGACAGAGTGGGAGGGGTGGCTTACAGATTAGCTTTGCCGCCTAGCTTATCAGCCGTGCATCCACTTTTTCATGTATCTATGCTTCGGAGATACCACGACGATCCCACACATGTGTTAGACTTCAGTACTGTCCAATTGGACAATGATCTATCTTACGAGGAGGAGCCGGTGGCCATTCTAGACCGGCAGGTTCGACAATTGAGGTCGAAGAGTTATCCTTTTGTGCGTGTTCAGTGGAGAGGTCAGCCTCCTGAGGCATCGACCTGGGAGTCCGAGTCTGATATGCGGAGCCGCTACCCACACTTGTTTCCTGACTCAGGTACTTCTTCTTTTGTCCGTTCGAGGACGAACGGTTGTTTTAGAGGTGGAGATTGTGACGACCCAAAGGGTCATCACTTATTTAATTAATCATTTCGAGCTTCCGAGGCCTTGAAAACCTCATTCTATGTTGCCTCGATTTACGTGCACGATCCGAGCTTGTAGCCGGAAAGATTTTGTGATAGAAAATATGAATTCTATGAGAAATTTGGATAAAAATGATATTAATATTGATATGGTTGACTTCAGTCAACATTTTTGGTAAACGGATCCGGACCCGAGATTGGATGGTCCCGGGAGGTCCGTAGAAAAATATGGGACTTGGACATGCGTCCGGAGTCGAATTCCGAGGCCTAGAGCCCAAGTTATGAATTTTTATGTGAAATTGTTTTTGATGCAATTATTAAAGGAAATAAATTAATTGACCTTGGTATCGGGCTCGTATTTTGGTTCCGACGCCCGTTACAAGTCTTAAATATTATATATGTGATTTCTGTAAAGTTTGGTGACATTTGGATGTCGTTTGAGATGTTTTGGACCTCGAGTCCCAAGTTTGAAAGTTTTGAAAACTAAAGGTATGAAAATCATGCATTTGAGGCTTGATTTGATGAAAACGAGGTGATATTGGCGATGTGATCGCACGAACAAGTTCATAATGTGTTTTTGAGGTTATGTACATGTTTGGTTTGGAGCCGGGGGGCTCGGGTAAAGATTTGATAGGCCGTTGGATTAAATTCTGAAATGTTGCACTGCTGGTTTTTCACCCAGCTGTTGGCTTCGCAATTGCGAAGTATTTCTCGCAATTGCGAAGGGGACATGCTCGCAAATGCGAACATTCATCGCAAATGCGAAGCCCTCTTTGGCCCAGCCTTGTTCGCAAATGCGAACAATTGTTCGCATTTGCGAAGGTCCCCAGTGCCAGCCTATGTTCGCAAATGCGAACAAAAGTTCGCAAATGCGAACATTCCCCAACACTGCCTTGGTTCGCAAATGCGAACCATTGTTCGCAAATGCGAACACTGCCTTATACAGCATGTGTTCGCAAATGCGAACATTAGTTCGCAAATGCGAACTGTTCGCAAATGCGAACAAATGTTCGCAAATGCGAACTTCCCACCCTTGGCTTAATTTTCAAACTCCAGAAATTGGTCGGGGTTCGCAATTGCGAACCCATGTTCGCAAATGCGAACACAGAGACCTGAAAAACACGAATTTCACTCATTTCTTCACATTTTACAAAACCAAAACACCCATTTGCGATTCTTCAAGGATTTCTTCTTCATCAAAACGATTGTAAGTCACTTTTTACTTAATTCTTTCAATTCCTAACATCATTAAACATGTTTTTCATAAGAAATCAAAGATTTTCATGGTAAAATTCTTGTTTTTGTTAGAAAATAGGGTTTTTCATAAATTAGGGAATTGGACCTCGAATTGAGGTCCGATTTTGAAACAAATTATATATATGAACTCGTGGGGGAATGGGTAACCGGATTTTAGTTCTAACCCCGAATTCCGACCATGTGGGCCCGGGGTTGAAATTCACTATTCATGGCAGAATGTTGTAAAAGTTGTGTTTGGTATTAAGAATTGGTTTGTTGAGTAGAATTGATGATATTAAATCAATTGTGTATAGATACGGTTGGATTGGAGCCAAATTGTAAGAAAAGACATTTCCACGGAGTGAATTGTTCATAAGCATTCAAGGTAAGTGTTTGTTCTATCCTAGCTTGAGGGAATAGGATTATGTGCTATGTGCTATGTGATCGAGTGCGGTGTATGGGCTGTGGTGACGAGCATCCATACACTGGTGTCTTGCATGACCGTGAGTCGTTATTAATACTTGTTGTGAGACATATTGAAAGATAACTTGTTGGACCCTTGCAGGGTTGTGGAATTATTATTGTTCTCCCTTGTCGGGACTTGTTGTGAAGTGATATATTGATTGCCCTTGCAGGGACTTTGTTGAAATGATTATCGTGTCCCTTGCCGGAACGGTTCATGATTTGTTGTTTTCTTTCTCTGCCCTTAACTGTGATTGTTATTTGGGTGAGGAAGAGTGATAATGCACGAAGGGTGATGCCGTGCCATGATTTATTATTATTTATGCACGAAGGTTAATGCCGTGCCACGTTTTATCGATTATGCACGAAGGATCATGTCGTGCCCTGTTATTGAACCATGTACGAAGGATCATGCCGTACTATGGATGTGAGGATGAGAGTAAAAGCACGAAGGGTGATGCCGTGCAATTGCTTGCTATTTCTTGAATTGATATTACTTGTTTTCCATTATATTTTATTTGGGTGATGCCGTGCAACTATTTGCCATTCCTTGACTTGATATTACTTGTGTTTCCATTATACCTTGTTTTCCTTGTGAACTTATTTGATTGTTATTTGGGCGAGGAAGAGTGATAATGCACGAAGGGTGATGCCGTGCCATGTTTATTTATTTATGCACGAAGGTTAATGCCGTGCCATGTTTATTTATTGATTATGCACGAAGGATCATGCCGTGCCCTATTATTGAACCATGTACGAAGGATCATGCCGTACTATGGATGCGAGGATGAGAGTAAAAGCACGAAGGGTGATGCCGTGTACTTTATTTGTTTATTTGGTGAGGATGAGAGTAAAAGCACGAAAGGTGATGTCGTGCAACTGTTTGCTATTTCTTGAATTGATATTACTTGTGTTTACATTACACTTTGTTTTTCCTTGTGAAATTATTAACTGTGGTTAATTGTTGAATTCTTTAAGATATTCCTTATTGTGTTAATACTTGATTATTTCTTGTTATTTGTGGTACACATATATATATTGAATTGCACAGGTTTATGTGGGTGTCTGGTCCTAGGCTTGTCACTACTTCGCCGGGATAGGCCAGGCACTTACCAGCACATGGGGTCGGTTGTGCTGATGCTACACTTCTGTGCATTTTTGCACAGGTCCAGGTTACGATCAGGAGCAGCAGCAGCAGTAAATAGATTGCGTGGGAGTTGATCACATTTGAGACCGAGGTAGCTTGCAGACGTCCGCAGGCCCGGCGTCTCTTTCTTTATTCATGTTAATAGCTGTAGTCTCATTGTTCCGAGACAAACAGAATTATGTTATATTTCCTTCAGACTTTTATGTGTAGTATTCCATAGTAGTTTGTGAGTTGGTGACTCCAAGTCTTGTGTAGAGGATTTCAGTATGATTTTTACCTTGTGATTTGTTATTTCCATTTCGATAAAGTATTCCGCATTTATTTAATTAAAATTGTGTTAAAAACAGGATAGTATGAATACAGTGGCTTGCCTAGCTACCACGAGTAGGCGCCATCACGATCCCGATATTGGGGGAAAATCCGGGTCGTGACACTAGTATCCCAATATGAATGAAATAATATTTATATTGCATGGAGAATATACCCCATTTTGATCCTCTCTCATCACAACCTCAGATCCATCTAAACGGACGTATTTAATCGATTATATGCATTCCTGTGATTAGTAGTACAATCATAAGTCATTAAGTCAAATTATGGTGTAGTGTTATTCAATTGTAATCTTTGAATGACATAGCAGATTCCAATATACCAATACGATTATAGGACTAATCGGTAGAGAATTATTTCATTAATATGAACGGCCTACGACAATCACATACTAGGACGCATCGGCCTATAATCGTATTATATTACTCTCAATCTGTTATGACTACAATTGTATTAGTTAAATGGACTTATGTGATTGTCGTAAGCCGATGCGTCCTAGTATGTACGTATGACATTACTCCCAATAAGATATATAAACGGAAGTTCCTATGACTACAATCGTGGTTGTTATTTAGTAATTGACCGTGAACGAATATGATTTCATTCATATACTAGGACGCATCGGCCTACAATAATATTGGGCCTACGACATATAAACGGTAATGTTATTGTAGTCATAGTATACGATTGTAGTCATAAGTCATAGTATTATAATCGTATTACATTACTCCTAATACGATATATAAACGGAAGTTCCTATGACTACAATCGTATTACATTACTCCCAATCTGTTATGACTACAATCGTATTAGTCCAATGGATTTATGTGATTGTCGTAGGCTGATGCGTCCTACTACAATCGTATTAGTCAAATGACTTATGTGGTTGTCGTAGGGCGATGCGTCCTAGTATATGAATGAAATAACATTCATTCACGGTCAATTACTAAATAACAACCACGATATATAAACGGGAACTGGCTTATATCAACTATTAATTTCCCAAGACAATTGTAATACGATTACTCTATGGTTAATAGTTAATATGAACTTCCGTATTAGTTCTATGGTTGAATGATTGGAGCCAGTCACATCAGTTCTATTATACTCATAAACTCGTGTACCACGACTAATACAATGTTACATATTGAATAACATTGTAGTTACATTAAACCCAAATAGTATTAGAGTTACGCCCTTCATGGGAGCGTAGCTCTAATATTGTAGTTGCGCTATTGCCACATATTGGGCCTGTAATATTTCGAAGATCACCCGTAGACTGACCCCGTCACCCTTACATTCACCTTCATGCACTCCTCGTGCCATTGATCGAGCTCCTCCAGGAATGTTGTTTTCAAAGTCAGTAGGGAGGTTGGCATCGATGGCCACATGCGAATTAGCATCAACTGGGACTGCAACTGGGACTCCGTTAGGATTTGCAGGGGGCAGCTCATTGTTAGACACTATATTGTTGTTTTTGCCATGATGGACAGAGTCAACATCAATGTTCAAGTGAACAAACTGAGAGTTTGATATTGTTAAGTTGTCCTGAAAGTGAAACCTTAAAGATCAAATGTAAAATAAAGTGTGTTATAGAAATTTCTACCAAACCAACACTATTATCCGTGCTTGGGCTGTAGGAGCCCCTCCTGAAGTACTAGGACGCATCGGCCTAACTCCTATGAGTTAATCTAAACACTATCAAATCAGTTCAACCACATCAGCCGCTTAAATGGACTTTATTTCAAATCGTCCTCATAAGATGAGTAATTCCTCATCTTATGACTAATATATAGATCAGTCAAAGCTGATATGAAGCAAATATATTATCTGTTTGACAAACACATAACATAGTTTTAAAATATCATTAGATTATATAGATATACTAGGACATGAATACTTCAAATCGTATGTGTCATATACGATTACATTACTCCACTGGACTAATACGATTGTAGTCATAGGACCTTCCATTTATATATCGTGGTTGTTATTTAGTAATTGACCGTTTATGAATATAGCATGATTGGGAGTAATGTAATACGTGAACGTATGACATCATCTCATCATAATATGAGGTCATAGGCACGTTTCTAATACGATATCTACAATAAGTCGTGGACTTATTACACCAATTGTAATCGGGAGTTCGATATATAAAATTAACATAAGTCTTTTAGACTTGGTTGAGAGATTTTGTCTATCTAGACCAGCAGGGTCTCCAGCTTTGACATGAGATCAGTTCGAAGAGTTATTCTTGGAGAAGTTTCTCCCCGTCACTCAGCGGGAGGCACTTCGCAGGCAGTTTGAGCGCCTTCGGCAGGGCACCATGATAGTTACTCAGTACGAGACTAGATTCATTGACTTGGTACGCCATACTTTTGTGATACTCCCTATAGAGCGGGAGAGGGTCCGGAGATTCATTGATGGATTGATTGAGCCGATTCGCCTACAGATGGCCATGGGAGTTGGTAGTGATATTTCCTTCCAAGAGGCGGCCAATGCGGCCCGCATAGTTGAGATGGCCCTCGCACGGGGAGGTAGTCAGATGTCAGACAAGAGACCTCGTCATTCTAGTAGATTCAGTGGTACCTCATTTGGAGGTAGGGATTCTTATGGTGTGGGTCAAGCATCGAGACCCTTTCAGTCAGCTCTTCAGACTTCTCATAGTAGTTCGAGTAGTAGTGGTCACCAGCGGTATCAGTCAGATAAGCAGACTATCAGTGCACCCCCACTCCATTATTCTCAGCAGCAGAGGACTTGTTACACTTGTGGTGACCTGAGGCATATTGCCAGGTATTTCCCTCGAGCTTCGGGCAGTTCTCAGCAGCAGGGTCCTCGCCACATCATTCAGGCAGCAGGTGATTCACAGCCCGCCCAGCCAGCTAGAGGCGGGGGTAGAGATCCTAAAAGTGGAGGTAGGGACCGTAGAGGTGAAGCTCGCACCGGTAGGGGTAGAGTTCAGCCAGTAGTTGATCGTCCTAGAGATGTAGTTTAGGGGGGAAGGGCCCAGCCCTATTTTTATGATTTTCCACCCAGGCCAGAGGCTGAGTCTTCCGATGATGTTATTACAAGTATTGTTCTGGTCTGTGACAGGGATGCTTTAGTGCTTTTTGACCCTGGGTCTATATTTTCATACGTGTCATCTTATTTTTCACCCCACTTGCCTATGCCTAGCGATACCTTGGGTATTCCTGTATATGTATCTACACCAGTGAGTTATCCTATAGTGATTGATCGGGTCCATAATTCCTGTATAGTAGTGTTTGAGGGTCTTGAGACCCGTGTTGACCTATTGCTTCTAGATATGGTGGATTGGATGGATTGGTGTAACGACCCGGCCCGTCGTTACGGGAATTTACCACTCCGTCATGTTGCAATTACATGTTTTATGTTTTTATATCAGTGTTAGAGCCTATCGGGTGAGTTAGGAGTGAATTGAATTGAAAATGAAGCAAATAGCATGTTTGAAGGAAGTTTGAATATGGAAAGTCAACCTAGAGTTGACTATTAAGTTAGAGTGCTCGAAATCGGATTCTGATGATTCGACTAGTTTCGAGGGATCATTTATGACTTAGGAGAGAAATCGGAATTGAATTTGGAGATCCGGTGTAGAAATAGGCTTGAATTGGCTAAGGTTGAATTTTGGCGAAATCCGATCGATAGGTGAGATTTTGATCCGGGAGTCGAAATGGAATTCCGACAGTTGCAGTAGCTCCGTTAGGTGATTTTGGATGTGCCTGCAAAATTTCAGGTCATTCGGACGTCGTTTGGTTGGGTTTTTGATGGAATGTTTAATTTGAAAGTTTTGAAGAAACTTAGGCTTGAATCCGTGTGTAATTGGTGATTTTGATATTTAGGATGGTGTTTTTATGATTGGAACGAGTTTGTATCGTGTTTTGGGGTATGTTGGTGGTTTTCGTTGGGGTCCCGGGGGCCTCGGGGTGAATCTGGACCATCATTCGGCATTTGGAAGCAAGAAATTGTCTGTTGTAAATTGCAGATCACTGGGCAAAATTTAAGCCTCGTGTTCGCGAGGGCTATGCCTAATTCGCGTAGGCTGGGGCCAGGTGACTATCGCGTTCGCGAAGTGAGGCAACGCGTTCGCGTAAGAAAAAGCTGGGAAGCATCGCGTTCGCGATGGTTTGGGACGCGTTCGCGTACTAGGAAAAGGGAAGGCATCGCGGACGCGTGACGCCACGTCGCGTTCGCATAGAGTAAAAGTCCGGAGGCTGGGAAGTTGATCTTCGCGGATGCGTGACTTCACGTCACGTTCGCGATGAAGTACTGGAATAAGGCATCGCGTTCGTGTGAGAGGCGTCGCGAACGCGATGAAGGAATTGGCCAGACAGTGAGTTTAATTACAGAACAGAACCAGTCACGGGTTTCATACCCCAAACCACCATTTTTGAGTTCTAGAGAGAGAAACTCACAGGAATTGCTGGGAAATCATCGGGTATTCATCAGAGGTAAGTTTCTTGACTCAAAAATATCATTTTATGAGTAAAATACCTGATTTTATCAAAGAATCTTCCATTAATTCTCTGAATTTGGGTAAGAAATCAGGAAAATTAGGGCTTTGAGCAAAAATATTAAAATGGGGATTTGAAGGACCATTTGTGGATTGGGTTATGTTCCATTAGCCTATTTTGATATATTTGTGCTGATTTGTCCTAGTTTTGACGTGCGTGGATGCCGGTTCGAGGAGCTAAGGCGTCGTGGACATGAGCTTTCGTCGGTTCGAGGTGGGTAATACTTGTAAATGATGTCCCGAGGGTTAGTAAACCCCGGACTTGCACATCTTAGTGCTGTGTCGAGGTGACTTGCACGCCGGATAACGGGCGTGGGGTAGAGCACCATTGGGGATTGTGACTTGGTCCGTCCCGCGTAATAAATAATAGCACCTAATTGTCGAAATGAATTGGACTAATTATCATGTTTAGGCTTCGTGCCGATTATTTGAATCCTTCAGGGATTGGTATCATTGTCTTGATAACATTGTGCATATTTTTATCTAAATTTAAGGTTTTAAATGGTATTTTGTTATTCAGCATTCTTATAAGGTTATGAAAAACTTGAACAAGGTCTTAATGACATTTTTAGCTGTGAGCTAATATGATATTGTTGCCCGCGGGGCTTTCTTGATTATTTGTTAGACTGATTGGGGCCGAGGGCCATATGTTAGGGCATGAAAATTTATGTGAGCGTATGCATACACATGCATGGATCGGACTGCACGCCGCAGTGGTATACGGATCGGGCTGCGCATCGCAACAGGTGTTATATTATTATTGTGCTTGGGCTGTAGGAGCCCCTCCGGAGTCTGAACCCCCACAGTGAGCACGGGTACCCAAATTGGATCGGGCTACACGCCGTAGCGGTCATATGCATTGCATGGCATACATACATTGGTTTACGTGTACTACGTGGCATAACATTTAGCACTCATACATTACCGGCACATATGCATTAGTTGCCTTATTGACCAGATCTCCTGGTGCAAATTGATAAGGAGTGCTGAGCCCGAGGGGCTGATTTGAGTGCGGACTTGCACTGCTTGAGATTGTATCCAGGTATTGGTATATTATCATTAAAGAAAGTAGCTAAAAATAGAGATTTCTAAATAATCTACTCACATATGTTGGAAAAGGATAAAAAGATAGTTCTGTATTGTGTACCATGAGATAGTGCCTATCGTGGTTTTTTTCCTTTCAGCATTATTTACTTTTATTACTGCTGAGTTGGAAGTACTCACACCCGACTCCCTGCACCTTGTGTGCAGAACCCGGTATATCACAGTGGAGCTGATTCTATTGCGGCTCGGGAGTGCTTTTGGACAGTCGAGGTAGCTGCCAGCGTTCGCAGGACCTGATTCTCCAGTTTGTCTGTATTTTTGTTCTGATCATCCCTCACTTGTGCACAGTTATATTCACTATTTACACTTTGTATACTCTGTAAAGGCTCATGAATCTTGACCCTTCGGTCTATGGGAGTTGGTATGCGTTGGGACTTGGTTCCCATGTTTCAATATATACATCACTGTTATTTTACAATTGATATGCTTAAATGGGATAAGGCGAGCTCATAGCTCTATCATTGTAGTTGATTGGTCGGGCTGGCCTAGCAGTGTGCTGGGCGCCATCATGACCGGATTTGGGGTCGTGACAAGTTGGTATCAGAGCCTAGGTTTACTAGGCCTCATGAGTCTTGAGTCGGTTGGTAGAGTCTTGTGGATCGGTACGGGGACACCTGTACTTATCCTCGGGAGGCTGCGAACCTTTAGGAAACACTTCACATTTCTTGGAATTCTTATCGTGCGTTCTTGATTCAGTTTGAGATATAATCTTTGAAATTCCTTCCACACGTCTATGTACGCATCGAACGCTTAGTAATATGATTGCCTTGATGGATTGTAATTCCCCGATCGAGGGACGAGATATAATCTATGTAAGTTCATGTTGGGCCAGTCGGGAGGACTTGAGGCCAGATCTTTGTTTATGACATGAGCACCAAGGTGCTGATTTTGTGAGCTAGTATTATGAAACATATATGACCGGTATTGTCCCTAACCGTGAAAATGGCAGCTTAATAATGTACGAGCTGTCAGGTGTTAGATCCTTATTGTAATCTGTTCTGTAGCCCCGAGCTATGGGCATGGTGAATAATTATCATATCTCGTAATTGGAAGGTAAAGTGCCTTATGTGTAGTGGAACGAGTTTAAACTCAGGAAGACTAAAGTGATTTTGCTATGTGTATCCCGGTGGAAGGTATTGTGATGAAATGCTAAATTGAGAAGAAGTAGGAGGGTTGATCCTCATGTGTAATTGAAAGGTATTTGATATATGTTATGATTCGAGCAAGTACAACGCAAGTTCAAGTATAAATTGCGATAATATGATTCGTATAGTATTGAGATTTAATGTTGTTGAAACGCATTGTGATGTCTTGTTGAGTTGTGGATGTATTGTTAGAATGGTTTGGTGATTCTCTGGCAGGTGGATAGGCCAATTTACAAAGGAAACTCTGACGAAATTTTTGAAAAATTTGGGACTTAGAAAGATTTCTGTCACCTAAAGAGAGTGGGTTTATTGGTGGTGCGTGTATATCTGCAAGAATTGCAGAAGAGCTAAGGTCTCTGATGATTCGAGTCTCTGTCAAGGCTTGTAAATGACTTGAGTTTAAGTTCATATTAACATTTCGGCATCACTTGAGTAATAATGATATGAGTGGTTGAAAGTGCTTTGATGGATGGCTTCGAGCTAAGTTGGGGAGGTTGCTATTGATTAACTGATTGCACTATTGTGTGCTATGTTGATTCTGTCTCTAAGTATATTGGGAAATTCTGGTAAAGGTTATGGTGTTTCGTAGATCTGATGAAGTACTGGGGTGTTTTGAACTGCTGTTGGTAAAGAATATTCACCGTATAGAAAAGAAAGATAGCAGATTATATCTGTAAGTAATCATGTTCCGCGATGTCAGAGTTCTAACAAAACACGAGTGGTTCTATTCAATAGGACTGTTGAATTACAGCTGAATAAGGGTGAATGATGCCCGAGAATGGTTTTGCAGTGTTCAAGATTTTGCTTGTAACAGTCAGGTGCCTTAAGATTTGTGTATGTGGCTAAAGATGGCGGTTTCGTTAGAGAAGATCAAGGATTGTGTTATATCATGTGAATGATGGGATTCTAGGTATCCGTATTGGGAAGTAATGATAACAATTTAAAAAAAATCGCGGGAAGTTCATCAAAATAAAGTGTGGTAGAACGTGGTACTTCTGGGAACACTGAGAGAGTATTCAGTGGCCTATGGGTCTTAGACCGTGTGGTCTTGTGTACGAGTCTTGTGTGGTAAAAAGGGTTGAGGCATTGTCGTACTACAGTAAAGACTGATATGAAATTAGAGATGAATCAGAAAGGAAACTGGGTAAATGGAACAACTTGTTAATAAACCAGAATGGTATAAAAAGGAATACGATTGATTCCTGGTATGTGGTTGAAGTAATGAGTCTTGCGGACATTGCAGCAAAGCTCTTGAGTGCTGGCAGTTGTGTCACTTGATATGGGTATAAGGACTCAGTCCTGGCAGTTAAACTTATGCAACGAATGGGAAGAAATAGTTTGTGATGTGTTTTATCATGGTTTGAAAATGAGTACATTCATGCCGGTATGCGAAGCGTGGAATGTGTAATGAGTTTTTCTTCTATATGGGATCACGAGAATCCTTAACTAGTGGAGTGCGCCGATGTTGAGGCGGAGGAAAGGGATATGAATTTCCATGTTGTCTTAGTGTAATATGGTATACACGATGGGTTATGGAAAGTCGATAATGGTATATTCTAGGTTTTGAGATCAGTTCATAATATATGGGAAGTCATTAAAAGCAGCGCAGGCAGCTGCATGTGATTTAAAGAAAATGGTACTGCTATTCTAGTAATTTGGCAGGGTATATGGTCCAAAAGGACAAGGTAATGTAAACTGATGATATCCAGTGGTATGGTGGTATTCTCTTGTTGGATCGACTATAATAACTGAGTCGTTGATGGCATAGTGAAATTTCTGAATGGCTGTCGTGGTATGAATGGACGCTTGATGTGCGTTATGTATATGTACAGTGGAGTACGGGATCGGGCATTGTGATTCATGTGTTATATATGTGTTGGAGACTTGAAGCTCTCGTTAGTCCGCCTATGCAGTGGTTGTATATCATGTGTATCGACACCGTTTGTGATTATTGGAGATCGGAAGTCCTAGAGGCTCTCTCTTAACTTGATAAGACGAATTCGAATTATGATACTTGATTGCTGACTGGTTGTCATGGGTCAGATTGTCTAGACTAATGTGATATGGACTATGTCGGAAAATGGCACAAATTGCGTAGCAGAGAGCATCACAGTATGCTCCAACAGAGCAGTTATACCCAGGACCAGCGGACGGCTGGTAGGCATTGCTTTGTTAGTTGGACCTTAGTGGCGGATGTCAGTGTAGAGTTATCTACCATTGATTCAGTTCCAGTATTGAGAAACATTGTCAGATGCGTTTTTTGTGGCCGAACTTGAGGCTATATATGTTTACCATAATGAGCAACTTGACTCGACGCACATTTTTTTTGCGAGGGTTCTATATGGATCGGGTGGTGCGCCGCCACAGGTACTGTTATTTGGATCGGGTGGCACGCCGCCACGGGTATGGTATCTGGATCGGGTGGCACGCCGCCACGGGTATGTCATTGGAGCGGGTTGCACGCCGCAACATTGTAATGTGAAAATAAAGTTAGTTATATGTTACCTAGTATACAATACCTCCTGGCTTCTGAGGAAGAGTTTGTATTGAGTATCGCTTGGAGAATGGCACATCGGTTGTGTTCTTTCAGGATTTGATAGCATACTTTAATTGTTTCACCATGGGTGAGGTTGATTGCTTGGGTTGAGACCTAAATATGTGCGAGGCTGATCATTTTGAGCTTGGTAAATTGAGGTGCTTCATGAGTAATAGTGTTTGGATAGAGTCATGAATTGTGGCAAGGCCACGTGATGTTATGACCTTTCGAGAAGGAGTCATGTACTCTATTTCTATAATGCGAGACGCGATCTCAGTTCTATGTTATGATGGCACAAAGGAATTGAATTACAGCTCTCTTGTTGAAGACAGTTGTCATGATTTGAGTATGTTCGGATGTCTCTATTGGAGCCTGTGTTGTGCTCGTCGTGGCTTAGGCCGGTGTTGAGGTGACATATCACTAGTGCGTGTGTTATAATCGAAATGATCATTTGAGTCATTATGAAGACCGAGCATATGTGATATCAGTTGGTTAGAAAGGTAATATTGAGGTTCAACTCCGAAATCTGTTGTGGTATCAGTTAAAAGGGAAATGGATTCATGAATGGTTGACCTGAGAGATGGGTTCGATATATCGCGTGTTCGGTTGCCGTGGGAATGATATGAAGGTGTTGGAATTAGACTCTATCTAATAAAAGAGGTTATCAGCTAGTATTTGGTTATTGTGGCCAGTTGTTGTGATTAGAGACTATCGTCTCGAGTGATTGGGTTGTCAATACATCATATGATCTCACCCGGAGTAGTGAATATGGGTTATTGCAGTGGATTCGAGTGTATCCTGAGTTTAGGCATGGGATTTGCATTTGGCATATGATTTCAGAAAGTACAACGTGATTTATGGTTCAGATGGTCTGTGAAATTCGGACTATATGGTGTTTTCGGACTTATGTGAGATTGGGTGATGTACGATCGCCCGGATATATGCTTGGTAAGGTCATTCGGCTATTGGGTTTCTTCTAGTACAACTCTGAGTACGCTCGAGGACGAGCGATTGTTTAAGTTGGGGAGAATGTAATGACCCGGCCCGTCGTTACGGGAATTTACCACCCCGTCATGTTGCAATTACATGTTTTATGCTTTTATATCATTGTTAGAGCCTATCGGGTGAGTTAGGAGTGAATTGAATTGAAAATGAAGCAAATAGCATGTTTGAAGGAAGTTTGAATATGAAAAGTCAACATAGAGTTGACTATCGAGTTACAGTGCTCGGAATCGGATTCTGATGATTCGACTAGTTTCGAGGGATCATTTATGACTTAGGAGAGAAATCGGAATTTAATTTGGAGATCCGGTGTAGAAATAGGCTTGAATTGGATAAGGTTGAATTTTGGCGAAATCCGATCGATAGGTGAGATTTTGATTCAGGAGTCGGAATGGAATTCCGACAGTTGCAATAGCTCCGTTAGGTGATTTTGGATGTGCCTGCAAAATTTCAGGTCATTCGGACGTCGTTTGGTCGGGTTTTTGATGGAATGTGTAATTTGAAAGTTTTGAAGAAACTTAGGCTTGAATCCGTGTGTAATTGGCGATTTTTATGTTTAGGATGGTGTTTTTATGATTGGAACGAGCTCGTATCATGTTTTGGGGTATGTTGGTGGTTTTCGTTGGGGTCCCAGGGGCCTCGGGGTGAATCCGGACCATCTGGCATTTGGAAGCAAGAAATGGTCTACTGTAAATTGCAGATCACTGGGCAAAATTTAAGCCTTCGCGTTCGCGAGGGCTATGCCGCGTTCGTGTAGGCTGGGGCCAGGTGACTATCGCGTTCGCGAAGGGAGGCAACGCGTTCGCGTAAGAAAAAGCTGGGAAGCATCGCGTTCGCGATGGTTTGGGACGCGTTCGCGCACTAGGAAAAGGGAAGGCATCGCGGACGCGTGACACCACGTCGCGTTCGCGTAGAGTAAAAGTCCGGAGGCTGGGAAGTTGATCTTCGCGGACGCGTGACTTCACGTCACGTTCGCGATGAAGGACTGGAATAAGGCATAGCGTTCGCGTGAGAGGCGTCGCGAACGCAATGAAGGAATTGGCCAGGCAGTGAGTTTAATTACATAACAGAACCAGTCGCGGGTTTCATACCCCAGACCACCATTTTTGAGTTCTAGAGAGAGAAACTCACGGGAATTGCTTGGAAATCATCGGGTATTCATCGGAGGTAAGTTTCTTGACTCAAAAACCTCATTTTATGGTAGAATTAACATCAATCTTCATGAATTTGGGTAGAAATTGTGAAGGATTGTGGCCTAGATATTGAAAACGAAAATCTGGGTTTTGAAAGTCCAATCGAACTCCGATTTTGGTAAATTTTATATGTATGGACAAGTGGCGAGACGAGGATTCTGGAAATATGAGTTTCGGAATTTTTTGAGATGTGGGCCCGGGGCTCGGGTTTTGCAAATTTCATGATTTTTGATATTTTTTCGAGTTCTTTCGATTGGGTTATGTTCCATTAGCCTATTTTGATATATTTGTGCTGATTTGTGCTAGTTTTGACGTGCGTGGATGCCGATTCGAGGAGCTAAGGCATCGCGGACATGAGCTTTCGTCAGTTCGAGGTGGGTAATACTTGTAAATGATGTCCTGAGAGTTAGTAAACCCCGGACTTGCACATCTTAGTGCTGTATCGAGGTGACTTGCACGCCGAATAACGGGCGTAGGGTAGAGCACCATTGGGGATTGTGACTTGGTCCGTCTCGCGTAATAAATAATAATACCTAATTGTCGAAATGAATTGGACTAATTATCATGTTTAGGCTTCGTGCCGATTATTTAAATCCTTCAGGGATTGGTATCATTGTCTTGATAACACTGTGCATATTTTTATCTAAATTTAAGGTTTTAAATGGTATTTTGTTATTCAGTATTCTTATAAGGTTATGAAAAACATGAATAAGGTCTTAATGACATTTTTAGCTATGAGCTAATATGATATTGTTGCCCAAAGGGGTTTTCTTGATTATTTGTTAGACTGATTGGGGCCGAGGGCCATATGTTAGGGCATGAAAATTTATGTGAGCATATGCATACACATGCATGGATCGGACTGCACGCCGCAGTGATATACGGATCGGGTTGCGCGCCGCAACAGGTGTGATATTATTATTGCGCTTGGGCTGTAGGAGCCCCTCCGGAGTCTGAACCCCCACAGTGAGCACGGGTACCCAAATTGGATCGGGCTACGCGCCGTAGCGGTCATATGCATTGCATGGCATACATGCATTGGTTTACATGTACTACGTGGCATAACATTTAGCACTCATACATTACTGGCACATATGCATGACCAGATCTCCTGGTGCAAATTGATAAGGAGTGTTGAGCCCGAGGGGCTGATTTGAGTGCGGAGTTGCACTGCTTGAGATTGTATCCAGGTATTGGTATATTATCATGAAAGAAAGTAGCTAAAAATTGAGATTTCTAAATAATCTACTCACATATGCTGGAAAGGGATAAAAAGATAGTTTTGTATTGTGTAGCATGAGATAGTGCCTATCGTGGTTTTCTTCCCTTCAGCATTATTTACTTTTATTACTGCTGAGTTGGAAGTACTCACACCCGACTCCCTGCACCTTGTGTGCAGATCCAGGTACATCACAGTGGAGCTGATTCTATTGTGGCTCGGGAGTGCTTTTGGACAATCGAGGTAGCTGCCAGCGTTCGCAGGACCCGATTCTCCAGTTTGTCTGTATTTTTGTTCTGATCATCCCACACTTGTGCACAGTTATATTCACTATTTACACTTTGTATACTCTGTAGAGGCTCATGACTCTTGACCCTTCGGTCTATGGGAGTTGGTATGCGTTGGGACTTGGTTCCCCTATTTCGATATATACATCACTGTTATTTTACAATTGATATGCTTAAATGGGATAAGGCGAGCTCATAGCTCTATGATTGTAGTTGATTGGTCGGGCTGGCCTAGCAGTGTGTGCTGGGCGCCATCACGGCCGGATTTGGGGTCGTGACAATTGGTTGTCCTCGTATCATTTGATTTTGGATTGTCACGCCAAGATCGTGACTTTGGCTTTACCGGATATGCCCCGATTGAAGTGGAGAAGGACTCCAGGACATGCCACTCGTAGTGTTATTTCTTATGTTAAGGCTCGACGCATGGTCGAGAAGGGGTGTCTAGCTTATTTGGCTTATGTTTGCGACTTTAGTTTAGAGGTTCCTTCTATTAACCCAGTCCCTATTGTTCGGGAGTTTCTAGAGGTTATTCCTTCAGACCTGCCGGGTGTGACGCCCAACAAGGATATTAATTTTTGCATTGATCTGACCCCAAGCACGCAGCCCATTTCTATTCCACCATATCGTATGGCCCCGCCAGAGTTGAAAGAGCTAAAGGATCAGTTGCAAGATTATTGGAGAAGGGTTTCGTCATGCCTAATATTTCTCCCTGGGGTGCACCACTTCTGTTTGTGAAGAAAAATGATGGTTCTATGCGGATGTGTATTGACTACCTGCAGCTGAACAAGGTAACAATTAAGAACAAGTATCCACTACCGAGGATTGATGATTTGTTCAACCAGTTGCAGGGTGCAAAGGTGTTTTCCAAGATAGATTTAAGATCGGGTTATCATCAGCTGAAGAATAGGGCGTCTGATGTCCCTAAGACAGTATTCCTCACTCTGTATGGGCATTATGAGTTCTTGGTCATGTCATTTGGGTTGACCAATGCCCCAGCATCATTTATGGAGTTGATGAACCGAGTGTTCAGACCTTATTTGGACTTGTTTGTGATTGTCTTCATTGATGATATTCTTGTGTACTCCCGCAGTCAGGAGCAGCATGAGCAGCACCTCAGAGTGGTTCTTCAGACTCTGAAGGATAGCCAATGGTATGCCAAGTTATCAAAATGCGAGTTTTGGTTGCGTTCAGTGGCGTTTCTGGGTCATGTCGTATCGGCTGAGGGTATTTAGGTAGACCCAAAGAAGATTGAGGCAGTTAAGTGTAAGGCCCCGTAAATATTTTCTGCATAAAACTCAGTAGCTGTGGTGTCATGGTCCGAATAATGTATTAGGAATGCGTAGAATTCTTCGCGGCGAGCAAGCTCGCCGCGGTTTGGACCCTTGGTAGTGATTTAAGTTTCAAAAATGTAAAGGATCGATTTTTCCAGAAAAGTGTCGATTCTGCGGTCAAGAATGCGACCGCAGATCTGCTATGCGGACCGCATTCCTACCGCAGAGCTTAACAGAAGGTTTACAAAAATTGGTGTTAAGAATGCGGTCGATATGCGATCGCAGAATGGATCTGCGGACCGCAGATCTATCGCATAAATTCTCGAAGGTTTTTGAGTGTCAAATCTGCGGTGCACTCTGCGACCGCAAATCAAGAATGCGGACCGCATTTTGGTCGCATTCCGTAACAGAACTTGTGTAAATTTTGAGGCAATTCCGCGGTCATTATGAGGACCGCAAGTCAATTCTGCGATCGCAGAATTGACCCGGCCCAGAAATTTTATAAAATTCAACCCGACCTCTTCTTTAATATAACACCTTTCTCCTTCATTTTTATCATATCATCTTACAAAAATTAGAGAGAGAAGAGAGGGAATTCAGAGAGAGAAGTCTTTCATCCTCAAACATTGTTCCAAGTACTTAGTTCAAAGGATTCTAGGGCAAAGATTCAACTTCCCCAAATTATTTCAAGGTACAAACCCTAGCTATTTTCTCTAATTTTCAATTTTAAAATGGGTAAGGAGAGGGTTGCATATAATAGCTTTTGAAAATGGAATTTTACACTCATGCATGATTATTGAACTTGATTTTTTTTAGTAAAGAGGAAGTGAATACGCGTAAGAACCTGCGAAGCAAGGTCGGCAAAGATAGGATAGCTTGGGTAAGCATAAAGTAGGAAGTTAGAAGAATAAAAACTCGATACCAGGTATGTATGGCTAATTTTTATTCTTGTGAAATCGCCTATATGTGTGAAATTTGTTTGGTTCGTGTTAATTTGACAAATTGTGTGGAATTCTTGATGTTGTTGTTGGATATTCAAATTTGCTGTTGAACTATGAGTGATGTAATATGGGATATGAACCGAAGATAAATGAGAGTTGAATTTGGTAAAAAATTGTGAATAATGGTTATGATGTCATATATGGTACCTTGTGGAAAAGAAACGAAACTCTTGAGGATTGGTAAGTCGTTGAACAATACGGTATGAAAACTCTCGATTTTGGAAACATTGTAACTTGCTTGTAATATTGGTTTGAGAAGAAATTGTGAACATGAACCAACTTGTGAGTTGCTTATTCGAACTTGTTGTAATTGTGTGTAGTGCCTTATTTGCTGTTTGCGATTGTTGTGTTTGAAACAGTACGGTGGGACTAGGTTGCGCGCCGCAACATGAAGAAATAAGGTGTGGGTTGGGGTGATAAGGGTGGCCGAGGTAATAAGGGTGGACGAGGTAATGAGGATGGAAAGTGATCGAAATCGCTAATGAAATTGATACAAAATCATTTATATGAAATTGTGAAAGGAGACAGCAGGAGAGTTTGCAACCTGTGGGGCACTGATTTCCCCTTTTTTTGACTACCTGTGATTTATGTGGTTGTTGTGTTGTTGTTCTACTTGTTGACCTTAAACGTGCTTCGTGTTGAGACTTATATGAATTGAGTAAAAGGTGGAAAACATGGTTAGCTGGCTTAATTGATTTCTTGATGTAATTTATTGGCTGTCTTGTCATCGTGATTCTTGTTTAACGGCTTGAGTTTACTTGGGACAAAGTTTGTCCATACATACTAGTACAATTCAAGTGTACTGACGTCCCTTTTGCCGGGGACGCTACATTCGTGTTATGATTGTAGGTGGATCGGTAGCAGGCACTTCAGCTCATCGGCAGTAGTATCTTTCAACTTCCACTGCCCGTTTTGGTGAGCCCTTTTCTTCCTCTGGGCCCTGTGTGGTTCACGCCACTTTTGTTTAGACTTCATTTTGGTTTTGTAAGGTATAGCTAGAGCCTTGTTACCAGCAAGTATTGTATTCCCTTTTGTATCCTAGAGGCTCTGTAGACATGTAAACTGTGGGATTCCAGTCTTATGTATACACTATGTCGGGCGATGTAAAAATTGTAAACTTGTTAATGAATCACTCGCATGGTTATGTTTGTATGTTGTGAATTCAGTTATAATTGGTAAGATATTTGGTTAATGAGAAATAATCAACACAGGGGTAACACGTGGGAATGAAAGGCACCCAGGTCCGCTTGACTTGGGCTACCCGGTCAGGCGCCGGTCATGTCCCTCGATTTGGGGTGTGACAAACGTGGCGTCAGAGCCTAAGGTTTTAGAGTGTCCTAGGATATCTCGGAGCCGTGTCTAGTAGTGCCCTTCTTATTGGTGTGTTGTCGACCACATCAGATAAGTTGGGGGTTGCACGGACATTTAGGAATTTACCTATTTCTTTGTTAATCTATATCGTACGGTAAAGTGCAATCTGGAAATATTTGTGTCTAATTTGCGCCTTGTTCCCAAATTTTCAAAATATGGCACCTAAAAAGAAGGCTAGGCTCGGCCTTGGGGCCAATGCCGGCCCGAGAGCAGCTGCTAATCACGTGCCCGATGATGTGGGCGAGAATGACCCGCCAGTCCTGAACTTGTCTGGCCCATCCGTTCAAAACCCAAGTGTCCATATTCCAGCTGCGGCAGAGGATGCCACCATCCCTCCTGCCAGTGTCCATGACTCAGATACAGTTCCAGTTTCTGGTTCGGGTATCTCTAATGAGGATCTTAGGGGAGCCATTCATATGTTAACACAGTTGGTGGCCGCCCAAGCCCAGAGATCCCATGATGCCCCTGCATCCTCCAGTGGACAGGGAGATTCCTCCGGCTCCAGAGTCCACCAGTTCTTGCGGTTGGCCCCTCCAGAATTCTCAGGTACGGATCTAGAGGCCGACCCACAGGATTTCCTTGATGATATAGACAAGACCCTCAGAGTGATGAAGGCAACAGATATAGAGGGGGTAGAGTTGGCCTCTTACAGGCTGAAGGGAGCGGCACGTTCATGGTTTGAAATGTGGGAGGATTCTTGTGAGGAAGGGATCCCTCCGGCCAGATGGGATGAGTTCGTGGATGCATTCATGGACCACTTCTTGCATGCTGAGACAATGGTAGCCTGTGCCACTGAGTTCGAGGTCCTCAAACAGGACAATATGAGTGTTTGGGAGTATCACATAGAGTTCATAAGGTTGTCCAAGTACGCTCCTTATTTAGTGTCGACCATAGATGCCCAGGTTCGATGGTCTCATATATGAACTATGGGAGGATCGTGAGGTTTTCTCAGGCCACAGAGGCTAGGAAATTAAAGATTCGTGCAGAAAGAGAAAGCAGCAGCAGGGCCCGGTCAATGGGTCATTCAGGGAGATCACTTCTAGGGAGAGGGTCATCAGGGCCATCCCAGTCATATGCTCAGTTCTCCGCGAGTGCACCGCCATCTGTGCACAGTCATCAACAGGGAAGTTATTCGAGACCCGCTTTAGACAGCAGGAGGTCTCGTCAGTCTGGTCATCCTGGGGTGAGGTCCGAGCAGCAGGGGAGACCTACATGCCCCAAATGTGGGAGATTTCATACAGAGACCTGCTACCTCGACATCCCGGTATGCTTCAGCTGCAGGGTGAGAGGTCACATTCAGTGGGACTATCGTGCACCCAGTCAGGGTATGGGTAGGGGATCTGCTCAGTCATCTGGTTCTTCGGCTGCTACATCAGCGGCGCGCCCTCCAGCATCAACAGGGCCTGGTGCAGCTAGGGGTGGAGCTCATGGTAGGGGTGGACCTAGCCGATTCTATGCATTGAGTGGCCACCAGAATGTCGAGGCTTCTCCAGATGTTGTTACAGGTTTCCTGTCTGTTCAGACTATTAATTGTTATGCCCATATTAATCCGGGGTCTTCCTTGTCTTATCTTACCCCGTTCATTGCTTCAAGTTTTGGGATAGAACCCGAACAGCTTCATGAGCCGTTCTCTGTGTCGACTCCGGTTGGTGATTCTATTACAGCCTCACGAGTCTATAGAAATTGTGTTGTTACGGTGAGTGGTCGTGTTACCACAGCCGATCTTATTGAGCTCGGGATAGTTGATTTTGATGTAATTATGGGGATGGATTGGCTCTATTCATGCTTTGCCAAGCTTGACTGTCGGACGAGAGTTTTGAGGCTCGAGTTCCCTAACGAGCCAGTTATTGAATGGAGAGGAAATGGTGTAGTCCCAAGGGGTAGGTTTATTTCCTACCTTAAGGCTTCGAAGATGATTAAGAAGGGGTGTATCTATCACTTGGTCCGGGTAACGGACACCACCTCAGCGGTGCCTACCCTTGAGTCCGTGCCAATTGTGAATGAATTTCCTGAAGTGTTTCCGGATGAGCTTCCGGGCATTCCGCCGGATAGGGAGATTGATTTTGGGATCGATGTATTGCCAGATACTCAGCCAATATCCATTCCACCATACAGGATGGTGCCGGCAGAGTTAAGGGAGTTAAAGGAGCAGCTGAGGGATTTATTAGAGAAAGGGTTCATACGACCGAGTGTGTCGCCGTGGGGTGCTCCGGTTCTCTTTGTCCGAAAGAAGGATGGGTCACTTCGAATGTGTATTGATTATCGGCAGCTCAACAAAGTCACCATCAAGAATAAATATCCTTTGCCTCGAGTGGATGATTTGTTTGACCAATTGCAGGGAGCAAAGTTCTTCTCAAAAATTGATTTACGGTCCGGGTACCACCAGTTGAAAATCAGGGAGCAGGATATTCCTAAGACCGCCTTCAGAACTTGTTATGGTCACTTCGAGTTTTTGGTCATGTCTTTTGGGCTAACCAATGCCTCAGCAGCTTTCATAGACCTTATGAATCGGGTATTCAAGCCATTCCTAGATTTCTTTGTGATTGTATTCATTGACGACATCCTCATCTACTCTCGGAGCAGGGAAGATCATCCCATTCACCTCAGAGCAGCATTACAGACCCTTCATCAGGCATCAATTGTATGCCAAGTTCTCAAAATGTGAGTTTTGGTTGGAGTCCATAGCCTTTCTAGGGCATGTTATTTCCAGTGAGGGAATTCAGGTGGATCCTCAGAAGATTGCGGCAGTGAAAGATTGGCCTAGACCCACGACCCCGACAGAGATTCGTACCTTCCTAGGTTTGGCAGGGTACTATCAGAGGTTTGTAGTGGGATTCTCAACCCTCGCTTCCCCATTGACAACACTGACGCGGAAGGCAGTTAAGTTCCAGTGGTCCGATGCATGTAAGAAAAGTTTCCAAGAATTGAAGTCAAGATTGACATTGGCACCAGTATTGGCCTTGCCAGAAGGCACCGAGGGATTTGTGGTTTATTGTGATGCCTCTAGAGTTGGTTTGGGGTGTGTATTGATGCAGCATGGGAAGGTCAAAGCTTATGCTTCCAGACAACTCAAGAACCATGAGAAGAATTATCCGACGTATGATTTGGAGCTTGAAGCTATTGTGTTTGCCTTGAAATTATGGCGACACTATCTTTATGGGGTTCAAGTAGATGTGTTGTCAGACCACAAGAGCCTCCAGTATTTGTTCAAGCAGAAGGAGCTGAATCTGAGGCAGCAGCGGTGGTTAGAATTGCTCAAGGACTATGATATGAACATAATGTACAATCCAGGGAAGGCAAATGTGGTAGCCGATGCTCTTAGTCAAAAATCCATGGGTAGTTTGGCTCATTTGGGTGTGGATCAGAGACCCCTGGCTCGGGAGGTTTATCAATTAGCCAGTTTTGGGGTTCGTATCTCGGCGTCAAACGAGGGGAATGTTTTGGTGCATAATGGAGCAGAATCATCATTGGTCGCGGAAATCAAGGAAAAACAGTTCATGGATCCAGCATTGGTTCGGGTAAAGGAAGCAGTTATGAATAACAAGACCTCAGCATTTGTACTCAGCAGCCAAGATGGTGTATTGCGGTGTCAAGATAGGCTATGTGTTCCGGATGTGGACGAGCTTCGGGAAAGGGTAATGGTAGAGGCTCATATTTCCAGGTATTCGGTGCACCCCGGTTCCACGAAGATGTATCATGATCTTAAGGAGATTTATTGGTGGAACGGTATGAAAAGGGATGTGGCAAGCTTTGTAGCTAAATGCCCGAATTGCCAGCAAGTGAAGGCCGAGCATCAACGGCCCGGTGGATTAACTCAGCTTATAGAAATACCAAGGTAGAAATGGGAGATGATCAATATAGATTTCGTGGTCGGGTTACCTCGCACTCAGCGTAAGTTCGACTCAATATGGGTGATAGTGGATCGACTCACCAAATCAGCTCACTTCCTGCCAGTCAAGTCCACTGATACCGCGGAGCAATATGCAAGGTTGTACATCAAGGAGATAGTAAGGCTTCATGGCACTCCACTTTCTATTATCTCGGATCGCGGGGCTTAGTTCACAGCTAACTTTTGGAAGACGTTTCAGCAAGGATTGGGAACTCAGGTGAATCTCAGCACAGCTTTCCATCCACAGACCGACGGTCAGGCCGAGCGGACCATTCATACGCTTGAAGATATGTTGCGGGCTTGTGTCTTAGATTTTAAAGGTAATTGGAATGAACACTTGCCACTGATAGAATTTGTTTACAATAACAGCTATCACGCTAGCATTCAGATGGCCCCGTTTGAGGCATTGTACGGAAGAAGGTGTAGGTCGCAAATCGGGTGGTTTGAGGTAGGTGAAGCGGAATTGCTAGGGCCAGATATGGTGTACGAAGTTATGGAAAAAGTTAAGGTTATTCAGGAAAGGATGAAAACTGCACAGAGTCGTCAAAAATCCTATGCAGACATTCGCCGAAGGGACTTGGAGTTTCAAGTCGATGATTGGGTGTTCTTGAGGATATCTCCTATGAAGGGAGTCATGCGATTCGGAAAGAAAGGGAAATTCAGTCCTAGGTATGTTGGGCCATACCGGATCGTTCAAAGGATTGGTCAAGTTGCTTATAGGCTGGAGTTGCCTCCTGAGATGTCATCAGTGCACCTGGTATTCCATGTGTCCATGTTCAAGAAAGTGATTGGAGATCCATCCACCATCATGCCAGTCGAGGCTATAGAGGTTAATGAAGATTTGTCATATGAAGAAGTTCCAGTTGCCATTCTTGATAGGCAAGTCCGTAAGTTGAGAAATAAGGAAGTCGCCTCTGTTAAAGTATTGTGGCGAAGTCAACAAGTTGAGGAGGCCACATGGGAAGCAGAAAAAGAGATGAAGGAGAAGTACCCCCATTTGTTTGATCAAGCTTAGAAGAAATTAGGCGACCCTTCTGCCCTAACAACTGTCATCTTGTCCAAATTGTTTCCCTCTTAGTATTAGTAACATTTCCTTCATTTTGTAATGAGTTAAATGTATTGTTACCTTGGGACACTTGAACCTTTCTTGATAAATGAAAGCCTTATAAAGATTCATGTGTTAAATAAGCAACTAATAGTAAGTGTAGATTGGTAATGGTTTGTTTGTGTGTACATGGTGTGTCAAGATGGTTAAATAAGGTAAGAACTCATTGAAGTGACTAGTTTATGTGCAATTGTAACAATGTGATAGGATATGTGTATTCGTTGAGGTAAGAAAGTGTATACAAGTTGTGGAAAGTGTTGTATTTGTGTATTGTTGTTCGGTAATGTGTTTCAGGGGCCCTCTGACAGGTGGATATGTCCATAATACAAAGGAAACTCTGGCGAAAGTTTTCTAAAATATAAGAGTTAGTTTAAATTTTGATAGTTTGCATATCATGTCTTTCAAAACCAACTCATTTTCAAAATCCTCATTCGAGGACGAATGATCTTAAAGGGGGGAGGATGTAAGGCCCCGTAAAATGTTTGTGCATAAAACTCAGTAGCTGTGGTGTCATGGTTCGAATAATGTGTTAGGAATGCGTAGAATTCTTTGCGGCGAGCTTGCTCGCCGCGGTTCGGATCCTTGGTAGTGATTTTAGTTTCAAAAATATAAAGGATTGATTTTTCCAGAAAAGTGTCGATTTTGCGGTCAGGAATGCGACCGCAGATCTGCTATGTGGACCGCATTCCTGCCGCAGAGCTTAACAGAAGGTTTACAAAATTGGTGTTGAGAATGCGGTCGATATGCGATCGCAGAATGGATCTGTGGACCGCAGATCTATCGCATAAATTCTCGAAGGTTTTTGAGTGTCAAATCTGCGTTGCACTCTACGACCGTAAATCAAGAATGCGGACCGCATTTTGGTCGCATTCCGTAACAGAACTTGTGTAAATTTTGAGGCAATTTCGCGGTCATTATGCGGACCGCAAGTCAATTCTGCGATCGCAGAATTGACCAGGCCTAGAAATTTTATAAAATTCAACCCGACCTCTTCTTTAATATAACACCTTTCTCCTTCATTTTTATCATATCATCTTACAAAAATTAGAGAGAGAAGAGAGGGATTTTAGAGAGAGAAGTCTTTCATCCTCAAAGATTGTTCCAACTACTTAGTTCAAAGGATTCTAGGGAAAATATTCAACTTCCCCAAATCATTTAAAGCTACAAACCCTAGTTATTTTCTCTAATTTTCAGTTTTAAAATGGGTAAGGAGAGGGTTGCATATAATAGCTTTTGAAAATGGAATTTTACACTCATGCATGATTATTGAACTTGATTTTTTTTAGTAAAGAGGAAGTGAATACGGGTAAGAACCTGTGAAGCAAGGTCGGCAAAGATAGGATAGCTTGGGTAAGCATAAAGTAGGAAGTTAGAAGAATGAAAACTCGATAACAGGTATGTATGGCTAATTTTTATTCTTGTGAAATCGCCTATATGTGTGAAATTTGTTTGGTTCGTGTTAATTTGACAAATTGTGTGGAATTCTTGATGTTGTTGTTGGATATTCAAATTTGCTGTTGAACTATTAGTGATGTAATATGGGATATGAACCGAAGATAAATGAGAGTTGAATTTGGTAAAGAATTGTGAATAATGGTTATGATGGCATATATGGTACCTTGTGAAAAAGAAACGAAACACTAGAGGATTGGTAAATCGTTGAACAATACGGTATGAAAACTATCGATTTTGGAAACATTGTAACTTGCTTGTAATATTGGTTTGAGAAGAAATTATGAACATGAACCAACTTGTGAGTTTCTTATTCGAACTTGTTGTAATTGTGTGTAGTGCCTTATTTGCTGTTTGCGATTGTTGTGTTTGAAATAGTACGGTGGGATCGATTTGCGCGCCGTAACATGAAGAAATAAGGTGTGGGTTGGGGTGATAAGGGTGGCCGAGGTAATAAGGATGGAAAGCGATTGAAATCGCTAATGAAATTGATACAAAATCATTGATATGAAATTGTGAAAGGAGACAGCAGGAGAGTTTGCAACCTGTGGGGCACTGATTGCCCCTTTGTTTGACTACCTATGATTTATGTGGTTGTTTTGTTGTTGTTCTACTTGTTGACCTTAAACGTGCTTCGTGTTGAGACTTTTATGAATTGAGTAAAAGGTGGAAAACATGGTTAGGTGGCTTAATTGATTTCTTGATGTACTTTATTGGCTGTCTTGTCATCGTGATTCTTGTTTAACGGCTTGGGTTTACTTGGGACAAAGTTTGTCAATACATACCAGTACAATTCAAATGTACTGACGTCCCTTTTGCCGGGGACGCTACATTCATGTTATGATTATAGGTGGATCAGTAGCTGGCATTTCAGCTCATGGGCAGTAGTATCCTTCACCTTCCACTGCCCGTTTTGGTGAGCCCCTTTTCTTCCTCGGGGCCCTGTGTGGTTCACGCCACTTTTGTTTAGACTTCATTTTTGTTTTGTAAGGTATAGCCGGAGCCTTGTTACCGGCAAGTATTGTATTCCATTTTGTATCTTAGAGGCTCTGTAGACATGTAAATTGTAGGATTCCAATCTTATGTATACATTATGTCGGGCGATGTAAAAATTGTAAACTTGTTAATGAATCACTCGCATGGTTATGTTTGTATGTTGTGAATTTAGTTATAATTGGTAAGATATTTGGTTAATGAGAAATAATCAACACAGGGGTAACGCGTGGGAATGAAAGGCACCCAGGTCCGCTTGACTGGGGCTACCTGGTCAGGCGCCAGTCATGTCCCTCGATTTGGGGTGTGACATTAAGAATTGGCCTCAACCAACTTAAGCGATAGAGATTCATAGTTTCTTGGGGTTAGCTGGTTATTATCGTCGATTTATAGAAGGATTTTCATCGATAGTGCCCCGATGACTAGTTTGACCTAGAAGGGTGCCCAATTCAGGTAGTCAGATGAGTGCAAGGAGAGCTTTTAGAAGCTTAAGACAGCTCTGACCACGGCACAGATATTGGTTTTGCCCACAGGTCCAGGACCTTACATTGTTTATTGTGATGCTTCCCGTGTTGGTCTTGGTGCGGTATTGATGCATGATGGCAAGGTTATTGCTTATGCTTTGAGGCAGTTGAAGATCCACGAGAAGAACTACCCAATCCATGATTTAGAGTTGGCAGCCATTGTTCATGCCTTGAAGATTTGGAGGCATTATTTATATGGTGTGACGTGTGAGGTGTACACAGATCACAAGAGTTTGCAATACTTGTTCAAGCAGAAAGAGTTGAATTTGAGGCAGCGGAGGTGGTTGGAGCTATTGAAGGATTATGATGTTATATATATATGAAATTAACCTAGAAATGTATGAAAATCCCCCACATCCAATCTTTATCTTTTATAATTTATTCCTTGGGCCTTATATGATGTATTTGAGTTATTTTTGGATAGTTTTGAGACGTTCGGAGGTTGCTACATTCGTGATGACATTCTTGGAGCTTGGTTTGGCTTGAATGAGTTAAGTAACTCTTTTAAACTTAATGCTGAGGGTATGAAACCCTGAATTACGTACTTTATGGTTGATGTTAAGGTGACGCATATGCTAGGTGACAGGCGTGTGGGCATGCACCATATGAATTTTGACTCTATTATTTCCCGGGGACTGTATAGTGGAACTATTTTATTGATATCTTTATTTTCACCATGTTGTAAAATAAATGAGCTGTACGTCATGCTAGATATAATACTTAGGCTTTATGTTTATATTGTTGGGACCCATTGTGGTCGTTTCTTGCTGCATCTCATTGAGTTTATTGATATTTCGTAGTCAGACACATTCATGCATTCATATCATATCTCAGTCTCAATTGTTACTTATAGATACATCATATCATTATTCTAGGTAAGTTTTCATGGCATTGTGAGCCTGTGGGTGAGACAAGAGAGATTGATAACTAAGTGTGGCCGAGAGCCTGATTTTGAGTGACATGTATGGGATCGGGCTGCACGCTGCAACGGTGATTCATATATTGATACTATGGCACATGTGTTATCCGTGTGAATCTTGATTTGATATTATAGCACGTGAGTTGTCGGTGCGGTTATAGCGCTTGGGGCGAAGGAGCCCCTCCAGAGTCTGCACACCCACAGTGAGCGCAATTTATTATATTCAGGGATGGATTTTCCCTTGGTTTGGAGATCAATCTTCTCCATGAGGTTGGATTGGCATGTTTCTTCGGTATTGAAGACTGATGATTAGCGATGTATATATTCCGGGATGGATCTTTCTCGGGCCGCATGGGCCATATACAATACCGAGTAGTTGAGCATTTATATATTATTGAGGGATGTATTTCCTGGACATGGATTTTTCCGAAATACTTAATACATGGATATCGATCTTTTCCATGAGGCTAGACTGCCCTGTTTCCTCGATACTGGGTGACTTATAGTTAGTGTTGTATATTTCCGATGATGGATTTTTCTAGGCTGTATGGGCCATATACAATACTGAGTGGTTGAGTATGATGATTAGGAAGTGCGATACAGTGTGGTTGTGTACTCTGAGAGTGTGGGTACGTGATTCATCTCTGAGATACAAGGCATTGGCATGCATATATGACATGTGTAACGACCCAGCCCATCGTTACGGAAATTTCCACCCCGTTACCTTGCATTAACATATCTTATGCTTCTATATCAGTTGTTAGAACCTATCGGGTGAGTTAGGAGTGAATTGAATTAAAAATGAAGCAAATAGCATGTTTGAAGGAAGTTTGAATATGGAAAGTCAACCTAGAGTTGACTATCGAGTTAGAGTGCTCGTAATCGGATTCTGATGATTCGACTAGTTTCGAGGGATCATTTATGACTTAGGAGAGCAATCAGAATTGAATTTGGAGATCCTGGTGTAGAAATAGGCTTGAATTTTGGCGAAATCCGATCGATAGGTGAGATTTTGACCCGAGAGTCGGAATGGAATTCCGACAGTTGCAGTAGCTCCGTTAGGTGATTTTGGATATGCCTGCAAATTTTCAAGTCATTCGGACATCGTTTGGTCGGGTTTTTGATCGAATGTGAATTTTTGAAATTAAAGTTAAACTTAAGCTTGAATTTGTTGAAAAAGGACGATTTTGATGTTAACGATAGAGTTTTGATGATTGGAACAAGTTTGAATGATGTTATAAGAGGTTTTAGTACTTTTGGTTGAGGTCCCGGAGGCTTCGGGGTAAATTCGGATGCCCAACGGGTCATTTTTGGAAGATTTTTGCCGTTTTGAGCATAAATGTAATGATCCAAAGGTCTATTTTTAGTTCTAGAGATCCAAATTTGATTTCGAGACTTTGAGAATTTAAATAATGAATTATAGGACTGATCCGGAAATTTTGGTTTAATTTCATCAAGTTGCGATTGGGTTTTTGAGGCGAAACACGAGTTAATTGTTTAACGAGCAAAATTGATGTTGCACTTAGCAAATGAGATCCAAATTCAGTTATGTTTGAACCACTGGATCCATATCAAAATTACGGAGTCATAGGAAAAAGAATCATCGAATTCCAAGTTCGTATGGTTAAGTTATAGCATTTTTAGTGAAATAAAAAGCTGCTGCAATTTTCTGGGGCAAATCTGGTATTTTCGCTTCTGCGATGAACAGTACCCGCAGAAGCGGGTGAACAGTGATTTTCACTTCTGCGATGAACAGTGCCACAGAAGCGATGAACAGTGAAATCGCACCTGCGGTGAACAGTAACCGCAGATGCGAAAATCGCTGGACATTTAATTTGGGGCAATCCGAGATGTTTCTTCATTTTTGGAGCTATGGAGCTCGGATTGAAGCGATTTTCGAAGCGATTTTCACCATATGGATGGGGGTAAGTGTTCTCTCTCCAAAAGTGATTATATTTAATGATTCCATGGTTATTTTCATCAAGTATTAGTGAATCAAATTGATGAAATCGGAGAAAATTTATAAACTTTTCAAAAACGAAAATTTAGGATTTGAAGGGTCATTTGTGGTCCGATTTGGGAGTTCTTGGTATGTACGGACTCGTAGAGAGACGAGGATTCCGAAAATATGAGTTTCGAAATTTTTTGAGATGTGGGCCCGGGGCTCGGGTTTTGCCAAATTTCGTGATTTTTGATATTTTTCGAGTTCTTTCGATTGGGTTATGTTCCATTAGCCTATTTTGATATATTTGTACTGATTTTGACTAGTTTTGACGTGCGTGGATGCCGGTTCGAGGAGCTAAGGCGTCGCGGGCATGAGTTTTCGTCTATTCGAGGTGGGTAATACTTGTAAATGATGTCCTGAGGGTTAGTAAACCCCGGACTTGCTCATCTTAGTGCTGTGTTGAGGTGACTTGCACGCCGGATAACGGCGTGGGGTAGAGCACCATTGGGGATCGTGACTTGGTCCGTCCCGCGTAATAAATAATAACACCTAATTGTTGAAATGAATTGGACTAATTATCATGTTTCGGCTTCGTGCCAGTTATTTGAATCCTTCAGGGATTGGTATCATTGTTTTGATAACACTGTGCATATTTTATTCTAAATTTAAGGTTTAAAATGGTATTTTGCTATTCAGCATTTTTATAAGGTCATGAAAAACTTGAACAAGGTCTTAATAACATTTTTAGCTGTGACTAATATGATATTGTTGCCCGTAGGGCTTTCTTGATTATTTGTTAGACTGATTGGGCCGAGGGCCGTATGTTAGGGCATGACATTTCATGTGAGCATATGCATACACATGCATGGATCGGACTGCACGCCGCAGTGGTATACGGATCGGGCTGCGCGCCGCAGCAGGTGTGAGATTAATATTGTGCTTGGGCTGTAGGAGCCCCTCTGGAGTCTGAACCCCCACAGTGAGCACGGGTACCCAAATTGGATCGGGCTACACGCCGTAGCGGTCATATGCATTGTGGATCGGTACGGGGACGCCTGTACTTATCCTCGGGAGGCTGTGAACCTTTAGGAAACACTTCTCATTTCTTGGAATTCTTATCGTGCGTACTTGATTCAGCTTGAGCTATGCTTTTGAAATTCCTTCCGCACGTCTGTGTACGCATCGAGCGCTCAGTAATATAAGTGCCTTATGTGTAGTGGAACGAGTTCAAACTCGGGAAGACTAAAATGATTATGCTATGTGTATCCTGGTGGAAGGTATTGTGCTGAAATGCTAAATTGAGGCGAGATAGGTGGATTGGTTCTCATGTGTAATTGAAAGGTAGTTGATATATGTTATGATTCGAGCATGTACAACGCATGTTCACGTACCAAATATGATAATATGATTTGTGTAGTATTGAGACTAATGTTGTCAATATGCATTGTGATGTCTTGTCGAGTTGTGAATGTATTGCTAGGATGGTTTTGGTGATTCTCTGGCAAGTGGATTGTCACGACCCCAAATCTGGTCGAGATGGCGCCCAGCACATTGTTAAGCCAGCCCGACCAATCAATAACAATAACGGAGCTAGAAGCTCTCTTTAGCCCATTTAAGCATATCAAATCACGAAGCAATAGCGATACATATAATGAAAACGAGGAACCAAGTCCCATAATACATCAACTCCCATAGACCGAAGGGTCAAGAGTCATGAGCCTCTACTGAACATGAGTGTATAACGGTTTACAAGATACCAAGTACGGAAAGAAAAGTCAATACAAAATCAAGAGACAGTAAGAAGGAATATCGGGTCCTGCGGACTCTGCAGCTACCTCGAATATCCACAAATGTCGCCTCGCACAGCTACTGGATCACTGCTGAGAGGTACCCGGATCTGCACACAAGGTGCAGGGAGTAAAATGAGTACTGCCAGACTCAGTGGTAATAAACAGGGGTAAGACAGCATAGATAAGAAATCCACAGTAAAGCACAATGTAAAGCTATACCAATACCCTGTAACAGTTCAATACCAACAGTAGAGAGAGCCAACAATACTAACAGTAACTACAACACCTAGCAGGTGTAGCTAAATGCAATGCAATGCATGACATGACCGATATGGCGTGTAGCCCGATCCAATTTGGGTACCCGTGCTCACTGTGGGGGTTCAGACTCCGGAGGGGCTCCTACAGCCCAACCACAATATCACTGCGGCGTGCAGTCTGATCCAACATATATATACCGTTGCGGCGTGCAGCCCGATCCACTACCAGTCAACTAATATGCAAATACAGTCTCGCAGGCTGATAAGTAGTTTTGAAAACATCTTTTATCATTTTTCAGTTGAAAACAGTAATATCAAGTTCCAGAGATTGGAAATAGCATGATAACAGAGATAGCTACGGACTGGTAGTAACTAACATGTCAATATGATAAGACAATGATAACGATCCTCGCGGGATCCAATAACTGGCTCACGGCCCACATGTATACTCAACCGCCCAAGAAAGGGGTTCCTCGGCTCAAGAGCGGCCAATATCTCAATATATAGTATACAACCATCCGAGAAGGAGGTTCGACGGCTCAAGAATAGCCTAATATCATAACACAGTATCAGCAAGTCGGACTAAGCCATAGTCCCCAATCACAATCGACCCCGCACTCACAAGAGAATACGTGTCTCGCCGCTATACAGCGTCACAAAGTGGTATACCGGGGTTTCGAACCCGCTGGTCATCACCCACATCTATTACTCACCTCAATACGGTGCGACAACTACTCCGCAATGCCCTTGCCACGAGAATCAAGCTCCGCACGCATAGAATCTGATCAAATACAGTAGAAACACAACAAATTAGGCCAATGGGACGACACCCAATCAATACAACTCAATTTACATCAAAATTCCCAAAGTTGTCAAAACCCGACTTTCAGTACGCTTGTCGAAAAATTACAAAAGTCACATATTCGGAATCCTCATCACGATACGAGTCTAGGCATATAAAATTTACCAAAATCGGACTACATTTGCCAACTCAAATCGGTATTTTTCTTTAATTTAGGCCTAGGGCTCAAACCCACCTTTAATCTTCCATTTACAGGGATTTAACCAAGGATTTCATGTTAAAATGATGTAATTAAGCCACAAAACTTACCTCCAATGAAACCCGGATGATTTCCCAGCAATCTCCCATCAATTTCTTCTCTTGGAACTCAAAAATGGAGGTTTTGGGTGTTAAACCCGCGACTGGTTCTGTTCTGAACTTAAACTCACTGCCAGCCAAATCTCTTCATCGCGTTCGCGACGCCTCTCACGCGAACGCGATGCCTTATTGCAGTCCTTCATCGCGAACGTGACACACCGTCACGCGTTCGCGAAGAACATTCTCCCCAGCCCGGATTTTTTTCCTCTACGCGAACGCGACATACCTCACGCGTTCGCGATGCCTTGCGGATTCCTTATACGCGAACGCGGCCCAGACCATCGCGAACGCGATGCTTCCCAGCTTCCTCTTACGCGAACGCGACACCAACCCTCGCGAACGCGATAGTCACCTGATCCCAGCCTACGCGAACGCGGCATAGCCCTCGCGAACGCGAAGGCTAAAAGTTTGCCCAGTGATCTGCAGATTTCAGCAGACCTTTTCTTGTTTCAAAGTGCCGGATAATGGTCCGGATTCACCCCGAGGCCCCCGGACCCCAACGAAAACCACCAACATACCCCAAAACACGATACGAACTTGTTCCAATCATAAAAACACCATCCTAAACATCAAAATCACCAATTACCCACGGGTTCAAGCCTAAATTTCTTCAAAACTTCCGAATTACACATTCTATCAAAAACCCGACCAAACGACGTCCGAATGACCTGAAATTTTGCGGACATATCCAAAATCACATAACGAAGCTACAGAAATTGTCGGAATTCCATTCCGACCCCCGGATCAATATCTTACCTACCGTTCAGATTTCGTCAAAATTCAACCTTAGCCATTTCAAGCCTATTTCTACACCGAGCCTCCAAATTCAATTCCGATTGCTCCCCTAAGTCACAAATCACCTCCCGGAACTAACCGAATCATCAGAATCCGATTCCGAGCCCTCTAGCTAAATAGTCAACTCCGGGTTGACTTTCCTTATTCAAGTTTCTTCAAAAAGGCTATATACCTCATTTTCAATCCAATTCACTCCTAACTCACCCGATAGACTCTAACACTGATATAAAATCATAAAACATGTATTTACAACATAACGGGGTGGTAATTCTCGTGACGACGGGCCGGGTCGTCACATTCTCCCCTCTTAAGCAAACGCTCGTCCTCGAGCGGGTCAAGAAACATACCTGAAGTCTCAAACAAGTGAGGATATCTGCTCCGCATCTCCCGCTCGATCTCCCAAGTGGCCTCCTCCACGGGTCGACCTCTCCACCGAACCTTAACTGATGCAATCTCCTTAGACCTCAATTTTCTCACCTGACGTCCCAAAATGGCAATAGGCTCCACATCATAGGATAGATCACCATCAAGCTGAATGGTACTGAAGTCTAATACATGAGACGGATCTCCAATGTACTTCCGGAGCATAGACACATGGAATCCTGGATGAACGCTAGATAAGCTGGGCGGCAAGGCTAACTCGTATGCCACCTCTCCAACCCTCCTAAGTATCTCAAAAGGTCCAATGTACCTAGGACTCAACTTTCCTTTCATAGGTGAAACCTTCAACAATACTCGTCACCAACCATGAAAGACAACTCTCGAACTCTACGGTCCGCATAACTCTTCTGACGAGACTGTGCTGTACGAAGCCTCTCCTGGATCAACTTTGCTCTATCCAGAGCATCTTGGACTAACTCAGTCCCTATCAATCTAACCTCACCAGGCTCAAACCATCCCACGGGGGATCTACACCGCCTGCCATACAATGCCTCATACGGGGCCATCTGAATACTCGACTGATAACTGTTATTGTAGGCAAACTCAGCAAGTGGTAGGAACTCATCCCACGAACCACCAAAGTCAATCACACAAGCTCGCAACATATCCTCCAAGATCCGAATAGTGCGCTCAGACTGTCCGTCTGTCTGGGGGTGAAATGTTGTACTCAACTCAACCCGTGTACCCATCTCTCTCTGAAATGCTCTCCAAAACTGAGAAGTGAACTGAGTACCCCTGTGGGATATGATAGACAATGGAACTCCATGCAACCGAACAATCTCTCGAATAAAGATCGCTGCCAACCGCTCCGAAGAGTACATAGTATATACAGGAATGAAGTAAGCTGACTTGGTTAGCCTATCCACAATCACCCATACGTAATCAAACTTCCTCGCTATCCGAGGGAGTCCAGTAACAAAGTCCATAGTGATCCTCTCCCACTTCCACTCAGGAATATCAATGCGCTGAAATACGCCACCGGGCCTCTGATGCTCGTACTTAACCTGCTGACAGTTGAGGCACCGTGCTACATGTCTGACAATGTCCATTTTCATCTTTCTCCACCAATAGTGCCGTTTCAAATCTTGATACATCTTCGCGGCTCCTGGATGGATAGAATACCGCGAGCTATGGGCCTCCTCCAGAATCAAGTCACGAAGGCCATCAACATTGGGCACACATATCCGGCCCTCAATCCTCAATACGCCGTCACTATCAATGGTGACGTCTCTAGCATCATCATACTGAACTCTGTCCCTAAGGACAGCCAAATGCGGATCATCATACTGGCGCTCACGAATACGATCATATAGAGATGACCGAGATACAACACAAGCCAATACCCTGCCGGGCTCCGAAATATCTAACCTCACTAGCCGATTGGCTAGCACCTGAACATCATAAGCAAATGGCCTCTCCTCAGCTGGAATATATGCCAAGCTCCCCATACCGACCGCCTTCCGGCTCAAAGCATCGGCCACCACATTGGCCTTCCCCGGATGATATAATATAGTGATGTCATAATCCTTAAGCAACTCAAGCCATCTCCGCTATCTCAAATTAAGGTCTTTCTGTTTGAACAAGTGCTGGAGACTACGATGCTCGGTATACACCTCACAAGACACACCGTACAAATAGTGCCTCCAAATCTTCAATGCATGAACAATGGCGGCTAGCTCCAAATCATGAACATGATAGTTCTTCTCATGTGGCTTCAACTGCCGAGAAGCATAAGCAATCACCTTACCTTCTTGCATCAACACACAACCTATCCCCGCTCTCAAGGCATCACAATAAACAGTATATGAACCTGAAGCTGATGGCAATACTAACACTGGAGCTGTGGTCAAAGCTGTCTTGAGCTTTTGAAAGCTCTCCTCGCACTCATCCGACCACACGAATGGTGCACCCTTCTAGGTCAATTTAGTCAATGAAGAAGCAATGGATGAAAATCCCTGAACAAATCGGCGATAATATCCCGCCAAACCAAGAAAACTCCTGATCGCTGTAGCTGAGGACGGTCTAGGCCAACTCTGCACCGCCTCTATCTTCTTAGGATCAACCCGAATACCATCACGAGACACCACATGTCCTAGAAATGCTACGGACTCGAGCCAAAACTCGCACTTGGAGAATTTAGCATATAGCTTCTCCTCCCTCAATCTCTGCAACACAATACTCAAATGCTGAGCATGCTCCTCCTGACTACGGGAGTAGACTAGAATGTCATCAATGAACACAATCACAAATGAATCCAAATAAGGCCCGAACACACTGTTCATCAGATGCATAAATGCTGCTGGGGCGTTGGTCAGCCCAAACGACATCACAAGAAACTCATAATGACCATATCGGGTCCCGAATGCAGTCTTCATAATATCCGAGTCCCTGATCTTCAGCTGATGATAGCCTGAACGAAGATCGATCTTAGAAAACACCCTCGCACCCTGTAACTGATCAAACAAATCATCTATGCGCGGTAAAGGGTACTTGTTCTTCACTGTCACTTTGTTCAATTGCCTATAATCAATATACATCCGCATGGAACCATCTTTCTTTTTAACAAATAATACCGGTGCACCCCACGGGGACACACTAGGGCGGATGAAACCCTTATCCAGAAGCTCCTGAAGGTGCTCTTTCAGTTCTTTCAACTCGGCTGGTGCCATCCGATAAGGAGGAACGGATATAGGTTGAGTGCCCGGCACCAAGTCAATGCCAAAATCAATATCCCTGTCCAGCGGCATGCCCGGCAGGTCTGAGGGGAATACATCCGGGAAGTCCCTCACAACAGGTACAGAATCAATGCTAGGAGACTCAGTTCCCACATCTCTCACAAAAGCTAAGTACGATAAACACCCTTTTTCAACCATATTCTGAGCCTTTAAGAACGAAATAACACGGCTAGGGACGAAATCAGTCGAACCCCGCCACTCGATCCGAGAAATACCAGGAATGGCCAATGTAATTGTCTTAGCATGGCAGTCCTATATAGCATGGTACGGAGACAACCAGTCCATACCCAATATAACATCAAAGTCCACCATTCCCAATAATAACAACTCTGCCTGGGTCTCCAGACCCCCAATAGATATAACACAGGATCTATAGACATGATCCACAACGATCGTATCACCCACGGGGGTGGATACATGAACAAGTAAATCAAGACTACTACGAGTCGCACCCAAGTGATGTGCAAAGTAAGAGGACACGTAAGAATATGTGGACCCTGGATAAAATAGAACAGAGGCATCTCTGTGACAGACAGAAATGATACCTGTGATCACTGCATCGGAGGCAACTGCATCACGCCTGTCATGAAGTGCATAGAACCGTGCTTGGCCTCCACCAGATCTCTCCTCGCCCCTGGGGCGACCACGAGAAGACTGACCTCCACCTCTACTAGGCTGAGATGGTGCTGAAGATGAGGGCTGGTCCCTTTGCTGAGTCATGTCCCTACGGAGTCGAGGGCACCGTCTCCTCATGTGGCCAAACTCACCACACTCATAACATGCACCTGGTGCTGGAGAAGGGGACTGAAAGATCCCCGAACTCGAAACAACCTCTCGGTGTGGAAAATGACTGACCTTGAGTCTAACTTTTGGGAGCTGAAATAGGGCAGCTCTAGAGCACCCCCCCCCCCGAAGGTGGCGGTGCTAGATATGTGGGCCTGTTAGACTAACCCCTCACAAACTGACCTCTTCCCTCAGACGGAGCACCACTAAAACCTCGAGAATATCGAAATCGCTTATCAATCGGCATTTGCTCTCGATCCCGCTGATGAACACCATCGATCCTCCGAGCTATCTCCACAACTTGCTGGTAAGGAGTCCCCATCTCAACCTCTCAAGCCATATTAGCCTGAATACCAGAGTGTAAACCCGAAACAAACCTCTATTCTCTCTCTACATTGGTGGAGAGTATCATAAGTGCATAGCGAGACAACTTAGAGAATCTCGCATCAAAATCGGTCACCCTACTGAAGATGATCGAATTGACCCCGCAACTCTTCTCTTTGAGAGGCTGGAATATCTCTCTCCAGAAAGAGAAGTGTGAACTAGTACCAAGTAAATGGAAGACAACCTACTGGTCTGCGGAGAAGATGGGACTACCACCATCTACGTGCCCTGCCCTCCAGCTGAAAAGTGGTAAAGTCTACCCTATGGGACTCCAATATCCTCATGTTGTGCAGTTTATCCCTACAATGGTCAATAAAGTCCTGGGGGTCCTCATGTCGCTCACCTCCAAAGATAGGAGGATGTAGCCTAGTCCATCTATCTAATAGTTTCAACAGCTCACCAGACGCAGCTGGTTCTTGCTCTGGTATAGCCGAATACAACTGGAGGAACAACCGGGTCGGTATGCGAGTCGGCAGGGGTCTCCGCCGACCACCTCCCCGACCGAGATGTCGCTACAGTAGCGGTAGCCGAAACTACCCGAGCCAAACCGGAACACACCGATAATATCCGAGCAAGAGTCTCCCGACGACCCGTGAATAGCAATAGATATAGTCCGGCCCCGAATCGGGGGCTGCCGGAGCATCAACCACCGGGGGCCGCTCCCGAACCGGTACAACAGAGGTCAGCTGGCACTGCCTCAGCCCGCCCTACCTCTAACTCTAGCACGACCGCGCCCACGGCCTCTAACAGTTGGCAATGGAGGTCATCCACCTCGTCCCGATGCTCGCGTTCTCGCCATCTCGCGAGGGAATAGAATATAGAAGCTTAGGTTCTCGAACAACAAGATCGCACGACGCAGTTCAAGAAAAGTGAAGTTTTCCTAAAGTGTTCGCAGCCTCCCGAGGATAAGCACAGTGCGTCCCGTACCGATCCACAAGACTCTACTAACCGGCTCAAGACTCACGAGGCCTAGTAAACCTAGGCTTTGATACCAACTTGTCACGACCCCAAATCCGGTCGTGATGGCGCCCAGCACATTGCAAAGCCAGCCTGACCAATCAATAACAATAACGGAGCTACAAGCTCTCTTTAGCCCATTTAAGCATATCAAATCACGAAGCAATAGCGATACATATAACGAAAACGGGGAACCAAGTCCCATAATACATCAACTCCCATAGACCGAAGTGTCAAAAGTCATGAGCCTCTACTGAACATGAGTGTATAACGGTTTACAAGATACCAAGTACGGAAAGAAAAGTCAATACAAAATCAAGAGATAGTAAGAAGGAATATCTGGTCCTGCGGACTCTGCACCTACCTCGAATATCCACAAATGTCGCCGCACAGCCTACTAGATCACCGCCGAGAGGTACTCGGATCCGCACACAAGTGCGCAGGAGTAAATGAGTACCGCCGTACCTCATGGTAATAAACAGTGGTAAGACAAATGCAGATAAGAAATCCGCAATAAAGCACTATGTAAAGCCGTAATCAAATACCCCGTCACAAAATCAATATCAACCGTACCTGTACCAACAAGTACCAAGAAAATAGTATAACAACTAGCATATGTAGCTAAATGCAAGGCAATGCATGATATGACCGCTACGGCGCGTAGCCCGATCCAATTTGGGTACCCGTGCTCACCGTGGGGGTTCAGACTCCGAGGGGCTCCTACAGCCCAAGCACAATATCACCGCGGCGTGCAGTCCGATCCAACATATATATACCGCCGCGCGCGCAGCCCCGCTCCACTACCACCGCCTAATATGCAATTACAACCTCACAGCTCAAAAGTAGTATTTGAAGTTCCGGAGATCGGAAATAGCATGATAATAGAAATAGCTACGAACCGGTAGTAACTAGCATGTCAATATGATAAGACAATGATAACGATCCTCGCGGGATCCAATAACCGGCTCACGGCCCACATGTATACTCAACCGCCCAAGAAGGGGGTTCCTCGGCTCAAGAGTGGCCATTATCACAATATATAATATGCAACCATCCGAGAAGGAGGTTCGACGGCTCAAGAATAGCCTAATATCACAATACAGTATCAACAACTCGGACTAAGTCATAGTCCCCAATCACAATCGACCCCGCACTCAGAAGAGAGTACGTGTCTCGCCGCTATACAGCGTCACAAAGTGGTATACCGGGGTTTCGAACCCGCCGGTCATCACCCACATCTATTACTCACCTCAATACGGCGCGACGACTACTCCGCAATGCCCTTGCCACGAGAATCAAGCTCCGCACGCGTAGAATCTGATCAAATACAGTAGAAACACAACAAATTAGGCCAACGGGACGACACCCAATCAATACAACTCAATTTACATCAAAATTCCCAAAGTTGTCAAAACCCGACTTTCGGTACGCTTGTCGAAAAATTACAAAAGTCACATATTCGGAATCCTCATCACGATACGAGTCTAGGCATATAAAATTTACCAAAATCGGACTCCATTTGCCCACTCAAATCGGTGTTTTTCTTTAATTTAGGCCTAGGACTCAAACCCACCTTTAATCTTCCTTTTACAGGGATTTAACCAAGGATTTCATGTTAAAATGATCTAATTAAGCCACAAAACTTACCTCCAACGAAAACCCGATGATTTCCCAGCAATCTCCCGTCAATTTCTTCTCTTGGAACTCAAAAATGGAGGTTTTGGGTATTAAACCCGCGACTGGTTCTGTTCTGAACTTAAACTCACTGCCAGCCAAATCTCTTCATCGCGTTCGCGACGCCTCCCACACGAACGCGATGCCTTATTCCAGTCCTTCATCGCGAACGCGACACACCGTCACGCGTCCGCGAAGACCATTCTCCCCAGCCCGGATTTTTTCCTCTACGCGAACGCGACATACCTCACGCGTTCGCGATGCCTTGCGAATTCCTTATACGCGAACGCGGCCCAGACCATCGCGAACGCGATGCTTCCCAGCTTCCTCTTACGCGAACGCGACACCAACCCTCGCGAACGCGATAGTCATCTGATCCCAGCCTACGCGAACGCGGCATAGCCCTCGTGAACGCGAAGGCTAAAAGTTTGCCCAGTGATCTGCAGATTTCAGCAGACCTTTTCTTGTTTCAAAGTGCCGGATAATGGTCCGGATTCACCCCGAGGCCCCCGGGACCCCAACAAAAACCACCAACATACCCCAAAACACGATACGAACTTGTTCCAATCATAAAAACACCATCCTAAACATCAAAATCACCAATTACCAACGGGTTCAAGCCTAAATTTCTTCAAAACTTCCGAATTACACATTCTATCAAAAACCCGACCAAACGACGTCCGAATTACCTGAAATTTTGCGGACATATCCAAAATCACATAACGAAGCTACAGAAATTGTCGGAATTCCATTCCGACCCCCGGATCAAAATCTCACCTACCGTTCGGATTTCGTCAAAATTCAACCTTAGCCATTTCAAGCCTATTTCTACACCGGGCCTTCAAATTCAATTCCGATTGCTCCCCTAAGTCACAAATCACCTCCCGGAACTAACCGAATCATCAGAATCCGATTCCGAGCCCTCTAGCTAAATAGTCAACTCCGGGTTGACTTTCCTTATTCAAGTTTCTTCAAAAAGGCTATATGCCTCATTTTCAATCCAATTCACTTCTAACTCGCCCGATAGACTCTAACACTGATATAAAATCATAAAATATGAATTTACAACATAACGGGGTGGTAATTCTCGTGACGACGGGCTGGGTCATCACATGGATAGGCCAATTTACAAAGGGAACTCTGCCGAAATTTTTGGAGAATTTGGGACTTAGAAAAGATTTTGTCACCTAAAGAGGGGGCGTAACTGTTGTGTATGAATGAATGCAAGAATTGCAAAAGAGTTAATATTTCTGATGATTCGAATCTCCGCCTAAGCTTGTAAATGACTTGAGTTTAATCTAACTAGAACTTTGTGGCATCATTTGAGTAAGAATGCTATGAGTGGCTAAAAGTGCTTTGATGTATGGCTCCGAGCTAAGTTGGGGAGGTTGTTATTGATTAAGTAATTGCACTGTTGTGTGCTGTGTTGGCTCTGTCTCTAGGTAAGTCGGGAAATTTCGATAAGGGTTATGGCGCTACGTAGATGTGAAGAAATACTAGGATGTTGTGAACTTATATTGGTAAAGAATGTTCGGTGTATAGAAAAGAAAGATAGTTGATTGTATCTGTATGTAATCATGTTTTGCGGTGTCAGATTTCTAGCAAGGCATGAATAGTTCTGTTCCATAAGACAGTTGAATTACAGCTGAATAAGGGTGAATGACGCCCAAGAATAGTCCTGTGGTGTTCCAGATTTTGCTTGTAACGGTAAGGTGTCTTAAGATTATGTATGTGGATAAAGACGGTATTTTCGTTAGAAGGGATCAAGACTTGTTCTATGTTATGTGAATGATGAGATTCTATGCATCCGTATTGGAAGGTAATGATACTAATTCAAAAATCGCATAAAGTTCTTCAAAATAATGTATTGTAGAATATGGTACTTCTGGGAAATATTAAGGGAGTATTCAGTGGCCTATGGGTCTTATGTACGAATCTAGTGTGGTAACAGGAGTTGATGTATTATGGTGTTACAGTAAGCGCTAATATTGAGTTAAAGATGAATCGAAAAGGGTAACTGGGTAAATGGAACAACTTGTTAATAAATCAAAATGGTATAAAAAGGAATACGATTGATTTCTGGTATGTGGTTGAAGTAATGAGTCTTGCAGACATTGCAGCAAAGCTCTTGAGTGCTGGCAGTTGTGTAACTTGATATATGTATAAGGACTCAGTCCTGACAGATAAACTTATGCAATGAATGGGAAGAAATAGTTTGTGATGTGTTTTATCATGGTTTGAAGATGAGTATATTCATGTCGGTATGCGATGCGTGGAATGTGTAATGAGTTTTCTTCTATATGGGATCACGAAAGTCCTTGACTAGTCGAGTGCGTCGATGTTGAGGCGGAGGAAAGGGATATGAATTTCCATGTTGTCTTAGTGTGATATGGTATACACGATGTGTTATGGAAAGTTGATAATGGTATATTCTAGATTTTGAGATCGGTGCATAATATTTGGGAAGTCAATAAAGATTATTGAGTAGCGCGGACAGCTGCAGGTGAATTAAGATCGATCTTTCTGATGATTTAAGAAAATGGTACTGCTATTCTATTAACTTGGCAGGGAATATGATCCAAAAAGGACAAGGTAATGTAAACTGATAATATCTAATGGCATGGTGGTATTCTCTTGTTGGATCGACTGTAATAATTGAGTCGTTGATGGCATAGTGAAATTCTTGGATGGCTTTCGTGGAACGAATGGGCGCTTGATGTGCGTTATGTATTCGTACGGTGGAGTGTGGAACCAGGTATAGCGATTCATGTGTTACATATGTGTTGGAGACTAGAAGTTCTCGTAATCCGCCTATGCAGTGGTTGCATATCGCGTGTATCGGCACCGTTTTGTGATTATTGGAAATCGGAAGCCTTAGTGGCTCTCTCTTAGCTTGATATGATGAATTTGGGTTATGATACCTTATTTCAGACTGGTTGACATAAGTCAAGTCGTCTAGACAAATGTGATTTGGACTATGTCGGAAAATGGCACAAATTGCGTAGCAGAGAGCATCAGAGTATGCTCCAACAGAGTAGTTGTACACAGGACCAGCGGATGGCTCGTAGGCATTGCTTTGTCAGTTGGACCTTAGTGGCGGATGTCAGTGTAGAGGTATCTACCATTGATTCAGTTCCAGTATTGAGAAACGTTGTCAGATGCGTTTCATGTGGCCGAGCTTGAGGCTATATATATATATATATATATATATGTTTGTTGTAATGAGAAAATTCGACTCGATATGCATTTCTTTTTGCGAGATTTATGCATGGATCGGGTGGCACGCCGCCACGGGTTATTTGGATCGGGTGGCACGCCGCCACAGGTGTGGTATATGGATCGGGTGGCACGCCGCCACGGGTATGTCATTGGAGCGGGTTGCACACTGCAACAGAATATTGTGAAAATATAGTTAGTTATATGCTACTGGGTATACAATACTTCCCCACTTCTGAGGAAAAAAAATCCGTTTTGAGTATCGCTTGGCAAATGGCACGTCGGTTGTGTCCTTTCAGGATTTGATAGCATACGTTAATTGTTTCACCGTGGGTGAGGTTGATTGCGTGGGTTCAAGACCTAGATCCGTGCGTGGCTAACCGTTTTGAGCTTAGTGGCTCGAGGTGCTTCATGAGTAATAACGTTGGGATAGAATCACGAATCGTGGCAAGGCCACATGATGTTATGACCTCTCGAGGAGGATTCAGGTACTCTAATTCTATAATGCGAGATGCGATCTCAGTTCTATGTTATGATGTCACAAAGGAATTGAATTGCCGCTCTTTTGCTGGAGACAATTATCATGATTTGAGCTGTAATGATTCGAGTGTGTTCAGGCGTTTCTATTAGAGCCTATGTTGTGCTCGTCGTGGCTTAGGCCGGTGTTCAGGTGTCATATCACCAGTGCGGTGTGTTATAATCGAAATGATCGTTGGAGCCAATAATGAGTGTGAGTATATGTGATTCCAGCTAGTATTTGGTTATTGTGGCCACTTGTTGTGATTAGAGACTATCGTCTCGAGTGAATGGGTTGTCGATACATCATATGATCTCACCCGGAGTAGTGAATATGGGTTAGTGCAGTAGATTCGAGTGTATCCTGAGTATAGGCATGGGATTTGCATTGGGCATATGATTTCAGAAAGTACAATGTGATTTATGGTTCAGATGGTCCGTGAAATTTTGACTACATGGTGTTTTCGGACTTATGTGAGATAGGGTGACGTATGATCGCCTGAAATATATGCTTGGTAAGGTCATTCAGCTATTGGGTTGCTTCTAGTACAACTTCGGGTCCGCTCGAGGACGAGCGTTTGCTTAAGAGGGGGAGAATGTGATGACCCGGCCTGTCGTCACGAGAATTACCACCCCGTTATGTTGCATTTACATATCTTATGCTTCTATATCATTGTTAGAACCTATCGGGTGAGTTAGGAGTGAATTGAATTAAAAATGAAGCAAATAGCATGTTTGAAGGAAGTTTGAATATGGAAAGTCAACCTAGAGTTGACTATCGAGTTAGAGTGCTCTGAATCGAATTCTGATGATTCGACTAGTTTCGAGGGATCATTTATGACTTAGGAGAGCAATCGGAATTGAATTTGGAGATCCGATGTAGAAATAGGCTTGAATTGGCTAAGGTTGAATTTTGGCGAAATCCGATCGATAGGTGAGATTTTGACCCGAGAGTCGGAATGGAATTCCGACAGTTCCTGTAGCTTCGTTATGTGATTTTGGATATGTCTGCAAATTTTCAAGTCATTCGGACATCGTTTGGTCGGGTTTTTGATCGAATGTGAATTTTTGAAATTAAAGTTAAACTTAAGCTTGAATTTGTTGAAAAAGGACGATTTTGATGTTAACGATAGAGTTTTGATGATTGGAACAAGTTTGAATGATGTTATAAGAGGTGTTCGTACTTTTGGTTGAGGTCCCGGAGGCTTCGGGGTAAATTCGGATGCCCAACGGGTCATTTTTGGAAGATTTTTGCCGTTTTGAGCATAAATGTAATGATCCAAAGGTCTATTTTTAGTTCTAGAGATCCAAATTTGATTTTGAGACTTTGAGAATTTAAATAATGAATTATAGGACTGATCCGGAAAATTTGGTTTAATTTCATCAAGTCGCGATTGGGTTTTTGAGGCGAAACATGAGTTAATTGTTTAACGAGAAAAATTGATGTTGCACTTAGCAAATGAGATCCAAATTCAGTTTGTTTGAACCACTGGATCCGTATCAAAATTACGGAGTCATAGGAAAAAGAATCGTCATATTCCGAGTTTGTATGATTGAGTTATAGCATTTTTAGTGAAATAAAAAGCTGCTGCAATTTTCTGGGGCAAATCTGGTATTTTCGCTTCTGCGATGAACAGTACCCGCAGACGCGGGTGAACAGTGATTTTGCGCTTCAGCGATGAACAGTTCCGCAGAAGCGATGAACAGTGAAATCGCACCTGCTGTGAACAGTAACCGCAGATGCGAAAATCGCTGGACATTTAATTTGGGGCAATCCGAGATGTTTCTTCATTTTTGGAGCTATGGAGCTCGGATTGAAGCGATTTTCGAAGCGATTTTCACCATATGGATGGGGGTAAGTGTTCTCTATCCAAAAATGATTATATTTAATGATTCCATGGTTATTTGCATCAAGTATTAGTGAATCAAATGGATGAAGTCGGAGAAAATTTATAAACTTTTGAAAAACGAAAATTTAGGATTTGAAGGGTCATTTGTAGTCCGATTTGGAAGTTCTTGGTATGTACGGACTCGTAGAGAGACGAGGATTCCAAAAATATGAGTTCTGAAATTTTTCGAGATGTGGGCCAGGGGCTCGGGTTTTGCCAAATTTCGTGATTTTTGATATTTTTCGAGTTCTTTCGGTTGGGTTATGTTCCATTAGCCTATTTTGATATATTTGTACTGATTTTGACTAGTTTTGACGTGTGTGGATGCCGGTTCGAGGAGCTAAGGCGTCGCGGGCATGAGTTTTCGTCGGTTCGAGGTGAGTAATTCTTGTAAATGATGTCCTGAGGTTAGTAAACCCCGGACTTGCACATCTTAGTGTTGTGTTGAGGTGACTTGCATGCTGGATTACGGGCGTGGGGTAGAGCACCATTGGGGATCGTGACTTGGTCCGTCCCGCGTAATAAATAATGACACCTAATTGTTGAAATGAATTGGACTAATTATCATGTTTGGGCTTCGTGCCAATTATTTGAATCCTTCGGGGATTGGTATCATTGTTTTGATAACACTGTGCATATTTTCTTCTAAATTTAAGGTTTAAAATGGTATTTTGCTATTCAGCATTTTTATAAGGTCATGAAAAACTTGAACAAGGTCTTAATAATATTTTTAGCTGTGACTAATATGATATTGTTGCCCGTAGGGCTTTCTTGATTATTTGTTACACTGATTGGGCCGAGGGTCGTATGTTAGGGCATGACATTTCATGTGAGCATATGCATACACATGCATGGATCGGACCGCACGCCGCAGTGGTATACGGATCGGGCTGCGCGCCGCAGCAGGTGTGATATTAATATTGTGCTTGGGCTGTAGGAGCCCCTCCGGAGTCTGAACCCCCACAGTGAGCACGGGTACCCAAATTGGATCGGGCTACACGCCGTAGCGGTCATATACATTGCATGGCATACATACATTGGTTTACGTGTACTATGTGGCATAACATTCGGCACTCATACATTACTGGCACACATGCATTAGTTGCCTTATTGACCAGATCTCCTGGTGTAAATTGATAAGGAGTGCTGAGCCCGAGGGGCTGATTTGAGTGCGGACTTGCACTGCTTGAGATTGTATCCAGGTATTGGTATATTATCATAAAAGAAAGTAGCTAAAAATTGAGATTTTCTAAATAACCTACTCACATATGCTGGAAAGGGATAAAAAGATAGTGCCTATCGTGGTTTTCTTCCCTTCAGCATTATTTACTTTTATTACCGCTGAGTTGGAAGTACTCACACCCGACTCCCTGCACCTTGTGTGCAGATCCAGGTATATCACAGTGGAGCTGATCCTATTGCGGCTCGGGAGTGCTTTTGGACAGTCGAGGTAGCTGCCAGCGTTCGCAGGACCTGATTCTCCAGTTTGTCTGTATTTTGTTCTAATCATCCCACACTTGTGCACAGTTATGTTCACTATTTACACTTTGTATACTCTGTAGAGGCTCATGACTCTTGACCCTTCGGTCTGTGGGAGTTGGCACGTGTTGGGACTTGGTTCCCTGTTTTTAATATATCTATCACCGTTATGCTTAAATTGGATAAAGTGAGCTTGTGGCTCCGTGATTGTTGTTGATTGGTCGGGCTGGCTTAGCAGTGTGCTGGGCGCCATCACGACCGGATTTGGGGTCTTGACAACGTGTATGCATAGGGACGCATTTTCCTCATGTTGTACGGTATCATGCCATTCATGACATTTTTTTACACACAGTGATATGTGTCATAAAGAGGTGTGTCACACTTGCTATCTTGAAAGAAACGAAAACATCTTATTTATTGTGAAAAAAGATTTTAGAAGAGAAATACAATTTTTCAAACTATCTCATATTTCACGATGTTTTCGGTAAATAATTTGAGTTTTTATTGATATTCTGGAAAAGCGAAACTATTTTTGAAAAAATATGAGTACGTTGAGCATCTTATATATGAGGTACTCCCTTATTTATTTACATTGTTATGAACTGTTATTGGATATTGGTGTTAGACCCGACCTATGTTCTAGGTCGTGACTGCTTTCAGTCTAAGTTTAGGTTTGTTACTTATTGAGTACATGTGGTCGGTTGTACTCATACTACACTCCCTATATATTGCGTGCAAATTTCGGATGTCGATGTTGCTATGTTTTCTGGGAGCTGGATTGGAAGAGTACCTGTGTCCCTGCGGTAGCTGCCTCTTGTTCATGGTAGCCTTAGAATTTTAAAACTATGTTATGTATTTGTCAAACAGATAATATATTTGCTTCATATTAGCTTTGTAAACTCCTAATGCTTAAGTGTTTAATCAGATTTTCATATGAAGCAAATGGTTTAGACACATATTTTGTTTAATGATATCGTATAACTTGTACCAGATTCTATTTTTATTATGTATCTTTTTGTTCTTAACAGCTTTTATTTTAATCTTAATTATTATCGGTATCATACAATTGGATGTCGAAAGAAGCTCTTAAAATTTCGTGGGTTCGTAGAAGAATTCAACTATTCCTAATAATCCCACATAAGTCCATGGTTTCGTATTAAAAAGGAAAATGGGATGAGCACACACCTTAAGGACAGATTGGATTTATTTGGGAATTTTAGTAATTGGTGATTGGGGTCTACGGATTTGGTTTGAAGTAAGGGCTATTACATAATAGGGGATTTGATATAACAGAAATGAGCTGCTTAAAGTGAAGAAGGATACAACCTAACTTTTAAATGGAAAGATGTTGCCAAACATTTAATTGATGTCCACGAGGGGTGAACGGACTTTTATAGTTAGAGAGTGAGATCGGACTCATAAGGAGTTATTCATTTCGTAGTGATTGTACCTCGCACACCAGTATTGGGAGGTGTCAGCATATAAATTCCATCGGTGGGTTATCCTAGTGAGCAGATCGACGATCGCATGGTTGGCAAAGCTTCTGCGAAGAATTCTATTGGTTATACAGCAAAGAGACCAGTCATGTGAAAGTGGTTGATGATTGAGAGTATTATAGGGGGTTTTACATAAAAGATTCTGAGAATTTTGGCGGTTGATTCTGCAAGGTTATGACAATAAGAGATAAAGGATCCTGGTGAATTCCAGACTTGTGTAATAGTGGCTTCAATCCACGTGGGAGATTCCCACCGCCTATGATTAGGGTTGACTAGTTAACTACTTGTGAATATAATTCTTGACCGTGGACTTTTAATTATATAATATTATTGTACTGGGACTAAATAGAGTAAATGATTGGCTATAACACTTATCTTAATACGACCATTAATGGACATATTCTATACAATTACATTTATATGGTCATAGGACCGTATTTGAATACTAGGTCAATGAATGAAGATTACGATTAGTCCAGTGTAACCCTGTAAGTCAAAAATGACTCATGTATTAGTAAGTACATATTATAGTTATCATTCCTATTTAGATTTGTAATAGTATAGGTACAAATCTAGATTATGACCGTATATCCTCATAAATACTATAATACTTTCATCTTCATATTATTTAATACGATATCGTATCGGAAGTTCTCAGAAAAAATTTTGGGAGTCTAATTTGGTCGCAAAGTCATAATTGGTTATGTATAATCCTATACACAACCGTAATGTCATCTATGATATCGATTGGGATAAATGCAACCGTATATCTGAATCTATATCGTGGTTGTCCATAGTAGAAGATATTATGTGGTCTCTTATAAAATAATGCGTTATAATACGGTATGATTATATATTAGACTCCCAATAAACATAACCATAGGGAGAATCATGAACAATCGTAATTCATCAGAGTAAGATATATCGTGGAATACTCGTAATAAGAGATTAGGCACTTACCCTAATTTTCGTATTACTTTGACAATTGTCTGAGTGAACGTGGATTTTTTCTTTCTTGTGTATGCTACTATACTGTATGCGAGTACATGATTTTTTCCATATGTGAAATACTCCTACAAATTAAAAAAATAAAAATTTTCAATTATTTACAATTTTATAGGATTTTTGTAGGAATTTTTTGTTAATTGTTCACATTTCTGTGCATGTTTACTTTTATTAAAATAATGCAAAAAATACCAAAAAAATATCATACATTACGTTTAGATTTTGTTATCATGTTTTTAGGATTAATTAGTTAATTAAATGCTTTACTAAAATGGAAATCATAAAAATAACTCATTTTTATATTTTTAGCTTTTAACTTTAGATTAGTGATTTTTCTCTTTTCATTTAGGATCAACTAATTGTTATACATATTATAATTAGGTAATTAGCTTAATACAATTTAGATTAATGTAGGATTTTAATTTAGGAAGTTTTTAATTAAAAAGAAAAGAAAAACAAAAATAAATAAACAAAAAAAGGGAATGACAAAGGGTTAACCTGAAATTGGGCATAATAAATTAACCCCAAATATGCCCTAAACCCAGGCCCAAAATCAAATACATCCGGTCCAGACCCCCATTTAAAATAAAACACCCCCATTTTGATCATCCCTCATCACAACCGTTAGATCATTGTGGTTCAACGTCTCCAAAGTGGCTTGACTTAGCATATAACTGCCCGAAATCCTCACTCCCCCCCCCCCGCCGCCTATTCAAACCCATCCATATTAGTCTCTCACCCAAACTATTTGGGAAATGTATTTGTGCACAAATTAAAAGTATTAGCATCCGTTCAGATTAGTATGATTTTAACATAAGTCCTTATCATATTAATCCGTTCAGATTAGTATGATTGTAATCTCGATATAGGATGACTATTATAGCATGACGAATATTACACGGTCAATTACACTAGATATACCAACTTCTTCTCTCGTTTGCTGACAATCATCCCTCAAATATTCTCCTATGAACCGTATATCCCTAAACTTATAGGTATACAATTACTAAAATAATACATTCATATTCCTATGACTCTATATAAATGAAATCATATTTTACCTAAACATAATTGATTGTTTTACTAATCTATTATTGACAATACGTGTAGGACCTATCAACTATATTAGACCAATTATAGTCTAATTAGAGTCATAACCTATGACTCTAATACATCTTTGTCACCCAATACAATAATCATGTATTGACTAATTAGATCTATAATAATCGTATGCATTGGACTATAGATGTGGACAAATGTCATATTTCGTTCAAGTCTGACTTATACGATTAAATGTAGTCATAGAAATCGTCCGAAACTACCCCGAAACTCACCCGAGGCCCCGGGACCTCAACCAAACGCACCAACACTTCCTATAACCTTATTCAAACTTGTTCCAATCATCAAAACTGTCACGACCCAAATCCGGTCGTGATGGCGCCCAACAATCAAGCTAGGCTAGCCGGACCAACAATTTAGTTATCACAACCATATCAGTCCCAAATGGACAACCCAAGAAGAATATATGAGTTTAAGAACTCCAATAATAATAATAATGAACAAAATACCGACACTCCCAAAGATCCGGAGTCACAAGTCTAGAGCCTCTAACAAAACCCAACAGGAATAGAGAGTACTGTATAGAAATACTCAAGTCTGAATACAAAATACAAATAACAACTGGAAAGGAGAGGAGAAGCTAGGTTCTGCGAACGTAGGCAGCTACCTCAGCAACTCGAAATGACACTGCAACCGCTGGAGTTGCCTGACTACTGCTCCTGAGTACCTGAGTCTGCACACAAAAGATGCAGGGAGTAAGGGTGAGTACTAAGTACTCAGTGAGTAATAAATATATATACAAGTAGCTGAAAATAAGAAATCCACAGAATACCACAATATGAAGCTACTCTACAGTCTGAATCTCCTACGAACTAGCATTAACAGTACAATTCAGCTACCACAGAGTAATTCAACAAATAAAGATGCAATGCAATGCACATAACCGCTACGGCGTGTAGCCCGATCCAATTTAATGTCGATGGCGCTCACTGGGGGTGTGTACAGACTCCGGAGGGGCTCCTACAGCCCAAGCGCAATACTGCTGCGGCGTGCAGCCCGATCCTCATATCAACCATTTGCGGCGTGCAGCCCGATCCCATGCTCAGTCCACAATAAGCAATTAAGTCACAAAACAGTTCATTTTTCTTAATTCCAATTTCCAGTTCATAATTTATGAAAAATACTTTAACTTTATTAAATTTGCAAAAGCCGGTGACTTAGCATTTCAAAAAGGTGATTTCAATTTCCAGGATTGAGATCAGTGATTTAAGCAATTATAGCTATCACATAAATATTGTCCTCTAAGGACGCTACAGATCGGCACAAGGCCCCAAACAAGGCTTACAGCCCACAAATATATCAAATACAGTGTATTTCCAACACTAATAACATATTATTCATTTCCGGGATGGACCAAGTCTCAATCCCCAGTCACAATCAATCGCGCACCTGCCACGGTGTGCGAGCCATGCCCTACTAGCGTCACAATGTGCTAAGCCGGGGTTTCGAACCCTCAGGCTACCATATACACAAACTACTCACCTCTAGCCGGTCATAGACTCGTCCGCGATGCCTTTTCCTTTGAATTTAGCTCCCACGTGCGTAGAATCTAGTCAAACCACAATAATTATATCAAATATGGGTCAAAGAATCATAACCCATTACAATTTACATGAAATTCGCATAAATACACCAAGTTGGTAAAACCCGACTTTCGGTACGCTTCTCGAAAAATTACGAAAGTCATATATTCGGAACCCTCATCTCAATACGAGTCTAAGCATATCAATTTTACCAAATTCGGACTCCATTTGCTCATTCAAAAGCTTGATTTTCTAAAGTTCAAGCCTAGGGTTAAATCTTCCATGAATCACCACAAATTCTTCCATTTTCATGAGATAATTGCATAATAATACCAATACTAATCATAGTTTAAGTCCATAGTTGCTTACCTGATAATTTCCCTTGAGTTTCTCTTCAAAATCGCCCAAATCGCCTCTAAAGCCGAGATCCAAATGTGTGAAATGTTTCTGAAATTTTCTAACTTCTGATACACTTAACTCACTGCGATTTTCGCTTCTGCGATACATGGAACGCTTATGCGGGTCCGCTTCTGCGGAAGGTGTTCCGCTCCTGTAATGTTCTGCTTCTGCGACCAAGAGTCCGCTCCAGCGGACTCGCCTATGCGATCAATCAACCGCTTCTGCGGACTTCCCCATCACGCCTCAAGACCGCTTCTGCGATCGCCCTCTCGCACCAGCGAAGCCGCCCCTGCGGACCAGGCTCCGCTTCAGCGGTCGACTTCGCTTCTGCGCCTCATTGTCCGCTCCTGCGGAGTCGCTCCTGCGCTCCCATTTTCGCAAGAGCGAAAACAACATAACCAGTGCACCAGGTCTGCAATTTTCCATATTTTCTCTCGTTTATCCATCCGAAAACACCCCGAGGCCCCCGGGACCTCATCCAAACACACCAACACATCCTAATTCCTTATTCGAACTTGTTCCAATCATAAAAACACCCTCTTAAACATCAAAATCACCAGTTACCCACGGATTCAAGCATAAATTTCTTAAAACTTTCCGAATTACACATTCGATCAAAAACCCGATCAAACGACGCCCGAATGACCTAAAATTTTGCAGGCACATCCAAAATCACATAACGAAGCTACAGAAATTGTCGAAATTCCATTCCGACCCCCGGATCAAAATATCACCTACCATCCGGTTTTCGCCAAAAATCAACCTTCGCCAATTCAAGCCTAAAACTACATCGGACCTCCGAATTCAATTCCGATTGCTCTCCTAAGTCATAAATGATCCCCCGGAACTAGTCGAATCATCAGAATCCGGTTCCGAGCACTCTAACTCAATAGTCAACTCTTGGCTTTCCATATTCAAGTTTTCCTTCAAGCATGCTATTTGCTTCATTTTCAATCCAAATCACTCCTAACTCACCCGATATACTCTAATACTGTTATAAAAGCATAAGATATGTAAATGCAAGGTAACGGGGTGGTAATTCCCGTAACGACGGGCCGGGTCGTTACATTCTCCCCAACTTAAACAAACGCTCGTCCGCGAGCGGGTTAAGAAACATACCTGGAGCATCAAACAAGTGAGGATATCTGCTCCGCATCTCCTGCTCGGTCTCCCAAGTTGCTTTCTCCACAGGACGACCTCTCCACTGCACTTTCACTGAAGCTATATCCTTGGATCTCAGCTTACGAACCTGTCGACCCAAAATGGCTACTGGTTCCACATCATAAGTCAAATCCTCATCTAGCTGTATCGTGCTGAAATCTAACACATGAGACGGGTCTCCGACATACTTCCGGAGCATAGATACATGGAACACCGGGTGAACTCCCGACAAACTGGGTGGCAAAGCAAGCATATAAGCCACCTCCCCAACTTTCCTAAGCACCTCAAAAGGTCCAATGAACCTTGGGCTCAACTTTCCTTTCTTTCCAAACCTCATAACACCCTTCATAGGCGAAACCTTCAGCAACACCTTCTCACCTACTGAATAAGACACATCTCCGACCTTCCGGTCTGCATAACTCTTCTGACGCGACTGAGCTGTGCGAAGTCTCTCCTGAATCACCTTCACCTTGTCTAAGGCATCTTGGACTAACTCTGTCCCCAACAACCTAGCCTCGCCGGGCTCTAACCAACCGACTGGAGACCTACACCGTCTCCCATATAAAGCTTCATACGGTGCCATCTGAATGCTCCACTGATAGCTATTATTATAAGCAAACTCCACAAGAGGCAAATAATCAGGCCATGAACCACCAAAATCAATGACACAAGCACGCAACATATCCTCTAATATCTGAATAGTACGCTCAGACTGCCCATCCGTCTGTGGATGAAATGTTGTGCTCAAT